>OY756431.1:7327113-7800525 GCA_963576905.1 Mystacides longicornis | reverse complement strand
AAGATCCATGGGAAGAATCGAAGTTAACGACATCGAGACACGAACCATCGTATCATCACTCATGACCAAGTCTAGTATCCTACCATTAAAATTAGCGTGCATGTTAAGTTGGGACAAGTTTAGAAAATATATAGAGTCCACCACATCTCTTTCCACTTCCGAGAAAACCACATCGCCCACTCCATTCGGAGCTGAGGTGCCAAGAGACCAGTCGATACCAGGCAGGTTGTAATCACCAACAATAATATATTTGTTCAAGGGTAACGACTGACAAATTCTTTCAAGATCATTGAAATGATTGAGGTAGAGAGAACGATCTGAATTAGGAGGTATATAGGTACATGAGACTAATAGTTTCAAGTCAACATTAACAACAATATTAATAAATAAATGTTCTATGTCATTGTATTGAGTCTTGACTAATCTGGATTTATATTTCTTCGACACAGCAACTAGAACTCCACCACCTCTGCTCCTGCTGCTTGTCAATACAGAACGATCCAATCTATACACATTGAAAGCGGAAGAGAGCCCCAGCTCTGCAGTTTTTATGTCTGGAGTTAGCCAAGTTTCAGTAAAGAAGAGTATGTCGTAGTCAAACATATCTGTTGATGTCCTTAATGTTTCCAATTTCGTCCGCATTCCCCTTACGTTTTGATAGTAGCACGTTAATTGTCCGGCCCGTTTTTTAAGTGCTTTGGTGAAGTCTTAACTATTTTAGGGATGGAGTTTATGTATTTAATCGTAATATCTGTTTCCCCCCTGGCGGAGCCTCTCATCAAGTTCTTGGCGCAGTTCCCTAATTTTGTTGCGCTGCCGCCAGGTAAGGTCGTTCTTGATTTGTATTCCAGATGGCGCCGATCTGTTGTTAGACAAAACCAACATGGCTTCAGATCTATCTCTAAGCTCTACCTTTAGCGGTCGTGGCTTGTCCGATTTTTTACCATTCTGGTTGCTTTCCTTATCTATTATCCACGACAAGTTTGCATCTTACTGGATTTTTTGATATTGTGATACTTTTCGTTTTGTCAGCGGATATTTCCATGTTGTAATTTTTTGATGCTAAGTGAAACTTAAAAAGCATTCTTTGGAGGTCGTCTTCAGATTCTGCCATTATAACGGCATCATCAGCGTAGCAGACAATGCTGATTCTTTTCCCTCCCAGCCTGTAGCCCAGATTCATATTGGCTACCTCTTTTATCAATTCGTCCATTATGAGATTGAAAAGGCATGGGCTGAGACTATCTCCTTGTCTGATTCCCACCGGAGTAGGATTGGAGTCAGTGAGTTCTCCGTTAACTTTGATCTTAGTGTAGCTATTGGTGTTCAGATCCTTGATGATTCTTACAATATTAGATGGTACTTGTTTTGCTATTAGAATTTTTATAACGTCCTCTAATCTAACTCTGTCGAATGCTTTGGTTAGATCTATGAAGCAGAGATAGGCTGTTTTGTTAAACTCAATTGCTTTTTCAACAGTTTGTTTGACAACAAAGATAGCGTCTGTTGTTGATCTATTCTTTCTAAATCCCTGTTGTTCCTCTCTATTAGTGAGTTGTCTTTCCAATTTATTTTTGATAATGGCAGTTATGAGTTTCAGAGCACAGCTAAGAAGCGTTATACCTCGGTAGTTTCCAGGTTTTGTCTTATCTCCCTTTTTGAATATGGGCACAGTTATACTTGTTCGTCAATCTGTCGGTATGTTACATGTTTCAAAAATTTTTGATATGAGGCGGTGCATTTCTATGTATAACTCATCTCCCCCGTACTTTATAAGCTCATTAGAGATGTGATCTAGTCCAGGTGAGGTAATCTATTCATACCTATAAAACACACAAAAATGTTTGTGGGTAGGTACCTATGTCCGTTATAGACTTTGAAATCATTCCCCAAACTGGTTTCTTTAGAAAATTAGTAATGCGAAGATGGTTTTTGTAAACGCAAATAGATATATTTATTTTCATAGCTTGGGTAGCTACCTATTCATTAAAAATATAATTTGTGAATTTTGTTCATTTTATTTTGACAGTATTGTGGTGTGAACTGAGCGTATAACTCAGACTGATGTCAATACAAAATCGCTGATCTGCCATTCTCATCAGAAAGTTTGATCATTTTTGGCAATCGCTATCTTTTTTAGCGTAGGTATGTACCTACCTACCTTGTAGCATACGCCGGGTATCCGCCAATAGATGGGTGGGTATTCTCTATATAATAATTTAGAAATGTTTTTTTATTTGCCTTTTGTCGTTGCTTTACGGTATGTCGGAGCATCACGCCTAAACGGCTGAACCGATTTCACTAATTCTTTTTTTGTCGTGTTGGCTTTTATCAGTAGAAGGTTCTTATGAAAGAAAAAATTAAGAAAGTTGCGTGGTAAATCTACATAATAATTCAGAAATGTTTTTTTATTAGCTTTTTACCTAATGTCATCGCATCACGCCTAAACGGCTGAACCGATTTCACTTATTCTTTTTTTGTCGTGTTGGCTTTTATCAGTAGAAGGTTCTTATGAAAGAAAAAATTAAGAAAGTTGCGTGGTAAATTGGGAAATTAAATAAAACTCGCATTAGCTCCTCCTCTATCTAATTAATAATTCAAAAATGTTTTTTATTTGCTTTTTACCGTATGTCATAGCATGACGCTCAAAATACAAATGCTACGTCAGATATGAATCTGCACAGAGCCGTGCAAAATGCCGGAGAAGGTTCTTTAATACAATTTGCTGAATTAACTTTAATATATGGTGGTTGATAGACCAGCGGTTACGACGCCGGCTTTCGCACTGTTTCGTGCGGAGGTCGTGGGTTCGAATCCCGGCCGTGTCGACCATTTCCGCTTTCACGACACAAGCATTTGCTTACTGTGAAAGATGTCAAAAGTGTATTTGTGTTCACTTCGAGTGAGCACAGATTCATTAAAAAAAAAAAATATATATATATATATATATATTTAGAGCTATTTAAAAAACCCTATTTTTTAGGATCTTCATACAAAATTTATAATAAACATTATAAGTGACATTCTTCTTTTTCTGTGCTTATGTCAGTTATAGAGGTCTACAAAGCAATGGGAAGCTAGACTAGAACCTGTTTAATTACCTACCGATCAAGCCTGACAATCGGAATAAAAAACGTAAAGCAAGACGGGTATAAGCTAGTAGTTTATAAAACAATAATTAATTTCAAAAGTAGGCAGGTACTTGCCTATAAAACTCAAAAAGGAATATTTTTAAATACTGTCAATAAAAAAAATTAAGTTAAACGGATTTTTTTGTGTCCTGTCGAGACATTCGTGATCTGATGTCTCTCTTTCGCATACGGAAAGAAACTAAAGACATCAGCAAATCACAAAGGTCTCGGTGCTGCTCATTCTTAGGGTGGAAACACGTAGAAAGCCGATTCCGACCCGCACCGACCGGTGCAAAGAATGTTTCTATGCATTTGAATGGGGTTACGCACAGCAAAAGTAGGAACCCGTTTTCCGGCATGCCTATTTAAATGCATTGAAACCATAGACAACATTCTTTGCGCGGAATCGGCTTTATACGTGTTTTCAGCCTTATATAGGAACTATAGGAACCTATAACAGGTACCTACCTATACTTTTGAACCCATACAAAATCCGACTTTGTACAAAATACCGGTATATGGTAAGTGTCTACACATCATGAACTGCGAGGCACATCACTAGCACCATAATAGAGAGAAGGATGCTCATTACTAGGACATGTTATAAGGATGCCGAATGACAGTAGGCCAACAAGAGTGACGGGGATCCCCAATTATTTCCTTCCAAGCGAAACTGAGGTATTTAATCGTGCCTACCTAAGGTGAAAACACAAAGAACGCTGATTCCCACCAGCGCCGACCGCCGCCCGTAAAGTAAGTATTTTTCTTTAAATCCATGTATTTGAATGGGCAATGGGCATGCCGGAAAGTGGGTTCCTGCTTTTGCTGTGCGTATGCCCATTCAAATGCATAGAAACATTATTTGCGTCAATCGGCGCCGCCGGTCGGAATCAGCGTTGTTTGTGTTTCACCCTAAAGTAGGAATTCGTCATTGATCAAAATGCACTCAGCATTTTGGAGAGCTCTTGTTGCCTCCATATGTCCCCTATAATGTATTTCATCAAAAAATTATGGATAATGGTGCGAATTACTCAGTTTTTTGTTTTTCATCAGTCATATTTTCGAAAATTCAAAATACCTATAACCATTCATTGGGCTGGCTTGCGGTGTGGTTAAAGGGAGAACATATGTATGTATGTATAACCATCCATAGGTATTAGGTACTTATCTACCTACTACTGTGAGATACTTGAAAACAATATATTTAGAATAGATACCTACTGAAGTCTGCACATAGCTATCTATGCGGGAGATACCTGTTATTGGAACAGTGTTGCTACCTGTCCGGGTTTCGCAACGTGTGTCAGGGCGAAACCAAAAATGACAGGGTCATAAGTTTATTTAATGATGTTTTTTTTTAGTAAACTTCCACCGTTTTTATGCCATGATTTGTTGTTCAGTGCTCTATCGGTGCATTTCTCTGATAAAATAAATAAATCCTACATAGGAGTTCGATAATTTATTAATCTTGTTGAAAATATCATATATGTAGCTACCAAACCAACTTAAAAATATATAGAAAATTTAGATTATTATAATATTGGTCTTAAATTTTGAGCAAAAATATTCAATTGCACTCTATCTTAATTTCAACAAAGCATTTTATATTCACTACTCACTTCAATGTGATTTGCCAAATTCTCAATAGATGGAGTTTTGTTAACAAATTTCATAAAAATCCTGCAATATGTTACTTACGGCTTTTTCTTTGCAAAACAATAAAATCAAAATAGCCAAATGACAGGCATGATTTTATTTACATCACATACACATTCTCCCTTTACGGCCCCCCGCACAACGCAAGCCAGTCCGGAGGAGACCAATCCGCAGCAACCCGATCAGTACGAAACCAGCCCCCTAGCTCGATCAAAGCAATCAAACCAAAAAGCAGGCCCCGCACAAATCAAGCCCACCGCGGATCTACCCCAAACCAAACCGCAATGCGGGGGCCCTAAGCCCCACTCAGGAGCATAGGGAGGCACCAACAGCTCTCCATTGCGCTCGAAGGCGTCCGAGACTTATTGTGCCTTTTCTGACCAGTTGATGTTTAAGAACGTGAGGTGGTCAACCTCACGGTCCCGATCTGATTTTTAAATTTGCTGCCTCTTACAGAATGCTCGAAAAACCAGCAAAAAGAGCAGAGGTGCTATTCTTAGCCGGCAACCCCACGGCCAGGGTTATTTACATAAGCATATGAAAATAGAAAGCATGCCCGAATAATGATCGAGAAATCACTGTTTAAAATAATTCTGAAGAGTTGGTAAGTTTGTTTTTTTAATATCTCGGGCCAAGCTCAAGACTGCATAAAAGGATTGTTAATCTTGGAAGTAAGATTAACTGAGATTACAGGAGAAAGATGGAGGAAGACAGGTGCATATTATCCGAAATGACATCATAAAAGACTGGAAGCCTTTGTGAAGTTACGAGTATCGATGTTTTGCTATAATAATATGTCCGGAATTTTTCAGATATTTCAAGAAATGTAACTCTTATCTTGAAAGCAGGGGAGTCCCAAGCCATCTCTTTTTTGCCTATTGGAGCCAATAGGCAATAAATATGAGACATTAACAAAAATGGATTATAGTCATATCCTGGCGCAAAATACATGACAGCAGTCTTTAAATTTGGTTGCTCTCGTGTTCTCAATAATTTCCAACTATTATCTCTGTATTTCATTAATTATTATTAAATATCTATTTGTTGCATACATGAGATTTTTTGACATGTTGAACATGTCGAGATTTCTCATGATTAGGAGTTTCGGAGACTCAAACATTACCACCTAATGGCGAACGTTGTTAACATAAAGTGATCGCACTAAGCCAGCCTTCGAAACAACAGTATAAGACGGTCGTAAGCCCGTGGTGGTTTGTTCCATTCAAAAATCGAACATCAGTAATGAATTTTTAGAGTCATTAGTTGTTAGATAATTCTTTTCATCTCTTTTTTGATGTGGCAACTTCACACGGAGGTATGAATAGTTCTAAATGAGGTTTTAAAAAGAGTACAGAAATATTATATTAGTGAGATATGCTAAATGTATGAGCCATATTAGGGTAAAAAAACTTTTAACCATACTAGAGGGAACGATTCAGGGTTTCATCAGATGATATGGCATATTTTCTGTCAAATAAAACAATTTGAATCATTTTTTAAATAATTTATTCCATACATTTTCTAATTTCAACTGCAGAGCTAATTTCAGTATTGTGATATTTCTTCTATACCATTCAATATTATACGCGACATGCCTTTTCCAATTGTTGTCCAAAAATTCTTTGTAAAACACACTCATTTGATCTGCATTCAATGTTGGTTCAGCGTCACTCTTGTTAGCAGAGATATACCTCTCCTTTTCCTGAAATGAAAAATAAATTCATATGAAATCCTAATTGATTATCAAATTTATAAAACAATTGTGTCACGGTGTTAGATATCGAACTCCTCAGAAACGACTTTACCTTTTTATTTTTTACGTATGTTTGATAGGCATGAGAATAAATTATTATTATTATTATTATTTGTGTGATAGGCGAGCAGCATAGCTGATGTGATGGCAGTAAAAAAAGGTCTAAAAACCCAAAATTCCCTCCTACCTCGCCCTCCCAATATGGAGATGTATGCTGTTTCATATAATCCCCGTAGATGTCAATATTTTTAATTTTATTCTTAACAATAGAATCACACTTAGCCTAAAAATCTATGTTAACTTGATTAAAATGGAATTTAGTTCAGATATTTTTCGATTCTTTTTCTGCGATAACTTTGGTTGTACATCATCTCTCTTGAACTTACGATCTTTATGGACAAGCAAAGTAATAATAATAACTTGGTGAGATAGATAGAAAATGATTTACAACCGAAGTCATCTCAGAGAAAGTATCAGATAATAATAAGTTAACACAAGTATAATTATTGCTTTTAAGGGGGGATGAAGTTTGAACTTAACAGCTAGTTTCTTAGAAAAAATTAAATACAACATACTTTGGAAAAGTTGTTATTGTGTTCACTCCAAAACTTTTGATTCCATTGTTGCGTTTCTAGCCTCAATTCCCGGTAAGTCTTTTGCAAAGGACTTTCAGAGGGAGCTACATATATTTTGACAGGTCTTAGATTTGAATATTTATCAGGCTCCCCAATGACATCGTGAGTAATCCCGGCTGAAGAATGGGAATTCTTATTGCTCAAAAATCTAATTGCATAACTACAAGATCGCTGAGCTGGTAAACTTGGAACAAACACAATTTTTGACATCATATTTAGTCCGTTCGAAAGGTTAAAATTGATAATTCTCACAAAATATCAATTAACTAATTCCGACAATACTTTATATTACTTAATGACACCAATTTCGGTTAAACTCATCAATAATAACAAAACTCTTTCGAAAAATTCAGCACATTCTCTCCAACCTATTTTGACATTTAAAATTCTCATTTGACATTTGACACATCAAATGTTGCCAGCTCAAACATATTAATTTGGTTGATTAATTTGATTAATTCAAAACAAAAAGGTAACAAAATTGCTGAAGTTCGCAATAAAGTTTCTTTTATTGCTTTTAAATAGCTTTTATACTTGCATGAAAACTTATTCGGTTTACAATAATTATTATTAAGGTGAGGTATAAAAATCTTAATATTTTTTATAGTAAATATTAAAGATAAGTATGTAGCTACTTAAATAGTGAAAACGATTTTATTGCTGTCTATAAATTCATGAGAAATAATATGATATAACATAAATCTAGTTATTGTGAAATATTTTAAGAAGTAATATTAATTACCAAAGAGAGTGTTCATGAAATCAACAAGTTGAGTGACATTATCCTTGAGATAGGTTATGGGTGTAATTTTTATCTTGCAACACAACTCGATCATCCGTATCTCGTTCTGTCGTATTTTGTCCCGTATCGGCTCGGTAAAAATTTGTTGGTTTAGTGAGTTGTAAAATTGTTATTTATTATTAAAAAGTTATAACTTGTTGTTTTAAAAGTTGCACAAAAATACGATCATCATATGATAAAGGTAATTTAAAGTTTTAATTTTTGTGTTAATTAAAAAAATGTTATTTTTTACAAAATTAATTGTTGACAAAAATGCACAATATTAGATAAAGTTGACAATAATAATAATTGAAATCTCATATCGCCTAATTACGTTTTTAAGAGAACAGAATAAGATATATTGTACGCTTATCTATTAGTTATTATAAATTAAAATGCAGACAACTTATTATTGTCATTTTTCAACTTCCTTTTATACATTTTCGTTATTACTTTATAATTGTTGTTTTAAAAAAACATACGACCATTGTAAGTGCGTTTAACTTAAATAAATAACACATGAAAAGCGTAAGTTTGAGTGTATTCTGTACCTTTATCTCTCTATAAAACTATAAACTATTGTGTTAACTATGTTAAAAAACTAAGAAAATAAATATTAATGACCAAAATTTAGACAAATTAGGACAAAGTGGTTTAGTTTATAGTTCTGCTTCTACGTTGTTTTTGGCCTTATGAAACTTAGTTATCCAAAATTTAAAGAGAATAATATGTATTAATCATTTCCCAATACACTACAAAACTCCTTAAACATGTTAAATGGGCCCCTAGAAATTGACGTGTTCTAAGCAACAGTATTACAAGACACCTGAATTCCGTTCATAGAGAGGTTAGGTCTGAAAAATGTACACAAAATAGGCAAAAAGTTTCTTCATATAAGTACCTATTTACAAAACATGCAAAGGAATGTTATAACAATAAAACTTCTGTTAAAACATTAACTCGACTTTCTTATAAAAATTATATAAATATAGCCCATAGGCAAGAATGTCTACCATTCAAACAGAGACAAGATGCTTAAGGGGGTGATTGGGGACTAAAAATACAAATTGACGCCATAGATAGTGAGTGCAGCTATTGAAGAAAAAACTACTAGTTATAAAATTTTAATAGACTGAGAATCAAACTTAATAGATTACCAAATTGAATATTTTGATGTTTCTTGTCAATTTTGCGCCCTTATTCTGAATCGTAATAGCATAGAGGCATAAAAAAAACAAATTTTGTATGATAACCTGTATAATGCCAGTTGCCACCAAGACTACTTCTGTTAGCTATACAGTCCATAAAAAATGTGCTAACTTTTGCATTGGTGCAAGAAAGTAATGTTTAGAATAGGGATATTGTAGCACTAAGGTGACCTTGACCTATATCAATACAGGGTCAAATTTTACCATGTATAAAACTTACAATTTTTTTTTATATTATTTAATGTCATGAATTTTTCAATGAATGACACACTTTCTTGGACTGATGATTCTTCATTCTGGACAAAATAAGAGTCATGTGTAAAATTTTCACTCTGAACAATTTGCATGTGCTAAAATTGTCACAAAGTGTGCTACATTAAAAATTAGCTACTTAACAAAGTAAGCTTTCATTTTTCCTTTACTCAAGAATGAAATTAAAATAATATGCAGTCAACTCTCATTATTATTGTCGATAATTCACAAATTTTTTCTGATTGTCACAAATTTATTTCTCACTGGATAAATTTCACATCATTTAAACTATTTCCAGTCAATCACGACCACAAAATGCCATGTTTTCTTACCGTTTAAAAATATTCTGTGTGTATTTGAATATTTTGAAAACAAAATTAGCCACTTTGGTACAAAGTTGCTAAATAATTACTTAAGATGGTTCCGAAGCCTTTTTAATAAACAAATAATACTCTTCTATGCATACGTGTCAGCATAGCCGGCAAACGGTGCCATCCAATCTGATACAGGGCTTCAACCCTGATCACAAAATTTATGTGGAAAAAAAACAAAAAATTTCTAACCCGACCGGGAATCAGCCTGGAACCTCTTGGTCCTAAGTCGACACCTATACCACTTGTATACCGAGGTCTCGTGACTTTTTTCATGTATAAAAATAATTGAAATTGATTTATAACAAGGTAAAAATTAATTATATCTTTAATTTCAAAAAAAAATTCTCAATATTGCGTCACTTTGTATTCAATGGCCATCTAGGAATATAGTCATTTTGCGTTTGCAAATATAAAAAGTTCATCACATATTTATTCTTCTCAATTGATGTTATTTTATTATTCACAATTGAACTGTTCAATCTAGCATGAAAATAGTAATATACCATGCTGTGCCAATACTGGACTGAACTATTCAATAGACATACAGTGGAACCTCTTTTACGAGCATTATTCGTTCTAGAGTCTTGCTTGTTATACTCTACATTAAAGGGTACACTCACTTGAAGTGTCAAAAGTTTGGTAGTACAAATTTTGCTTTCCTTATAGGATGACCTGTAAAAAATTTGGCAAAAATGCGTCCTAGCATATCATTTCATAAATAAGCCACCTCATTATTTTGTTTTTTTTTTTTAAAATGAATCTGTGCTCACTCAAAGTGATCACAAATGTACTCTTTGCCTATTTCACGGGTCATGAAAGACAAAGATGGTCGGCATCTGGGATTGAACCCACAACCCCAGAACGAAACAATATAAAAGCTGGCGTCGTAGCTACAAGTCTACCAACCATGAAGCTATGCAATGATTTTACATTAGTTAGGTTGTCTTCTTGTAGTTTTTACTTCAGGGACATGTTTTCAAGGTTAAAGGATACTTCGCACACAAATTAATTCAAGTACCTAATATCTGAATACATACAAACATACATTCTCCCTTGAGGCCCCCCGCACACCGCAAGCCAGCCCGGAGGAGACCAATCCGCAGCGTACCTGACCCGCACGAAACCAACCCCCTAGTCTGATCGAAGCTACCAAACCAAAAAGTCGGCCCCACACAAATAAAGACCGCCGCGGACCTCCCCCCAAACCAACCCACAATACAGGGGATCTAAGCCCCACTAAGGAGCATAGGGAGGCACAAGAGTTCTCCATTGCGCTGGATCATGCGCCTTTACAGGGGGGACACCATCTGTCTGAACTCCCCTGATGGGACCCAGGCGTTTGAGGCTTATTTCTTGTGCCTTTGCTGACCTGTTGGGGTTTAAGGACGTGAGATAGTCAATCTCACGGTCCCAATCTGATTTTTCCATTTCCTGCCTCTTACAGGATTTTCGAAAAACCAGCAAAAAGAGCAGAGGTGCTATTCTTAGCCGCCAAACCCATGGCCAGATCTGAATACAACCTTGGAAAAAATTGAGCGAAAGGAGCATTAAACACAACCTAATGCGCTGGCGCGGAAGACATGGCTCACAAATTTATCTGAAAACAGGACTTTCTGTAAAACAGTCGAATTTCATACTCGTCATGCGTAATTTCGCTCATTTTGGGAGCAAAATTTTGTCATTTTATTTTGCTCATCATAAGAGGTTCCACTGTATTATTATTTATTTGGTGTCAATATATGTAAGTCATGTACGGCTGGCATTGAAATGTACGCTCAGGTATGTATACCGCATCTGGATTATATCATAATAAATTTATAATTATTATTATGAACGGTAGAAAACACAACTCATTCATCTTTTATTAAATAAATATAAAAATCACTGGTAGTTTATTTTTGTCAGTGGTTCATGGTTCTGTGAAAATTTCCTTCTTATTATTCTAGACTTAGATACTGGCTAGTTGAGATGAGTTACAGTTCTCAACTGTCTAATCATTCCATTAAGCTTCCCATCCACGATCACTCCAAATGCATATCATCCATTGTGACAGATGTGACACTTTTTTTTCCAATCATTATAATGAAATTTCGCTATGTTAATACACATATTTTGCTATTATTAAAATTATCGTGAGTTCAATCCCAGTTGCTGACCGTCTTCCTCTTTCACGACACAAACTTTAGTAGCTTACTGTGAAAGAGTCACAGAGTGTATTTGTGTTCAGTTTGAGTGAGCATAGATTCCTTTTACTGAAAAAAAAAATGTAAATTTTATTTGTTGGTATTTATGAGCTGATGTATAGATAGACATGTAAGCATAAGACCATGATTCTTTGATCAACGGATCTTTACCTCAGGTATTTTATCTTTTTGATGCTTGGGGAGGCAACAAAACCTCTCCAGTGTGTTCATGTTGCGCAGTATCAATGAATTTCTCTTGCATCTCGTATAAGTTATTTCATTTTTGTATTTTTTTTAAAAGTGTCAAATCAAGCAAAGCTTTTTTTTCACAATTGGACATTTTCAAAAAAACAAAATTATTTTATTGAGACAATTTAATTCCCTTTTTTCACAATGGGTTATATTGAACAAAAAAACAAAAATATGGTATTGAGACAACTTAATTCCCTTTTTTCACAATGGGATATATTGAACAAAAAAACAAAAATATGGTATTGAGACAACTTAATTCCCCAGTGTGTATGATTCTCTTCGTTCCCGTTGGCTAATTCTGCATATTATAAAGAGTATCCTAATGAAAAAGTATTCTATTATTAGTGCAATGTTTGTTTTATATGATTTTATTTTCCTGTCTGATCTTTATTCTTAGCCAATATTCACCTTAACAACGTTTGCAGTCTGAGAATATTGTCCGATCGTTTCCGGGGAATCAACTCGTGTAGAAATTATCTTGTACACATTTATTCTGAACGGTTTATAATAGAATTATTGGAAAGACAAAGTAGATGGAATAATTTTAAATTTATAACAATAATATATATTAAGTATACTCTTTTTATTTTATATGAACATGAATCTGATATTGGTAGCCTAGTGATAGAGTCGCTTACTTCTGATCAAGAGGTCTTAGGTTCGATTCCCGGTCGGGTCACAATTTATCACTTGAAACTTCTACCCAGGTTTGGCCTATCTCAGATTCGATGGTTGACTGGAAAAAATTGCCTCAGGCAATAAGTTCCGCAGACTATGCTCTGTTTAAAAAAGTGTAAATTTATTTATTCATGAAATGGGATGAGGTCATTGATGTTATGCAAGTTGTTGTAAAATGGAGGGGCTCTTGTTGCCTTTCTATGACGCCTTATTTAGTTTCAAATTTATGGATCAATTGACAGTTTGTGAAAAGTATGCGATAAAAACTGTAGTATATTGACCAATCAAGTAGGTATTGTTGATTTGAACGTACCTATGATTGTATAAAAGTGTATAAGAACCAGCTCACTGACCCAAACGTGATTTATGAATCCACCTGGCTAATCGTTTGAACCATAGAAGGGTATCTCAATGTGTACATTCTGAATAAGTTGGAATTCGCCACATCGTCGAACTTGAGATTTTGAAAATACTATCCCAAGTGGGGGCCATAATTTGATATTACTTTTATATCAAAGCCCGTGGTCTTCCTCTCCAAATGGGCCAGCGGGAGATGAAATATCGGACATGGTATCACCCAAAAGACTACGACCATGTAACCCGGTAATGAAAACGACAAATTATGAGACGTTACATATTTCAATATGTAGATTACAACATTAACATAATATTATTATTTGTTATTCAGTATGTTTTCTATTCTTGTGTCTTTTGTTGCTAGAGAATGATAAGATAACAGTTTGAGTTATCATCACCTAAAATCTTACGCTCAACTTTGTATATCTTGTTGACCCTTAACTTGTGACCCGTAACCTCTCAGCGAACCTTTATTATACTTTCCTCCTAGCATGAACATCTCTCATTTGCTTATTATGATCGTTAGTTCAAAGGTGTTTTAATTATTGAACTTATAGCAGCAAAATCTGTCCAGCACCAGGCATAGAAATAGGGTCATTAATTGACTGATTGTCAATTTTAGTTCACCGAGTTTAGGACAGCAGATAATTTAACACTTCTTGTAGCAACAGGTTTTTCGAGCATCCTGTAAGAGGCAGGAAATATAAAAATCATATCGGGATCGTGAGGTTGACCACCTCACGTCCTTAAACCTCAACCGGTCAAAAAAGGCACCATAACAAAGGACGCCTTCAAGCGCAATAGACAGCTCTTGGTGCCTCCCTATGGCCCTAAGTGAAGTTAAGGCCACCCGCTTTGCGGGTTGGTTTGGGGGGATCTGCGGCGGGCTTGATTTGTGTGGGGCCGGCTTTTTGGTTTGATTGCTTCGATCGAACTAGAGGGTTGGTTTCGTGCGGTCGGGTTTGCTGCGGATTTGTCTCCTCCGGGCTGGCTTGCGGTGTGCGGGGAGCCTTAAAGGGAGAATCCATCTATCTGTAGCAACAGTTGTATGTAGAAACAATATTTCCTGCGGATATCTGATATTTTAGTCATAGAAACCTTCGACATACAGATATACGAAATATGAAAAATATTTCCTGTAGGGTAGTGCAAGGGGTTGTACTATAGCAAATTTGCAACAATTTTGTTCCCATTAACCAGGGGTCAAATGCCAGTGGTTTTCGAGTTATTTAACTTTTTGGAGTTTTTTTTTTAAATTTTTCACCATTCAACCTAAAACTTAAAATTGTGAACAGAGTACCTACTCCATTTTGGAAACTAAAAATACATTTTTCTAATAGATGAAAAATAAATGAATAGTTGAAGTAAAAAGTGAAGAGGTAAATTTCAAAAACCTCAGAAATACAACATTTTTTAATCAAAAGTCTGTTTTTTTTTTCATTTTTAAAGTCGATTTTTCTAAGGGAGTTACTCCACAAAAGTATAATAAACTTGGCTTACAAACTGCAGGAAAAACTTTGTTTATTAATAAACTTTCCGAAGATGTATGAATGTTTTCCTTTTTACTACAGTCTCAGAAAATAGACCTTATTGAACAATCAGATGGGAAACATTTTTGCAATGAAAATGAATGCTTAAATTCAAATAAAGGTTGTCAGCCCAAGATATGATACTCTCAATTGGCTTGTGTACAAGGCTCTTGCTTCTGTATATTCACTTGAGTACATCATTATTAGACTGAACTTTGTTTTTAATAGTCCAACTCTGTTTGACTATTAAATTTATTGTTTTTAACAGTCCAACTTTGTTTGACTATTAAATTGATTGTTTTTAATAGTCCAACTTTGTTTGACTATTAAATTGATTGTTTTTAATAGTCCAACTTTGTTTGAACTGTATTTTGTTAATTTTTGGAATGAACTCTAAAGGATGGTAGCCGATGTGCCACAATTAGTTGATTACTTACCATTTAATTGATTGATTCCATCCCACCCTTGTGGCTTAATTTGATAAGGGAATGGGTATCACTTTAGTGTATTGTGTCAACAGTATTCGCCGTATTGTTTGATACGAAATTTCCTTTTTTCATAGAATAAAATAAATGAATAAAACTCTTCTATACATAGACATCAGTATAGCCGGCGGAACTCAATGCTTGAAGCATTCTCTACCAGTCAACCAGTCCTGTCCAATCTGAGAAAGGATTCCAACCCCGAGTAGAAATTTCAAGTGAAAAAACACATTGAAAATTTCTGACCCGACCGGGAATCGAACCCTCTTGATAAGTCGGATACTGATATTGATCTATTCTTATATATTATACCGAGCACCCTTCACTGATACTTCTTGAAATCTTCAATTTGACCTTTGGATCTGGCTTCTCATTGAAGCTTCTTGGGACTAACAGACTCTTAATAATGCATTTTCAAGGAATAACCTATAATCATAACGCATATTAATAATCATAGACATTTGTTTACGATGTTAATCAATTTAATACCAAAACAAAGCTATGTGCCAAATAAGCAAGTAACTGCTGTACTAGTCGTGTAGCATCCAAGGTTATTAACACGGATTTATATTTACCAGGATACCTTTACATTTTGTTTTATCTATGGTATCATTTGTTTATGTTTGCTGTTTATTTGGAACTACATGTCGTGTGAAAATATGTTGAGTTATACAGCTAACAGAATCGACTTATCATCTGTTTATATCTCATTTCTGTTTCTCTTTTACATTTTATTTCACACCAGATTGCCTAGGATTTGTTTTGTATTCAATTGGGTGTTTATCTAAATATCAACTCCATACTGTCAAAATGTTGTAACTACAAAATTGGCAATAAGTGTATGATACTTTTTATTCATAGTACCTACATCACATTTTGAGAGAATATTATATATATAGTAGACAGATTTAAACCTTTAAAAGATTGACTTGTCTTTGTTTCGTAGGTAGATAATAATATACGTCAGGATCGATGTGTACTGTAATTTGATGACCGATATATTGTTAGTTCTTGCCGTGAGGTTGCCGACGAAGAATAGCACCTCTGCTCTTTTTGCTGATTTTTCGAGCATCCTGTAAGAGGCAGGAAATCGAAAAGTCAGATCGGGACCGCGAGGTTGACCACTTCACGTCCTTAAATCTCAACTGGTCAGAAAAGGCACAACCTCGGACGTCTTCAAGCGCAATCGAGAGCTCTTGATGCCTCCCTATGCTCCCAAGTGGGGCTTAAGCCCCCGCATTGCTGGTTGGTTTGGGGGTAGTTCGCGGCGGGCTTGATTTGTCCGGGGCCGGCTTTTTGGTTTCATTGCTTGGATCGAGCTAGGAGGTCGGTTTCGTGTGGGTCGGGTTTGCTGCGGATTGGTTTTCCCCGGGCTGGTATGCGGTGTGCGGGGTGCCTTAAAGGGAGAATGTATGTATGTATATTGTTAGTTCATTTTGTGTTAACCAGGGTGCACTACTGGGATATATTCAGACACATTTCCCTTATTGGTTTTAATTAAACACATACAAAATGGTGCATATACTATTCCGAAAGTTTTTCTTTAAAAATTATGCCAAAATGACATACCTGCTAGGCCTTAAACCATTTCAACAGTAAATACTAAATATATGAACACACTTCAAAAAAAATTTTAGCATCAAAACGATGTATGAGTGAGTTTATTTTTTTTTTGTTTGTGTGGTTAAACGCATTTTAATAATTTTTCAGAAACTTAAAAAAATTTAAGATATTAAAAAATTGTTTTTAATTTTAATTCTCAAAAACATTAATTTGCAGCTACTCCTATTTGTCATGAAGCAGTCAACAAATTATATTACCAATATAAACGGGTTATTTTCCATACAATTTGAATACAATTCTGTTCTCTTTGATTTCAGCTGAGTACCTATGATCGGCAAGGTGGGAGCAAGGCAGGAGTGAAATCAAGTGCTTGACAGTGAGAGGCGGAGATCAGCACAAGAACAAAGATGGGGGACGCCATGATAAGTTCGGCAGGCTTCCTGCATTTGGGGGACATTGTGTCTCTCTATGCGGAAGGGTCTGTTTGTGGCTTTCTCAGTACCCTAGGGTAACAATACACTATTCTACTCTGTTTCTAATAAATTGAATGCATATTTTTTAAACATAATCTCTTACGAAAAAAAACTATTTAACTATTTTTTTTAGCAAGGAATTTTCAAATTCAAATATTTTTATTGAGAGAATAAAAAACACTCAAAACACAATAATAAAATTTATATATATTTTTTTTTATATACATTTTACTCCCAAAATTGAGCTGAGCTCGTGCTTTGGGGGATTATAGGGTTGTATTTATTTATTTATTTAATAAGTTACTTTAAACTAGAGAAAATACAAACATAGCAACACACAATAAACAAGCATTACAAAAGACACATGCAAACAAAAAGAACAATCACAATGATAATAATAATTACAAAATCATCAGAGATGGTAAAAAGTAAAAAACGGTCAAAACTAAGATACATATATTAGAATATGTATCAGAATAATAAAAATAAAATTAAACCACAATAACAAGGAAAAACGAAGTCATTGTAATACAGCAAGAAATCAATACACCCAAGAGTAGCGGATCAAAATATAAAAACAATAGAGTCAACAACAATCAATGAACAACTCCTACCGAATAGTTTTCTTTATATTTAGTTTGAATTTACCCAATTCGTCCGAATACTTAAATTTATTTTCTTTTTTAAATTATTATACCAACTCACCCCAAAATAAGAGTTTTATTCTGCTAACTGGTTTTTAAAGACAATGCGTCACATTCTGGCTACATTTGTTACTAGTAGTTACCATAAACTAGCCTGAAAAAAAAAATTGAAAATTATGAAAAAAAAAACTTAAAATTTCTTTCAAAATATGTTTCCCCAAATAGTTATATTATCAAAATCATAAGTTTTTTTATGTTGGTGCGCATTTTTTTAATAATTTTCGTTTTTGCTATGACTTTTTTAATTAATTTGGGGTCGCTCAAAGCGAATACAAATACACTTTTGACATCCCAAACTTCGATCAAAGCTTGTCTCATGAAAGAGGAAGGTGGTCACCATCAGGGATCAAACCCACAACCTTCCAGAACTAAAGTCTACAACTGAACTGCTACGCCTCCAAATACTTTCATATTAGTGTCATTTACACCAAACGAATATAGATCCAGAGTTAGGAGTAGAGTATACTTTCTTTTATCGTTGATATTGGACACCATGGAAACAATAATGAGCAAGAATTAATTAATGGGCGATGACAGTTATTTCTCGTTGTTATTTCCTTGGTGACCATATCAACCATCAAGAAAATTTAAAAATATACTCTATTTCCAGCTTTGGGTCTATGTTCGTTTGGTATCGACGCACCTTTAGAGTTTGTGAGTTCCAACATGGCACATATTATCACATCATGATATTATATGCTTTGGTTAGTTTGACATATATGTTAAGGATGTATTAAATTCTTTTAAAATAAAGTTTGTATTTCAAAGCAGAAATGTGACGAGTGTATTTGTAATATGTTTAAAGGTTGGTTGATGACAGAACTGTTGTATGTCCAGAAGCAGGAGACCTCAATGACCCACCCAAAAAGTTCAGAGGTATTATTTTCTTTCACACTTAACACATTAACTGCCGACTACACGAATCCGTGTGTTAGATATCTAGACCGTTTTGCCTACTACATGGATCTGTGTTTGTCACTTAAGAGTTACATATTTTTTTCTCAATTGAGTGATTGTTCAATTTAGATTGGATTAGAACACCATCAGCGTAAAGGTGAAAGCTGTAATTCTAATGGTTGTTTATATTGTAACTATCTTCTATATTATAAAAATGGAGAGCTATTTTCCGATGTCATCGTATCACGCCTAAACAGCTGGACGGATTTCGCTAATTCTTTTTTTGTCATGTCGGCTTTTATCAGGAGAAGGGTTTTATGAAAGAAAATTGCTTGGAAAATAAGATTATAAAAGAAAATTATATGTACGTAACCTTTTTAGTACTTTTAACAATATAGATTTCATTCCAAACTATCAATTGTTTGAAAGTTGCTGCGATTTACAGAATTTCGATTGAAAATAATATGGTTTGAAACAGATGCCATTGGTTAAAAGGTAAAAAGCTTATACGAATTTGAGTTCAATATTCATATTTAGGAACACAGGAGAACGTCTGTCGGGAAAGCTAGTGTAAAATAAAATAAATAAATAAACAACATTTTCTTTTATATTGTCTACTAGATTTTCCAAGCAAATTTTCCATCATTAAAAATAGTGAGTTTTAGCGAGACACACATACTTCTTATCGTTTTTATGTATAAGATCACTGGAATTTTTTTTTAAAAACTCTTTTACTCAGATAGCAGTGAAAGATTTAAACTAAAATGTGATAGTTTATTGGTTCACGCTGTTTTTCCAGATTGTCTGCTGAAAATATGTCCCATGAACAGGTATTCAGCCCAGAAACAGTTTTGGAATACTGCCAAGCAAACCAATACGGATACAGGATTATTGAAGAGATTACACGTAAGAATTCACTTCCTTTTTGTGCATCGTGCACATCATAAATTATTGACCTCTCGATTGGTATTATTCTCCTAATGAAAACTTTCGCCAGAATATTAGCTGGATTTTTTACCTTCACTAAACAGATACACCTAAGTACACTCAAATCAAAGGAACATCAAATTTGATTAAAAACACATTTCAAATAGTCTTACACAAAAATGTCTATGATTTTTATTTTGTAGGATTGTTATGAGTGGAAAGAAATAGGATGGAAAGTAAGTGGTTTTGTCACATTGCTCCGTAGCCTGGGCATGACCAAAAAGTGTACTATTTCTTTAAACAGTCGAACTTGGTTATATAGCGAACATCAACAAATTTACTTTGGTTTCTTCTTCTTCTATTGATTATTGGCTTGAACTCAAAAAAATATATATAACTATACACCAGCAAGTTGTGACGGCACATATGTATATCGATCTCATAATATACTTATTAGTGCAAACATTTATAACTCAAGATCGGCTGAACAGATTCTTCCGATGTTTGGTTTATTGGATTCTCCTCCGCTCGGTATAACAGAATAACTATTAAAAAGTTGAAAAATGCATAAGAAATAATATAAAATATAATATTAAAGTTAGTATGGAACGCACTTCCTGCGACGCCAATGCCACCTAGGAAAAATTCTATAACAACAAAATTATTGTTTACCTGACAACCATTGACATTAAAAAGATTGGTAGGCAGATTTTTGATGGAATTTCTTTCGAGCTTTGAGGAATAATTTATTAACATTCAAACATATTTTTATAGTAAGGACTACAGGACAATGTTTGTCGGGAAATCTAGTTAAAATCTAGAAAAAATAAACAGTTTTAGAAACAGTTTTGAGGTTGAATTGAGGTATGAACAGCAAAAACTGTCAGTAAAGTATATAAGTATGAAAAATTAATTGCAAATAGTTGAGTTGTAGTAAAAGACAAACAAAACAACAAGAAAACGTAGGTATATATAGGCTCAGCTGGGGTGAAGGGATGTAGGCCAAAGGTGAGGAACAGAAATAAGAGACGTGGAAATAGAAAAAGGAAGGTACCTACTGCTCTCTTTGTTTTGCCGGAGCACAGTGAAGAATGAGTTCTTTTTCGGGAATCACTAAAAAGCCATATGAGGTTAAAAATAAACACAAAGAATTAGGCAAATCTGAGTGGCCCAACGGTTTATTTATAAGGCTTTATGTGACCATATCCTTCACATCTTTGCTCAGATATAACCGAGTTCGACTGCATATGATTTCTTTTCTATGAACTATTCATAACCTTTAAATTCTAAACGAGTAAACGTAACTAAATACATAATATGGATTGTTTGTTGTCAAAGGAGTTTAGTTTTGGTTATTGTGAATGATTTAAGTTGTTGAAATTTTATTTTATTTTGTGTATGAATGTTTGTGTATGAATGTTTGTGTATTGTTGGAAAAACATGTTATGTCTTAACATTTAAACATTCAGAAAATTTCATCAACATACATTGTTTTTTCAACGGACTCACTCAAATAACACAAATATTATTTTAACACCACTTGATTTTACTGAACTATTACGTTATTTTGATTGTATCTTCAGCCAATATGTCATGAATCTATTATATTATCTCCTTGTTTGTGCAGTTTATAATATTCATATGATTTTTTTGTAGCATGCGGCCGAAATTGAAAAGAAACAAAATGATGTAGAGAATAAAAAGCTTCTAGGTTCCGTTGTTCAGTATGGTAATGTCGTTCAACTACTACACGTCAAATCCAATAAATATTTAACCGTGAGTATTCTATATAGTTACAAGATTTGTTGATTTTGGGGATATATCATTCTTACCATTTATCATTTTTTTTTTTATAATTATCACAATCTTAGAATCCCCTTAAGAATATAGGAAACTATTTTTAAAATGTCCTTTCTAACTGACAGTTCTGCTAAGATTTTCATAATTCGTCTAAAATTACCCAAGTTTGGTGCCTTTTTATTAGTTTTTTTATCATTTGGACCATAGAATAATGCTATATTGTTTTTTCTTTAAAACCAATTGCAGCTGTATTCACATTGATAATTTATTAAGAAAAATGCTTATTTGTAATATATTTACACCTACACTATTTTGGTTGAAATATCTTTACTTGTTCGATCATTACCCACAAAATTCAAAATTTTAGTGATAGCTACATTTTTGTGGAACTGTTAAGGAATTGCCCAAATATTTGTCGATTTACCATATCAACATTTTCAGGTTAACAAAAGATTACCGGCGTTGTTGGAGAAGAATGCCATGAGAGTTTATCTGGACGCCAATGGAAATGAGGGCTCGTGGTTTTATATTTTACCATTTTATAAACTAAGATCCACTGGTAATTATTAATATCAACAGAAATTTTTTTATACTACTTATACATATTCGTATGTCGTCACATCACACACAAACCGCAAACTTCACGTTTGATTTATTCCTCGCAGTTCCTTGCAGATATATTTGTAGCAATGTTCGATACAAATTATTCCATTTCCTCGAATATATTTGCAGTTTTTTATAAAATTCAGTTTCGAAAATGTAATTACAGATTTAAACGTGTGGATTTCTAGTGCAGTGCCTATATTTTTTGCATTGTTGATAATTCAACAACTGCCATGCAACAAAATTAAGTAATTTATTGAAAAAACATAACCCATCAGTTGCAATTGTGAATCTAAACCATTTTGATATTTACCTAATCACACACACAAATTTTCAAAAATAATCAGTCCAGCCTGTCCAATTCAGTGGGCATCTTGTTTACTGCGGTATCCAAGCTACGCTTAATGACACCACACATTAAGCTGACACTGTATAAATAGGTATCAATATTTATAATTTCAGGTGACAGTGTAGTAGTAGGTGACAAAGTTGTTTTGAACCCTGTGAATGTTGGCCAGCAAGTTTTACACGTTTCTGTGAATCATGATCTACCAGACAATATCGGCTGCAAAGAGGTTAGAAAATAAATTTCTTTTCTTTTTTGTATCCACAGGGGTATTTTCTCGAGACCATTCAAGTACCTATTATAAAACTTCAGCAGTTCGTAAATGACAGCAGCTGTCGGTTGTTACAAAGTTTTAACTCCAAAGAGAATTATTTTGATTTTAAAGAGAATGTTCCTTCAAGTGCTACTGCCATTCTATAGGTTTTAACTCCCATTGTTTACTCACATTAAATGAGCTTATTATTATATTACATAGATGACTCTATATATAGCAATTGGTGTCGCCAGTGGTAGAAATCTGAACAAAAAAAAATTCAATTATTAAAAGAAAATGTTTTGAAAATTGCTTAAATCTTTAACTGCATAGAGCATACAGTTTTGTACCTCTCTATCTTAAGTTTTTTTCTGATAGATCAGGGGTATGTGTACGGTCTACTTTAAATTTTACGTAAAGGGTGAGTTGGTCACACCTGAAGATAAGTTACTGGTTTTAAACATGTATCATAAATTATTATAGGTGAATGTAGTAAACGCTTCTACATCCTGGAAAGTGACGCTGTTCATGGAACATAAAGAAAATCAGGAGGAAATCTTGAAAGGGGGTGACGTCGTCAGATTGTTTCACGCTGAACAGGTAAACACCACAAACACTACCCACCTTATTAAATCAACTGGTTGGTTCATAGTGAATGTAAGCACATAAATTTGGGGTGTTTTCAATTGTAGGAAAAATTTCTGACAATGGACGAGTACAAAAAGCAACAGCATGTCTTCTTGAGAACCACGGGAAGATCAAGCGCGACTGCCGCCACGTCTAGCAAAGCACTATGGGAAATCGAGGTAAGTGGTTAAACTATATTATAATACTTTTTTGTGACGCAACCATTCTGTCAGATTTTTTATTGTTGTACTGGTCAAATGGTACCGCATATTTCTCCTTCATGACACAAGCTTTGACAATGGTCCATTTTTCATATTCATGCCCACCATTAGAATTTTCAATCCAAAAAATAGCTCTCCCTGCCCAACTGTCATTCAGCATTCTTACTAATTATAATATAGGATTTTGAAGTATAAAGATTGAAACTATTATCCAATGCTATTCCTGAGTTTACTTTAGTTTGGTTGTAAATCGTTTTCTATCTATCTCATTCGGTCTTATGGACAGGTGTAGTAATAGTAATTACTACGTCTGTCCATAAGACCGAATGAGATAGATAGAAAATTATTTACAACCAAAATTATCCCAGGAAAAAGATTGGATAATAGTATGAATTTTTTACTCTTCTGTTGATTCTTATTCAAACTCACTAATATGAAATTTTTACTCTTCTGTTGATTCTTATTCAAACTCACTAGTATGAATTTTTTACTCTTCTATTGATTCTTATACAAACTCACTAGTATGAATTTATTACTCTTCTATTGATTCTTATACAAACTCACTATAGTAGTATTTTTTTACTGGGACAGTTCCAATAATAAACCGATTCTAACTCCCT
The DNA here is from genome assembly GCA_963576905.1 of Mystacides longicornis. Lineage (NCBI taxonomy): Eukaryota > Metazoa > Arthropoda > Insecta > Trichoptera > Leptoceridae > Mystacides > Mystacides longicornis. Next base: position 7,776,220 of record OY756431.1, on the reverse strand, counting down.
ATCTCTTTCGCACTTATTATGCTTATGGCAGGTAAAAAGAGGTAGTGATGTTTATCATTAGATGACTGCATCGAGTGCATCGATGCATCGAGTCATTTCTATGAAAGAATCAAGGTGAAAGTAAAACAAAAGTTTAGATAGCAATATTTTTGTAATGTTTCTGAGATAAAAGTAAGGAGCTATTGTTTAAATAATTATAAAGCCCATCTTATGACTAATCATATGGAAACTATGAAAAAATAAAAGGTACAATACCGAACCTTTTCTTAGAAAAAAGCATTAGTAGGTATTTTTAAATGAAAAAATATTATTATAAGTTAAAGAATTAAGAAATGATTTCAAAAAAAATATATATATTATTAAAAATATCGATGCTTTGAATTTGAACATTTACCTAACCTATGCCAGGTAGAATGATTTATTGCTAGGACTGCCTCGCAAAATAAATACTACTTTAGTATGAATTTATTACTCTTCTATTGATTCTTATACAAACTCACTAGTATGAATTTATTACTCTTCTATTGATTCTTATACAAACTCACTAGTATGAATTTGTTACTTTTCTATTGATTCTTATACAAACTCACTAGTATGAATTTATTACTCTTCTATTGATTCTTATACAAACTCACTAGTATGAATTTGTTACTTTTCTATTGATTCTTATACAAACTCACTAGTATGAATTTGTTACTTTTCTATTGATTCTTATACAAACTCACTAGTATGAATTTATTACTCTTCTATTGATTCTTATACACACTCACTAGTATGAATTTATTACTCTTCTGTTTATTCTCATACAAACTAACTACACTTTGTTGTCTTCAGGTTGTACAACATGATCCTTGCCGTGGCGGTGCGGGAGATTGGAACAGTTTATTTAGGTTTAAGCACTTAGCAACAGGGCATTATCTTGCCGCCGAATCAGGAGTCGGGTCTCCGTGAGTATACCTATTTCACTTTAAATCCTATGCACGATTTCTTCTTTTGTTTCAATGAACTAATGACCCGTTGTTATTTCAGGAATGAAACACCATATGACGCGAATGAACCAGCATTCCATTTAATATCCGTACCATATAATTCAGAAATTGCGACGCTCTTTGAGCTTGACCCTACGACAATGACAAGAGCGGATTCGCTCGTTCCGCAGAGTAGTTATGTCAGGTAAAATGATTTAATTAATTCAATATCTAGATCAAATCCCGACATAAACAAATTCACTAAATAAGCATTTCATTATACCTATTCAAAATTCGTTATGCTGAATGTATCGGAGATCAAACATTCAACAATATTTTCTTACAATAGGTGTAACTTCTTAATTAACTCATTTATCGAAAAAATATAATTCTAGATGAGAAAAGGTTTTGTCCTGCAAATCTGTGCACCCTTTGCATATATTGACTAACATTGTGCCAAATGTTTATTTATTTAATAATACTTTACTGTAGGTAGGTATATTGGTAGTATGAACACGTAAAATTTCACAATTAACAAAGACATCACAGAATCAACATACAGAGGGCGAGCTTATCACAACGAAGTTGCGGTCTCTAACAACTAACCCCAAATGTGTAACTTATACCACTCTTGTGAGATCCAAACTGAAGTATTGCTTATAAATAAAAAATAATAATAAAAAAGAAATCGATATGGGACCCGCTACTTAAACAAAATATACACCACATAGACAGATTCCAGAATAAATCTCTTAAGATTCTTTGAGCGTATGTTTGCGGGGGTCTTCTGACATACTTGGCTACTTGTAAACAATTAGCTGATGCCTTGTACAAGATCTGCATCTTAGTTCAGAGCTATCAGCATTTATCGGTTCTAAGATTCTAACAGGAGCGATATTACAGAGGTCTTTCCACTTTGTTATTCCTGTATTTTTTAACACTGGGGCTGAATTTACAGAATGGAGATGAGTTTGTTAATGCTTGAAATTTCTCTCCATTACATCCTGTCTTGGGTTAAACTGCTCCTAACAATTATTTAAGAATTTCCCTTTGTACTGTCACTTGTTTTAATATTGCGTACTTATTCTTATTTGTAGATTACATCACATCTGTACCCACACTTGGGTCCATTCAACCTCTATACCAATTGACAAGGATGAAGAGAAACCCGTTATGTCCAAAGTAATCACTTACATTCATTTGAAATATTTTATTCATATTGCCAAAAATATCCTATTGAGAACTGTCTATATTATGTAATATCATTATTATAGGTTGGATGCTCTTTAAAGAAAGAAGATAAAGAAGCGTTCGCCATCATAAGTGTTTCTCCATCCGAAGTAAGAGACCTGGACTTTGCCAATGACGCTTGTAAGGTGTTATCCACTATGTCTGGAAAAATAAAGAATGGAAGTATCCAACACAATGAGAGAAAGTAAGTTGCAATTTCATTAAAATAATAGTAGCGCCATCTAGATAAAAAAATGTTTGCTAAGCAGTTGATAATGAAATTTGTTAGCTAAAATGTTTTCAACAATTTCCAACAGATTTCTCTACATTAAACTAATCATTGCGGGTGTAAAGTGTGAGGTCATTTGACACAACCGTGGTCCAGTCTTCCATATGTTTGTATGGAATCAGTTCCACAAAAAAAAATTGGATTCTTAAAGAAACCAACAAAATAGTATTTATGCAAATCATTGTAATGGAAACAACCAGCGGCAAAACACAGCATATAAACGTCGTTTGTGGTAAAAAAATAAAATAAAACAAACAAACAAACAATCCAATTTCGAACACACACAGCGTTAGATGTCTCTAAACATTAACTTTACATCCGTATTGTTTTAAACTCTTTTTATTCATGGCCCTAAGGCTTCAGTGTGGAGTTCACTGGTCTAGCGGGAGCTGCTTACTCAATTCATACAAATTTGTTGCTTTTCCGTTAACTTACTTTGAAAAGGTCCTAACTAATATTTTAAGCAAAGACGAGTTTTTGTATGAAATGTTTTCTTACATGGTTAATTGTTTTTGCTTTTCAGAGCTTTGACATTCCTGTTGCAAGACATAATTTACTTTATCGCCGGCTTTGAAAATGAACCTAACAAGACGGAAGCGTTAGAACTGGTAGTTGTCAATCCCAATAGGGATAGACAAAAATTGCTCAGGGAGCAGTACATATTAAAACAACTCTTCAATATTCTACAGGTATATAATAAATATGGACCGACTTATAATTTTTTAGTCAATTAGATTTGTTTTCTATTCTAAATGTTTTGTATGTTGGCAGGGTCCATTCCAAGAATACGATGGTGAACCACCATTTTTAAAGTTGGAGGAATTGGGAGATCCACGCCATAGTCCATTCAAGCAGATATTTAGACTCTGTTATAGAGTTTTGAGAATTAGTCAACAGGATTATAGAAAAAATCAGGTTAGCATCATTATTGTTGTCACAGCAATAGTCCTATTTGAGCAATAAATGACGGTGTTACAGGAGCATCTGACAGTACTCTGGCATTTATATTTTTTCATGCTTTATGCAAAAAATTCTTAGTTTTTGTTAAATTTATGTATGAAATTGTCCGATCTTATCAAGCGTGGCAAGGGGTACCACACTACATGGGTCCATAATAATGGCAGAAGATCGGGAGGGATGGATGCATGGCGGTCGCGATCCTCGGCATTGCGACTTTGTTACAATTATTTTTTTGTTTTGTGTAGGGGACCTACCTACCATTGTCTTGATACTTTATTTTTGAATAACGAGATACCTACACAAAAATTTTTTCATTCATTAGAATTTTATTGTACACAATTATACCGTCAGAAAACGTCTGAACTTTGCTGTTTTCTTCCATTAATCAAGTATGTAATTCTTCTAGGAATATATCGCTAAACACTTTGGCTTCATGCAAAAACAGATAGGGTACGATATCCTCGCTGAAGATACTATAACCGCGCTACTGCATAACAACAGAAAATTACTGGAGAAACACATCACAGCGTCTGAGATTGAAACTTTTGTCGGTAAGAATTCATTATCATTGCCGTATTTTGCTAATTGTCCACCTCTAACAGATCCGAAGATTTTTCCATAGAGCATATCGCTAGAAGTAGATGGTTTTCTTGAAATGTGAACATGTCCCAGCTAACAGAATTATGAATTTAACAGCATGTACAGTCTGGCTAAAAAGAGTAGAAAATAATGGAGGGCGCTGCAGTCGTTTGTATGGCAACATTTAATAAGTACTCTACATTTATAAAGTAAAGTATTGTAACCGCCAAAATATTAAAAAAAAAAATACTATTCAATGTGGTATCATATGAAATGCTTTGTAGAGGTTATTTAAAAGAATTTAATAACGAACTGTACCAGCCATGTCATTAAAAACGATATGGACAAAAAATCTACGCAAAACGAGTCAAAAAACAAGAGATAATAAGATATATAATGGGTGCTGTAATCCACAAAATGGTGCTTACGACTGCTTACTATTCTATGGCCGAATTTCAATCATATAAATGTCAAAATGTTTAAACATAACCTATAATTTATTTGTAAGTGAATATTATAGGAATATACAAAAAAAATATGTCGGAAAAATATCCAAATTAGTAAAAGGTACTTAAATTTTTTTTAAATGAATTGGATGTTGTATTTACCAGTTAGAATTGCTGTTCAGTGTTGCCAGAGTGATAACATTTTAGTTCATCAATAATTAATTTCTACTCTTTTTAGCCAGACTGTATGACGTCATATAATTCATAAAGTTTACAGTAACAACTAATGTCTCAATAATATCCTTTGATTTTTTAAATGCTATGAACAAACTACTATGGGCTTTTGACCATTTTCTACTCTCATTTCGAAGGCTGGCTTAGTATAATCTCTTTACGTTAATAACCTCCGCCATTAAGTGATAATGTTCAAGTTCCTGAAAATCCTAATAATTATGAGAATTTTCAATAACATGATTCGAACCAGCATCCCCATCATCCCATTAAAAGACGGTAACCACTTGGCTAACTGGTCCGACGCTAATTCCTCCATAATACATGCGTTTGAAATATTGAAGACTTTTGACGATTGAAAAGAAAGATTTTCTGATTAACAATTCTGTTTATTTTACACATTGTGTTGTCCGTGTGATGGCTTTACAGAAAGAGAAAAACTTTCATGTGAAATTAGTTGCAGAAGATTCAGTATGAAGTTAGTCACTAAAAGATTTTATATAAAACTAGCGCCACCGGTGGTAGAAATAATAATCAATAAATAGGTTGGAGGGAAATTCAAATGCTATAATATTCTCACCAACATGTATAATATATGAATATACCTATTCATTTTTATTGATGTCTTAAGTATGTCTAGATTCTTTTGTCACTATCCGAGTGAGTGTTTTGTTAATTTCCAGTACCTGAATTTTTAAAAGACGTCAAAGGGTTGTTTGTAATTTTTCATTCTTTTTCAGGTTTAGTACGTAAAAACATGACCAACTGGGAGTCCAGATTTTTGGACTATCTCTCAGACCTGTGTATTTCTAACAAGAAGGCCATTGCTGTTACCCAAGAGTTAATTTGCAAGAGTGTACTATGTGCCAAAAACTCGGATATTCTCATAGAGACAAGGTTCGTAAATCTCTTTATTTTATCTACTGTCAATATGTTTCTCTTTGTTTATTTTGTATCTAACGAACGTTTGATTTGCTCAGATTGATGAAGACAGTGGTGGAAGAAGACGGATATGAAGATCACGACAATATGCAGTCCGTCGCTTCGTTGGAAGATGAAATTTTATTAGTTTGGAATAATAAAAAGGTAATTTATCTCTATGACCATAACTAGTTATAACATATTGATATAAAAATGATGTATAGGGTGTTTCGTTAAGAGTAGACTATTTAAATTCAGTGTGCTTACTTATATTTTTTTGTGTGACAACACTGAAATTTGACAGTTTTCACCATTGCTTATTCCGACTATTAAAAATAGTCTCCTTTATAAATGTTCAACTCATTATATCTCACGGGTCAGCTGATCTTCTCTCAACTCTCTTTTGATATCTGTCCACCTCATGGCCTGTGGACGATTTGTCCCTCTATGTTGTGTAGGGATGTTGTGAGCCACCGTGACCATGTGATTGTCCCCCCTTCTATTTACATGCCCATACCATCGGAGTCTGGCGTCTAAGCTTCTCGGTTATAGGCGCAACCTCAATACTTCCGTGAACATACTCATTTCTGATTTTATTATTTGTTCGAGTACTTTCTTTGTGGTGCAGCACTCTGAGCCATGTCTGCTTTACTACACACTATAAAATTGCGTTCTTACTGAAACAGAGACATCTTTCTTGCAGAAATCACGCAGGTTACAGCAGTTAGCTACGTCTGAACGAGACACTGTCTCCAGATCAATACTTGAATACTATCGGCATCAGCTCAACTTGTTCTCCAACATGTGCTTAAACAGACAATACTTGGCCTTAAACCAGCTCTCTCCCCAGCTTCATATCGATCTCATACTCAAGTTAGTAATTAATCATTATGTTTTCTTCAAATAACGCAATATGTTTTCTTGATTTAACCGACAAATGAACACACACGTTGCACACGTTTCAGATGTATGTCCAACAACACATTCCCGTTTGAGCTGCGGGCATCTTTCTGCCGTCTGATGTTACATCTGCACGTTGACAGAGATCCACAGGAACCCGTCACTCCCGTCAAATACGCACGGCTATGGAGCGAGATTCCTACGAAAATTTCTATAAATGAGTGAGGAATACAGTATAACTTGGTTTCATTCTATCTGTATAATAATTCAGCTACGATTTTATTCATCGTTAATTGTAGTAATGTCAGACAAAAATTATTCCGATTCCTCAAACATCTATCTATACTCTCTTTGTAACTCCATTTATATTGCTTCCAGCGAGTAAATGCACGTCAACGGATGGTCTATTTCTCTCATTATAGTATAGGACCATTCTATTTTTGGTTTACAACCACTGATGCGCCAATCACAATGGACGGTCTAGGGACAAGGGACAAGATGGAAAAAGAGGTAGAGAGGGGGCTCGCATGCACTTACTCGCTGGAAGCACTGTAGGGGCATAGCGAGGCAATAAGAGCCCTCCAAAACGCTCAATCCTATCTGGCTTCAATAACCTCAATAAAGGGATGGAACACAGTATTAGTGGGTCTTTGGGACCCTGATGGGGAAGAACAGTGCTCGCTTCGGCTCACTGTCTTTCGGCATCCTTAACCCATATCCCAGACAGTTTTACAGTTCTACCTCAAAGTTTTTGTAAATTCCTAAAATTGCCGGATCTTTGTAGCAATATTTCAGTGAAACAGATAGCCATCTTTTTAAAATAAATCATCTTTTGAGGATGTAAAGCAAGAAGAGTATCAGCTAGTTGTAAAATAATCTTTTAAAATTTAAGTGTAGTAATATTTTTGTGAAATTATGTTGCAGCTATGCGTCAAACAAATCGAGTCCCGATCCCAATAAAGAGGCTGTCAGGGCAAAGTTCTCGTCAACTATACAATTTGTTGAGGATTATCTGTGCAACGTCGTCACTAAGATGTGGTCATTTTCAGACACTGAACAGAATAAGTTGACCTTTGAAGTTGTCAAGTTGGCCAGAGATTTGATCTATTTCGGATTCTACAGGTAAATTTTTATTTTTTATGTATGCTCGCACTGTCTCTTTAAAAAAAACGTGAAAAGTTTTATTACTTTAAAAGTTAATAGATGTTGTTATTTCTTACCTCAATTGTTATTTCTTACCTCAACATTACATACTTAGGACTAGAAATTGACGATAAGCTTGCTTGGACATCACATGTAAATAATAAAATTAACAAGTTATCCCCACTTATTGGTGTGATGAAGAGGAATGAATTATTCAATAAAAAAATAAAACATAGTGTATATCATGCCTTCATCGTGCCACATATCACCTACGGACTACTTGCCTGGTCACAATGCAGTATACAGGTTAGAAATTCAATGCAGAGAATCATGAATAAGGTTTTAAAGAATATTCATGGATTAAGTAGATTAACTAGAACAACTGATTTATACAATTTGACCAATGAACTTAACCTGGATCAAATGATAAAAATAGAAAAAGTTAAATATCTGCATAAAATTAAAAATGGTATGGGAAAAACTAATTTAAAATTAGCATTGAATAGCAATGTACATCAGTATAATACGCGAGCGGCTCCTGACTTAAGAAATGATTTGCCTAGAACCAATAGAAAACGAAATGGCTTCAAATACACTGCTACATTGCTCTATAACAGGATATCAAAGGACATCAGAAGCTTAAAGAACATAAAGGAGTTTACCAGGAAAATCAAAGGTCTTATCAAGAAAAACATGATATAGAGAGTGATAAGGATGGTGGGTGGATAATTTACAGTCCGGTGTTAAAAAGTGATGTTAAATGAATTACATAAATATGTGTGTAGTGTATTCATATATGACATAAATTGTAATATATTTTGTTGTATCTTAACGGCCTTCTGAAACCAGCAGATTCTACCTGCTGTTTGAGGGTTTCTTTACAAATAAATAAAAAAATAAAAAAAAATAAAATCTCTATATAAAAAAATGGAACCAATTTCGCAAATTCTTTATTTTTTGTGTTTGCTGCTATTATTAGGAGAAGGATCTTATGAAATAAAAAAATAAAGAGGGTTGTGCGAAACATTGGAAAATTTAAAATAACTATAAACTTTTATAATTTTTATTTTTAATTGGCATTTAAATTTGTTGTTTGATAGTTGGTACGATTGTCAGAAAGAAGTGTAAACATTGTTTAAAATACAGTCGATTCCGCTTAATTGGGACACATTGGGATTTGGGCATTTTGTCCCAGTTAAGCGAATTTCACTTTTTTTTGGTTGTACTCATGATGTGGTATTTTGGAAGGAAGAAATTCCAGCTTTATATTTTGTAGATTGTCTAAATGAGGGTATGCCGCATAATTGTCAACAAGTAGCATCGAGGTCTAGCACTTTTTCCTATGATCGTTCATCGTTTTGGTTTGACAGTACCTGATATATTTGTACAGGACCACACAGTAATGGGGTCCATCGCCTTTTTTTATAACCAGACAGTGCAATGTGTTAATATCATAAGGAACTATCTGGTGTAGCACGATAATAGAGGCCTGTTTCATCAGCATTGTAAATGTCATCAGCACAAAAATTATCTAAAAAAGTAGGAATCTTAAATTTACTGTCCCAATTAAACATATAAATTTACTATTAGATTTTTGGTTTGGTAGCTGTTCTTTGAGGTTTGTCCCAAATAAACGGCTGTCCCAATTAAGCGGAATCGACTGTATATGCATCAGTCGGAATTATAGTGGTTAAATAGGTAATTAATTTATCATTATACAAATTCCCATTCAATATTCATAGTACAGACAGGAAAACGTTCGTCGAGAAGGCTAGTCTTTTATACAAAAATACATTGCTGTTTGTTAGTCTCGCTAAAATTCAAGAACGGCTGTAATGATTTAGCTAATTTTGATTAAAAATTTAAATAAAACGATTTTTATCTCTTCCACAATTTATTTTGTCCCTGACATGTTTCGAAAGGACAAACCTTTCATGCTCACAGGGTTTGGTGAAACTTTTCACCAAACCCTGTGAGCATGAAAGGCGTGTCCTTTCGAAACATGTCAGGGACAAAATAAATTGTGGAAGAGATAAAAATCGTTTTATTTAAATTTTATTTAAATTAATTCCACCAAGTATGCATGTTCAACAATTAGTTAATAATTTTGATTAGTCCAAGGAATTTTAAACATTAAGAAAATATGCGAAAATTGAAAGGAAAATAGATAAAACCAACAACTTCATTTTTCCTTTATGAAATGTTCCTACCTGCCAAATGTGTCTCAACAACTTCATTTTTCCGTTATGAAATGTTCCTACCTGTCAAATGTGTCTCAACAATGGTTTGCAATTTTATTGGTTGTGGGTGACTGGAAATGAAGTAGATAGACTGTAGGTGATACAACGTTTAGTGGTTCATCTTGTTATTCATAACTTTTTGTTTCTCGATTCGCAGCTTTGGGGATCTTCTCAGATTGACGAGGACTCTGTTGAGTATTTTGGACTGCGTCTCGGAAGGCGACTTGCTCAGTGAAGCCGGAGTCTTGGGAGGAGAAACTGATTGTAAGTCTTAATATTTTGTTCTCGGGTTTTGTACCGATCATTGTGTTTTTTTGTTTTATTGATTTCATTAATTGGCATACAATCATTTCATTATTACAAGCTAACAAAGATGATAGTAAGGAGAATGGTAATAAATATTGTTTTGATTTTTTTTAGATTAAAATTTTTTATTATTTAAAATAGCTAAGTATAATATGAAACTTTCCTCTATCTATTAATTCTCTATACAAATAAAAATTAATCCTTATTTTCCTTGGTCACGGCATCACTCATAAACGACACGGCCAACTTTTTGTTGTATTTGTTTTTGTCAAGAGAATTTTTTCAAGAATAAAAAAAAGAAAGCTGCACGGATAAAAGTAAATTTAAGAAAACTTTACAACCATATTAACATGTCTAATGTCACCTACTTAGTACTTTCAACAAAATAAACCATAATGTAATGAAAATAGACTTGAAGAGAAAATTAATAAATACACAAATTATGAATTTTTCAATTTAAATAAGTGTCCCTATAAAAGAAGGTGAATAAATTTTCACATTTTAGATAAATTTTTGTTTGATCATTTTCACATTTTGTTTGATCAAGTGTCCAAATAACACATTGCTGATTAAGTGTCCAAATAACACATTGTTGATCAAGTTTCCAAATAACACATTGTTGATCAAGTTTCCAAATAACACATTGTGTAATAACGTCAAAGATTGGACTATTAAAGAAAAAATAACAACTAATGACTCTAACAATTCATTACTAATGTTCGATTTTTAAATGGAACAAACCTTGGACTATTAGTCATCAAATGGGGTTTTGTCGTATTTTCTAGCTGAAGGAGGCGTACTAAGATCACTGGGTGACATGGGAGCCGTGATGACATCTTTAGCACTTGGATCTATGTCCCGATCGGTTGTAAGTCTCTTTAACATTCTCCATTCCAAAATGAGTCGAATCGTATCAAAAGTGCTCGACTCCATGCAACATTATTGTTGAATAATCATCAAATTTTATCACAACGTACTGCAGCCAAATGGAAAATCAATAAGAATTATGTTAAACAATTTTACTGTGCAGAATAAAACATGAAAGATAATATTGCATTTTGAAATTTGGATTTGACCACTTTTGATATTTCCAACTGCATTTGACCAATTTTGATTATTAATGCTCTGGATTTGACCATTTTTTAAACAAAATTTGACAAATTAAAAACAATATGGCCACCGCCTCCATACAGTTTAACAGCTTCTGATTGGTTGTAATGTATTGGACTAATATTGATACTAAATATTAAAAAATATGACTATTTTTTAAACCTAACTTTATTATTTTTAACAGCTTTATTTTAGTCATTTTTTTAGTGAATTTCATAGACTTTGTAAATTATCAGTTATACCCTTTTCTTATACAAAAATATTAAATGTAAAACATCAAAAAAAAAATTATTTTGGATTTGTCCACTATTGATACTAATCAACACAAATATTTGATGTGAGATATGTGTAAGGTTTAGCATTATTGATGAGGAGGTTATTTCTAGATTGCTTCGGGCTCCAGCTCTCCAAGTAATGTGGCTCCCCCCAGCACTCCGGGTGCCACTGGCAAAATGCAGAGATCGGCTTCCTCCATGTTTGCAGCGAGAGAACATCCTCTGGTGATGGACACTAAATTGAAAATCATTGAGATTTTGCAAGTAAGATTTCCTCCTAATCTTCGTTTGGGGTTTGTTTGGGCATGTTTAAAGAATGGATGCAAATAGAATTAAGAATCAAACACATCAATTCCGTTCCGTCAGAAGAAATAGGAGAGGTTGTGTGAGAAACATAATGTCAGTGGAAAGAAGCAAAATAATTGTGCTTGTGGAAAAGATTGGAGAACGATACTCTTTGCCTACCCCTTAAGGCACTTAATGTGATGGCTAAAAAAATTCTCGGTAGCTCGGCATGATGTATTACACGCGTTATGTATGATTTGTACCCCATTTGTGCAAAAGGTCTTCATCTACCAAGATCGGTTAGAACACTGCATGCAGAACAGATCAAACCCAAACAGTTGCCTTTAAGATTTTGGATATTCCACTATTCCCACCACAAACGTTTAGTATCGTTGCCCTGTCTAATGCAGAAGTCACCCAAATGCCTTTAAATTCAAAATTGATTTTTTTATAATTAAAATGTGTATAATTTTTGTTCCTTGCAGTTTATTTTGGACGTGCGCTTGGACTATCGCATCACATGTTTGCTGTCTATATTCAAAAGAGAATTTGACGATTCTAACGAGAGGAAGAATGCCGCACTTTTCCCTCCGCCAGCTTCACCAACCCCCAGCATTGCCAGTTCAACATCGTCAACCACTTCCTCCACGGCGCCTTTGATTTCGTCAAGTAATAGCAGCCAGTCCAGCAAAACTGGACAATCCACTCCAACACCACAAGAAGGAAGCGAGCCACTTTCTGGAGGAATTAAAAACATAGATCTGGACGCTGTCAGCACACAAGCTGAAGATATTTTCAGCTGCAAGTAAGTTAATGTTTTGTATTTCATTTTTATCATCTCTTATTCCAATGGTTAGCAAACTTACGAACACTACTATTCATGTAAGGTTAGCATTAAAAAGTCGGTAACTTGCCTAATATAAAGCAATAATTTGTGGAAGGGCAGCATTGAAATGGATGTTTTTAATTTTTTTTTACATTTTATCAAACTTTACATTATGTTTTCCGAGTTCGTTTTATCAAGATTTTACTGTATATTACTGTTATCTTAATTGGATATATAAATGTTAATATCAAACCTTGCACATAATACGATTCTGTCTGCAACATAATACGATTCTTTGTAAAATTTCAAAAAGATAATTATTTGACTATTATTTAAGAATTAATTCCACTATTTTAGGGATGGGCTGGATTTAGATGGCTCGGGTGGACGCATAGTCTTGCGAGTTCTTTTACAATTGTGCGCTCAACACTCTGCGCCGTCCCTGGTCAGTGGCGCCCTCACGCTACTCTTCAGACACTTCTCCCAGAGGCATGAGGTGCTGCAAGCCTTTAAGCAGGTATTTCAAAATTTTATATATTTAGATTTTTTTTTAGTATTCCATCTTTTCAGTTTGTCCTTTGGCGGAAGTTTACTTTATACTCAACTGTTTCTTACGTAGCAGATGCGCTCCGTCAAAGTTCTTATAAGTAATTTGATTACTAGAAGTAAGTTTAAGATTTGGTTTGATATTTTAAATCTGTAAGTTTAATATTTTCACCCAATAAATTAGATAATTATAAAAAACACACAAGTCCTACTTTTAAAATTCTATGTTTATTCACCCAAAAACATATATTTGGGCACTTGCTTGAACATAGATACAAAAATCATGGCAAACCAATGATATCTTAAACTGACTATTCCACAGACTCTTTTTTTTTTTGTCAAAATTCGATGCCATTATTCGCTTAGGATATATAGATCATACTAGTCTGTCATCGAACACAATCGAATGGCGCTATAGTTCCAATAATAATGATGAGTCATAATTCTCTCTATGTTAATCATACTTTATGCCTGATACAATATGACTGTGTGTGTATATCTTTAGCCAAAATGACAATTTGAAATAATAATGTTGCCAGTATCATATCAATTCTGAGATTTGTTACAAAATAATTATATGGATTTTTTTGGATGGCATTATTTATAACCCACTCATATTCTGTTTTATCATAAAGCAAAATAAATATGTTGCAATGATTTTTCAAAATTTTCACTCAGTTTTTATGTCATGTATATATTTTGTGATACTGTTTTTATTTATTGGTCAGTGTACTTGGGGATTATTATATCTGACTGTATGCGGGGAATATTTTGTGTAATTGTATGATTTATATGTTATATAATATACATTATGGTAATTAGGAATCTTTGGAAGAAATCTACTCGGCGTTACGCTCAGCTAGAAATCCCTATCAGCGTTTTCGCTTCCACCAGAAGGTTTGTCTCTGGAAAGAATATTAAATTATTTATATGAAATCAAACTAATATTATTGATAATAATAACTATACACAGCGATCTAGAATATTCCTTCTGTTGTATTTGGCTTATCATTTCAGTCTTGGAAAGGAGTCATAATGCTATTTAGTTCCAATAGATTTGGTGAACATTCATTCTCCTAAATTTTGTTTAATTTTTATGTAGCAGTCACTTAATCATTTGTTTCACAACTGTCTGTATGTTTAACCCATCTTGGCACTGGAGCGAATTGTCTAAGCTCATTCAAATCAAATATAAAATTCTCCGCCACTTGTAGCCTTACAATTTGGTTCTCGTTTATGTTCCGATGTACCCACAATCTGGGTAGGTGAGTCCAAGTACACAGTACATTGGAAATAATCATTGTTGCATCGCATAGACACGTTTCGAACTCTACTCTATGTGTAATAGAAGATATTTTTTATTAAATTAATTTTGGAAAAGATGGTTTTTTCTTTATAATATTGAATGTACAATTTCCAAGTAGATAATCGAACTGTTGTTTATTTTATAACATCAACTGTTACTAATAATAATATACTTGTAAATGTCAGGGAACTATACGTGAAAGAGTTCTGCAAAAACTGTCAAATTCATGTATTTAGAACTCAACATCACACAATACATTATATCGATGGTGCTGGCCATTTTGTTACATCTGACTTAGACCTCTGGTCTGTCTTTTATAGAATTGTTAGACAATGCAAAAACTACTCGAAGATGAAGAATAATCATTCAGTCAGAAAAATCAAATCAAAAGAGTTGTCATTCTATGACAAACTGTTTTAATTTTATGTAATTTATAGTTGAAGTAATTCTCTTAAAATAAATCTTGTTGAAATTGAATAGTTAAGCCCCCCTGTATTCTGGCTTCTAGTAACCAATCATTCATTCATAGCTCGCACACTAGGTGTCTACGAATTCCTGCAGATTAAAACACACTTGTTAGCAGGATAGCCGTAAGTGTGGACTATCATGGATGTGGCCAGTGCTCGATAACCTGACATATTTTTCTTAGAATATCACTCAAACTTACATAGGAGAATCGGGGAATATATTTTTATAAAGGGTGTTAAACAATAATTTAAATTTACTTCCAAATAATTTAACGTTACCAACCTCAGTAGCCTAGTGGTCTAGTGGTATAGGTGCTACCTTCTGATAAGTGTGTTGGAGGTTCTACCCGGGGTTGGCCTCTCTTAGATTCGACGGGACCGGTTGAATAGCATTGTTCTGTTGGCTATACTGAAACCTTTGTATAGAAAAGTGTATTTTATTTCACTCCGATGTGGGATCCTTACAGCGATGTCGGAGTCCCGTCTTGGCTTTATATAATGCGAGTAAAAAGAAATCTCCGAATTCCTGTAATACTCGGGTGGTGGAGGGTCTTATTCTATATAGAAGTGTTTATTATTTATATATAGAAGATCTAATTTATTTGTAGAAGAAGATAAGGAATTTAATATATTTTCTGGGTGTTTTTACGAAATAGACAATAAATTATAAGTTGGACCTTGTGGTCTAATATTTTGGCTACCAGATTATTTTGTATCCAACGGGCTACATGCAACGGAGTTTGTTTAAAAAGTAGTCTTTTTTTATTAATTTCCTAAATTATGCTTTCAGACGCACTTGTCATTTGATTTTAGAATATTCAGATTTATAGTAGGTATCTATTATTTTACACTTTTTTATCTCAATCGATTTGTTATTATAAAAATATGACATCTAATATTAGAGGAATCAATTTCTATACCTGAATGTTTTTTTTTTATGTAAGAATGTTTGCTGAATCTGTCTTCAGTACCTCAAGTACCAGTCGAAGCAATACTCTAAAGAAAAGCGTGATTCTCATAGTGTATGACTTTAGAAAAGATTGTGTCTAAATTAAAGTTTGTATTCAAAACATTCTCATGAAACTAGGGAGTGAAACGGAGTGCAAACAGTAGTTTCTTGATGTTTTTTTATTTCATTATTTGTAACATTTTGTCTTTGTTTTGATAACTTATGACGTATATCCATACAATTTGATTGATTCAATAAACGTAAAATGTATACAATTTACTTGTACTTGGGGTACAATTCGCTTAATTCTTTTAAGCAATGCATATAAAGTGAGAATGCTTTGCTTTTGCGAGAATCAATATCGCTTATATTAGAGATTGTTGGCTTACCGCGACTTGGCTCTTTGGCTCTTTTCACTATCCCTGTCGAATAATCAAGAAATGAAAAATTACTACTTAATGGGTGTCGTGACTCCTTTCCAAAAACCGCTCGTACGTAAAATTGGCTCGTGAGACTGGTCAAATTATCCAACACACATCTCCACTTCTACAGAACACACAAAAACATTTATTTGTCGTGATTTATGCTTAAACTGTAAAGATTGAAATACGGCTGAATGTTCTCTTATTCTCACTGTATTTATTATTATTATTTATCGATAGGCTCGCTGCCCCCCGGGGGGTGGCTGTCGCTGCGTTCCATAATGGAACTATTGTGACTAGCCTTACATTAGAGCTCATCGCTCAGTCCAGCCTCCTGGAATATTCTTACTGTAAATATAATGTGTGAATTTTTGATGAATGCATTTTCGCCATTCTTAAAATTCCTATGTAACTATGGCAACTTAACTTCAAAATAATCTCAACAGTCTAGTTGTCATCAACGTGTTTCAATCTAAATACTTTAAAATATTATGTGTCTTATCTGTTTATGACATAGCAGTTATTAGACTGACGAAAATACATAAGTATTTAAGTAAATAATCATTGTTTTACATATTAGAAACAGAAATTTTAATTAATTGTCTTTAATTGTGTTTAAATAATTTGAATGTAACACAAAAACAATTATTAGCCTTCAATAGTTACTACTAACTAATTCTAAAAAAAAAAAGGTATTTGTTATCGAGAAAATCTGTGATTTTAATAAAAATTATACCTAGATCTGAGAGTTTACAAAACGAAAACTTAAGTTAGCTTTCATGCGTACCCCCAGATCTAAAATGCCTCAAGTCAAAAAATTGGTGTTTTGAGTTAAGTGTGGCATTCTATAGTACCTATTTTGTTTGTAATATGCGGTGGTAAACTGCCGTAACTCTAATATGCAATGAGTACAAAATTAGACACCATTATGACACTCCAGCATAAATACAAAAGACAAGACTGCACAACACCATATGAGGTAGTTTAGTCATATTGCCACGGACAATCGTCCTGAGTGCCATAACTTCATTTGTCATTCTTATAAAATATGAAATTTTAACTAAATATTCTGACTGAAAAACTTCATACTTATTTTGAAACATTTTGACATGTGACACTTTAGATTTGGAGCTAGGAATGTCTAATTTTCAAAATATATCTAATTCCGATAATACTATACAGAAAATTAATTACAGTAGTTTTATATTTTCATACATTTTTTACTATTCAAAGCTAAAGATCATCCAATTATAAATTTCTAATCAAAATGTACTTCGATAAAGTATTGAAGCTTTCCAGGGAAAAATACATTCTGTTGAGTTCTGTAATTGAAGTGGCTGGTAGCTTAATGGTTCATTTTCCAACTTTCGAACTGAAGATCATAGGTTCGACAATTCCCTCTTTCACAACACAAACTTTGCTTTGTGTGAAAGATGTCAAAAGTGTATTATTTTTCTTCACTTTTATTAACCCCAGATTAATTTTGTATTACAATAAAAGAAAAAACAGCTTCCATAATAATTGAAAAGATCTTTTACATGTCATTTTTTTTCAACACTCTCTTCGCCATTATACAGTTTGAACTTTTTAGAACAAAATTCAATCAAGTGATTTGTACTTGTATAGAATGTAATTGTAAGGTTTGCTAAAAAAAGTTGCTTTATAAAAATATATCAAGATCTAGAGATGTAAAACTGCACATGAATCTACATACATTTAGAAAGAAATTTTCATGATGACTAGAATTAGTTTTAAATATTTCATCAAACAATAAAAGATAAAGTTACATAATTGTTGTAATTTTTGGAATAATTGTTCAAAACTATTTGCTTACCTATGGCCCCCCAATTCACAATTGCTCCATCCGTCTAAACTGAGTGATGTCACTCCAAAAATGACTGTAATGGATCATGTGGAGTGATAGTGAGTCGGATATCCATCAGTCCAAAATTCAATCGCGTCAAGTCATTTGTCCATCACTCCAAATGGATCGACTATGGGAAAACTCAAGTAGGCGTGGTCCAAGTCTTTATGTCACTTGATTGTCGGTGTTAAAAAAGTGGTCCAACTTCGTCTATTTTGTCATCATCCTTACACCAAAATATGCATATTAATGTAGTGAAATTTCGTTATTATTAGATCTGTCAAAAATGGATGACATCCATTTGGAGTGATCTTTAATGGGACAAATTTTTTGGATGACATCCATTTGGAGTGATTTTTAATGGGACAATTTTTTTGGATGACATCTATTTGGAGTGATCTTTAATGGGACAATTTTTTTGGATGACATCTATTTGGAGTGATTGTGAATGGGGGGCTTAACAATTTTTATTCCTGTCATTTAGAATATGTGTCCAGTCCTTCAATATGTTGTGTGTAATGAAAAAGAAGCTTTCGCTTGTGTTTTCGCCTTTGATGTTTTTTTTTTATCTTCACTCCGAGACTTTATTCTGACCGTTACGATTCCCGTGATTTACAGGTCCAACTCTTGGTATCGGACAGCGATGTGGAATCCTACAAGCAGATCAAGGCAGACTTGGATATTCTCCGACAGAGCGTGGAAAAGTCTGAACTGTGGGTCTACAAGAGTAAGGGTCCGCTTGAAGAAGGTTAGTGCACAACTTTCTAAGTCATCTAGATTCTTGTGCCATATTTTTACGACTAGATTTTAATGAATATACAACAACCAAAGTTTCAAATGTTAGATTTTAAATTATGTGAATTCTCAGAGGAGTGGGAGGTCCTCAACAGGACTGAGACACTCGAAAAAATTCATATCGTATGAAAATGAAGATCAAATCCATAAAATCTGGAACTTTGGCAAGGGGTATATCAGATCAACAATCGGAATACGCACCGGACACTACCGTATCAGCAGGATACTATTTGAAATGGGACTTGTGGTGGATCAGATTTTGCAGCGTCAATTGAAAATCTACTATGTAACTGCGACGCTCTCGCAAATAAGAGACACATGATGCTGGGCAGTGGGTACCCAAGACCAGAAGACTATGTCTGAATCCCAAGAACAATAAGCTACCTGAAGTCCATCATGGATTAAGGAGGGGGAAGGTATAAAAGATCCCAAGGGTCCAGATGCCATAATAGCAACCAGCTATAACCCCTACACAAGAAAAAAAAATGATATGAATAAACCACTACGGGCCAACAACCACTACAACAGTACAAGATGTAATTCCGTATTGATTTGTTCATACCATTTGAAACTGAATATCATTAGTGCGTTGACAGAATCATTATTTGTTGTGTATTCAGATACAATTTTTTGCTTTTTCCCAAGATTTACCATTTTTCATGTATCATATATCTTTTACTTCTGACCTAGCTAGGGGCATAGGGAGGCAACAAGAGCTCTCCAATGCGCAATATTTATCACTTCCTCCCACACCATGTCCAAATCCCTCAAAGTAGTACAGCACGGTACAAAAAGTAATACAGCCTTCGAAATAACAGTAGAAGGCGGTCGTAAGCCCGTAGTGGTTTGTTCCATTTAAAAATCGAACATTAGTAATGAATTGTTAGAGTCATTAGTTGTTATTTTTTCTAAAAGTAATATACAGTGGGCCATAAAGTAATCTTATTACAAAGAATTGGAATATCATTTTAAGGGTCAATCCATTTCAAATCACCCAAAATGAATAAAATTTGTTGCTCGACTTTTTTAATTTTCCTGATTTTTTTATCATGAGTTCTCTATAGGTATGTAAGCACAAAACACACATTAAATTTTTTTTAAACCTCATAAATTTTTTTTGGCGGCCATTTTGAAATCGGAGTCTGAGCAAATTTCGTACAAAACGTGGTTTACGGAAATTTTATTTGCTAAGCTACTTTTTGAGCTATCGGAATAATTTAAAAACCTGTGTGATCAGCATAAAATGAACTTATAAAAAACATTATTTTAGTAATTCTTTAAAGTTAGAAAGTTGGTAAATTTTTTGCTGAAAAAGTTTGAACAAAAATCATAAATCGCTACTTTTTAAGACCATTAAATTCAATGAAGGAATAGAGAATCACTGTATTTTTTAATATCCATGTATTGTTTACATTTAGAATTATATACAGTATAAATTTTAGTTCTGAGAATATACTCCTTTTTTGTCTAGAGCTTTTCAAAACTACCTGAAAATCAAAAAATCTCAATTTTTCAAAGTCAATACCTAAAAAGGGACTGAATGAAATCAAGTGAAAATTTTACTGAATGTTCTTTACCTATATAGGAATACCTCATAAAACAATGACGACTGAGACTCAACTATATTTTGAGAAAAAAAATTAATTAATTTCAGTACAAACGCCGCTTGAAAAGTTGAGATTTTTTGATTTTCGGGTAGTTTTGAAAAGCTCTAGACAAAAAAGGAGTATATTCTCAGAACTAAAATTTATACTGTATATAATTCTAAATGTAAACAATACATGGATGGATATTAAAAAATACAGTGATTCTCTATTCCTGCATTGAATTTAATGGTCTTAAAAAGTAGCGATTTATGATTTTTGTTCAAACTTTTTCAGCAAAAAATTTACCAACTTTCTAACTTTAAAGAATTACTAAAATAATGTTTTTTATAAGTTCATTTTATGCTGATCACACAGGTTTTTAAATTATTCCGATAGCTCAAAAAGTAGCTTAGCAAATAAAATTTCCGTAAACCACGTTTTGTACGAAATTTGCTCAGACTCCAATTTCAAAATGGCCGCCAAAAAAAAACTATGAGGTTTAAAAAAAATTTAATGTGTGTTTTATGCTTACCTACCTATAGAGAACTCATGATAAAAAAATCATGAAAATTAGAAAAGTCGAGCAACAGGGCCTGGGTGATTTGAAATGGATTGACCCTAAGATTGGTGTCTTGCATCAAGATTTTTTCTTGATGTAATTGTTCCTATCCCAGATTGGACAGAACCGGTTGACTGGTAGAGAATTAAGTTCCGCGGACTATATTGATTCTTATATGCTTACTTACTTAACAAATCCAAGCACCCATCTACTAGGCCACTACTAACACTCCAATATTCAACAGCATTGTCATCACTCTTCTATATCACACCTCACGGGCATATCTTGGCAAGCGAGGAGGTTGTAGAAGAATAAATAACATTCTTCTATGTTTTCTTACAGGGGCGCAAGGTGGGGTGAATGTGTCTGTAGATGGTGGCCCGTCTAGTCCTCCACCCCCGTCCCCTGGATTGCCGCCTCCGTCTCCTCAACCTGGACCCAGCATGAAGCTGGGGCGCAGACGTCCCCCACCATTACTCAGAGACGTCTCTTCGGATTGCCTGTTGGGGGATGATTCAGGCCTGCTAAGTGCAATCACCCAACAGATGCAACAAACTACGGAATACAACAAGATTAAACAGGTAAAAACAATTGCATGGAATATTCTATCTATGTAACAATTCATCACATCACGCATAAACTGCGAATATCATATTAGATTTTAATCATCGTTGATCCTTGCAGGTATAATTGTAGTAATGTTACATATATATTTTTCCATTTCCTCAAAATCATTGAAAGTTTTTAAATATTTATGAAATTGAGTGAAAGTGGGGCCGGCTTTTCGGTTTGATTGCTATCTCTATTTTTCATTCTATTATTAAATTTCTACTTGTTGCATACATGAGATTTTTCGACATGTTGAACATGTTGAGAATTCTCATGATTAGGAGTTTCGGAGACAAACATTACCACCTAATGGCGAACGTTGTTAACGTAAAGTGATCACACTAAGGGGGCGTTCAAGTATTACGTAACGCAATTTTTGAAGATTTTTGACCCCCCCTCCCCCCCATGTAACGCGCCGTAACGTTTTTCTGTACCCCCCCTCCCCCCCCCCCCCTAAATGTTACGTAACACCCAAGAGACTATTTTTTTACTGAACTCTCGTAAAAAAATAAAAGGGTTTCAAAGGGTTCCTTTGCTAACTTCGGAGAAAAAAAAATACTATTTATATGTTCCATAAATTTATCTTTATTTTTTCTTTTGCTGTTTTCCAAATTTTGGCATAGCTGCGTTGGCAAGTCCAGTTGATGATGTAAATCCCCCCTTTTGACCACTAACGAATGCTGACAACGAAAATAAAATAAAAATGACGTAAGTATAATACAGTCGAGGGATTCCCCGTAAAAAATAAAAGATTTGCTAACTTGGGAGGGCGAAATAAAAATTACATACAATGCAGTCGAGGGACTCCCCGTAAGACTTAAACAAAAAAGGTTCCTTTTTCGCCGAGCGAAAAATTCTTACGCTTAGGGTGAAAACACGTAGAAAGCCGATTCCGACCGGCGCAAAGAATGTTGTCTATGGTTTCAATGCATTTAAATGGGCATTCCGGAAAGCAGGTTTCTGCTTTTGCTGTGCGTATCCCCATTCAACTGCATAGAAACATTCTTTGCGCCGATCGGCGCGGGTCGGATTCGGCATTCTACGTGTTTCCACCAAAAGCTTTAACATCGGAGAACAAAATAAAAATGACGTACGGTACAATCGAGGGACTTCCCGTAAAACATTGTCGAAAAGGGTTCCTTTGCTAACTTCGGAGAAAAAAAATGATGTACAGTACAATCGAGGGACTTCCCGTAAAACATAAACGAAAAGGGTGCCCAACTTCGGAGAAAAAAAAACAAAAATGACGTACAGTACAATCGAGGGATTCCCCGTAAAACATAAACGAAAAGGATTGCCCAACTTGGAAGATTTATTTCCCAATTTTTTTTATTTAAGAAAAAAAATACCGTTACGTAACGAGTTGTTCAAACCCCCCTTCCCGCCCTCGTAACGCACAGTAACGTTTTGCAAGACCCCCCCTCCCCCCCATATTGCGTTACGTAATACTTGAACGCCCCCTAAGCCAGCCTTCGAAATAACAGTAGAAGACGGTCGTAAGCCCGTAGTGGTTTGTTCCATTTAAAAATCGAACATTAGTAATGAATTGTTAGAGTCATTAGTTGTTATTTTTTCTTGATTGCTTTAATCGAGCTGGGGGTTGGTTTCGTGCGGGTCGGGTTTGCTGCGGATTGGTCGCCTCCGGGCTGGCTTGCGTAGACTGGGGGACCTTAACGGGAGTATGTGTATGAAATTAAAGGATATTCATAGTAAGATTTAAAAAAATCGCTATCTTTTGAAAATAGATAAATATTTGAAGACGTCTTTACATCACCCTCTCTGAAGAGAAGGTCTTCTTCTTTAGAACCTTTGTGGTAGTTACTATCTTATTCAAGTCTTATTCCTGTAATTTTTCTGTCTTATTCCTATAGTCACATTATTGGTCCTTTAAAAAAACACCACAGTATACAGTTTATCTTTGTTAATCTCCAATTCTTAGAAATTCTCAATACATAGTTTTTGTCTCTTTCTCTTTTATTGAAATATCATGTTCTATCTCTTCACACTTTTTAATACAATATTATCATTTATCTCTTTCATGTACTAGACATTTCTATATTGCTTTCTCTTGTTACCTTAAGTTTTTTGTTTTGTAAAACTTCTCAACTTTTTATTAGTTACCATCTAAGCCCGAAGAAGGAAGTAGCTTACTGTGAAAGAGTCAAGGAGTGTATTTGTGTTCACTTTGAGTGAGCACAGATTCATTTTTTATAAAAAAAAAAAAAAAATTATAATAATTTTCTGAGACATTCGATTTTTTGTGGGCTTTGATCAGGGTGCATGCACACACAGAAGAATGTGCAAGTATCAACGTCTGTCCTCTCTAGTCCAGTAGTAAGAAAAAGTTATCCCTATAGATCTCTTGAGCTAACAACATTTTAAATGTTTAACTAATTTTGTTTCTAGATTCTTCTTCGTATGAACAAATTCTGCGTCCAAGGCAGATCTGCAGGGGCCGATGGAAGGGCCCGGAGACACGAACAACGCTTGCTGCGTAACATAGGTGTTCACAACACTGTTTTGGAGCTATTGCAAGTTCCTTACGACGTAGAAGACGCTCACATGGACGAACTTATAGGCTTAGCTCACGAGTTCTTGCAAAACTTCTGTTTGGACAATCCTCAAAATCAGGCTTTGTTACATACACATTTGGATCTGTTTTTGAATACCGGCGTAAGTAATAATAATTATCATGTTCAAATCTTATAACCCAAACTGAAAAGCACAGTATTAATTAAAATTAAACTGTTGTAGCTACGCGAGGCGGAAACTGTCTGTGCAATCTTCCGCGACAACGCCAAGCTGTGTAACGACGAAGTAAATGAGCGTGTTGTGCAGCACTTTGTCCACTGCATTGAGACTCATGGCAGGAAGTTACAGTATCTACAGTTTCTGCAAACCATCGTCAGGGCCGAAGGACAGTTCATCAGAAAAAGTCAAGATATAGTTATGCAAGAGGTTTGTATTGTTAACACTAGTATTGAACTAGCGTGTGCCTTCCTCTGAGGGCTTCCTAAGCTTCTACGTCGGATTCTCAGTCGTCATTCCAGTACGTCTTTGGTCCATCTAGAATTTTTGATCTAAATTTATATGAATGCGTGAAAGTTTCGTTAGTTAAGATAATAATAAGTATTTCAATAACTGTGTAAGTATGGTGGTATACAAAGAATTTTTATTGTGTGTTTGCAAGTGCTTTAGTATAGACATAATATTGAATGAAGTGAAATAAAGGATTTTATATTTGATCACACAGCTGGTGACCGCCGGAGAAGATGTGCTGGTGTTCTACAATGACAAATCTTCGTTCGGCCATTTTGTCGAGATGATGAGGAATAACGTGAGGGGCATCGGAGATAGCAGCGCCCTCAAGTGAGTAAAACTCTATTCTATTCTTTAGATGAAAATTTGCCTCTTTTACTTACCTACCTAACATTATACCAATATTATTGTTAACGTTGCAGATATCATGTTCAGCTTGTGAAGTTACTGACTTGCTGTACTATGGGTAAAAACTTATTCACCGAGATCAAATGTCACAGTCTCTTACCACTGGACGATATTGTGGCGATGATCACACATCCCGATTGTACCCCAGAGGTAATTAAACCGTACCTTTACATGATTTTTTTTCTTCTTTATCCGTGTCCACTCCCTAGTTGGAGCATACGGACTCCACAAGTCCTCGCCATGCGGCCCTCTCTTCCGCAATCTTCACAGCTGAACTTCGGTCAACACAACGTCCTGAAGGTCAGTTTTGTAGAGCCTTTTAATCTTTTGGAGTGGTTTACGACTACCTAAGACAGGTTATGTCCTGTGTAGGCTTCCTCAGTACATGACCCAGCCACCCAGTTGGCGGAACTTTATAGTAGTGGGGACCTTGTCTGTTTGCCTGAGTCTCACTTAACAGACAGACTCATGACGGTGACACATTCTAATCAAAGTCTGCTGTGGACAAAGATTTTTTTTTATATATATTGAGGTACAAAAATATCCACAAAACATTTGGAATTTTGTGATTTCTCCAAATTGTTTGGATGTCAAGGTAGATGATTTTGGCATGGTTTCAGGTTAAAGATGCATACGTGGGATTCCTGAACCACTGTTACATCGATACGGAGGTAGAAATGAAGGAGATTTATTCTTCCAACCACATGTGGACTCTCTTCGAGGGCGCCTTCATCGGCGATATTAACCAGGTTATTGCTTTAGATATTCCCGAAACCAAAGGTAAGACTACTTTCAAAATATTTCTTTATACTAAATCACTTAATAATAGTGTAAATATTATAATGGACAACCAACCAATTTTATTAAATTAGTATTTATATATAGAGATTATTTAAAAAGGATTAACTGTCTTTACCCGATATTTTTCTGATTTGATTTGGTTTGTTTTTAATGCAATCAAAGTTTGAATTTTTTGTTATCGCTCAAACGAAATAGTTCTATTTGACCAACGTGTGACGTCATGATTCTTCATAATCTAAGTACACTATAGGGAATTATAACTTTGTTTTGGGAACCATAGTGCCATTTGATTATGCTCAATGACAGACCATAAATCACATAGTGACAGAGTGTGATAGAAGAGCATACCAAGGCAGTTTCTCAGATTTCCTCTCCTTACCCAACGGAGCGATAGCATTTATTGATAAGTTAAAAAAATCAACCTTGTGCTACTTATATTAATCCTTTCCCGTAAAATCATAATAAATGTGACTGGCAAAAGCTAAATGACTCCACTTTCTGGTTGACCAGTCACAAGTGTTTTAAATTTAGGTTTCTTGGGAGTTGATTTTATTCATTATATATTTTTTCTCTTTATCATGTTTATAAGGAAATATAAATTTTTGGTTGGTTGTCCACTGAGGGCTAGGAATGATATTGTTGTGGATAACATACCGGCTTTAACTTTTATAATAAATATTAATTTATGACCTCCAAATATTATTAATTTGTAGTTAAATAAACCTTTATGCTTTCTCTCTATCAAATTATTTTATTGTTGGGCTTCGTATTATATTCTAGGGGCCAAGAACAATAAATTTATCTTGAATAGTATAATAACCCCTTTCGTTTTGAAACATTATTTGTGGTTTGAAGCTGTGCTAGAATCCATTTATTGATAGATTGTGTTTCACAGTGTTATCAAAAGATGTCGATAACATTTTTGTGATGTTAAGATTTTGTTTGTATTTCAATAGTGAAACTCGCTTATACTTGGTAAAGAATTCAGTAGTAAAGAACATATTTGAGAATATTTCAAAGTATTACCACGATAATAATTAATTCTCTATACCCTTTTGGAGGTGTTGTCTATTCTCTTTTTCCCCTGGCTTCGATATGGTACTATTATAAAGTTGTCTCACTACGAGTGCACTTTTTCATTTTACAATAAAAACTGGAATTTTTTTATTACTGGAGTTTTGAGATTAAGTATGGAATAAAATATCCGAAAAATGACCCCCACGGCTCCGATAACAGGCCATTACTCTTTTCATGTTATTCTACTATGACTATTTTTATAAAAAAATTTAATGTTGAGAACAATGTTAAATTATTTCTTGTTTACATTGTGACGTGAAGGTATTCGCGATATCCATAAACAACCCATTTTCTTAAAAATTATGACCACTTTTTGAAGTTTGCGAGCAAGCAATAAACATAATAGACAACTGTCAAATTTCACAGTTACCACTTGCAGGAAAAAAGCACACTCTACTCAGACAACCTTTACATAATCCATATATTGTACCTAGTTAATTTATCATTAATAAATCATACCTATCTTTATTTATTTAAACTCCCATTATATAATATGTCATTTTATTGGGCCAGTAATACAACCGTGTAGATACTTTGACAGCTTTTAGAAAACCAAATAGTTTTCTATCAGTTTTTGATGCTAGAAATAATACATTAATAAATTGTGAGTAAACATCAAGATGCATTTTTGTATTACCTTCCCATTGTATCCAGACCCAGTTTAATATTAATATTAATTACATAATGTGATTAACTACCTCTTTGTATTCTATATTTATACCTATTCATTTTTTCTATCTGACATTTTGGATGAATAATTGTCTGTGGGTAAGTTGTTTATGGTAAAAATTAATTTTAAAATGTATCGGGGACTAAGAACAAATAAAAAAAACAACTGCACACAGCATCCACAGACTTTGCAAAACGGCAACATTCATTTGATCATTTGAATGATAAGGTGAATGTCGCCCGTTTGCTACGATGACGAAATCATTATGTTTGCAGATGTTGATGATGAAATTGGTGACGATGATGATTACTTTCCGATAAATCAGGCTAATGGTGAGATTCTTGTACAAAATGGAAAACCTGCAATAAGACCCAATGGTGTGTGGTTTGGCAATAAATACCTTTTTCAAATTCTACACAGATTTCCCCCTCTTGTTTAGAAGAAATAGTGTGCTTTGTAAAAATAGTAGTTTATAATGTGTAGGTACACCACGATTTGATGGCTGGATTTTTATCAAACACTTTTGAAAAACAGAACAACCCTTTCTATAACGCTTAACAATTTAACTAATTTTACTCTGGTAAAAAGAACACCCCCTCTGCTAATAACATTTCGAATTGTCTTGCTTTTTTTCCACTAAATGCCACCAATTAATTTTGCATATTGTCTCCGCTCGCAAAAAAAATGAGTAGTGCGTAAATTTTAGTGCACTCAAAATAAAACTTGTGTGCAATCTTTTCCTGCATTAAATTTTACACATAACTCATACTTTGCGGGAAACGAGAATATTTTCTTGTAGCATCAGTTATTTCGTTATAAGAAATTCGTGCTTTCTATTAAGACCTCACTCAATTTATTATATTTGTCGCTTGTCACTTAAAATGCTAACATATTCTGATATTTTTTCACTTACGCTTAAGCTAACCTGTGAATAATTTGTGTTTTTTTTAACAACAATTTGGTGTTAGTCAATTAACAATAATTATGAATTTAATAATTTCAATTATAAAAAAGTTTATTTTGAAACAAAAGAATCTGATGTTAATTTTAAAAAATTTAAATAACTTACCACCAAGAAGAAAATGCTTTGAATTTTTTGTAGTAAAATGTGTAATGTATGATTTGCAGTACTTCTTCTCACGGACGAAATAGGGGACGCTACTATGAGAGCGAACGCTGCCCAGTCTCAGCTACCGGACGTCCACAAGGCTCTTCTCGCCTACGTCACAGGAGGGCTGATGCATATTATCATCACTTTCTTCTCGTCACCTTTCAGTGATCAGTCCACTGCTGTTCAGGTATGTCATTTTTGTACAAAAATACAAAGTCACAAAGCGCAAGCCCATCCCTTCCACCATTTTGGAGGTGAGATGGACATATTATGTTCAGGTGCTGACTTTCATAATTATAACATCAGAGCGGGAATCTGATACACCCTCCTGAGCGCAGGTTAGCAAAGGTATGGTGCTTTGTTTGCACTAGCATTAGTTTATACAATCACCTTCCCACGAAGTCTCAAGTACCTCGATACTCTGTGCTTCAAGAGAGAGGTGAAAAAGTATCTAGTTGGCAACGCCTTTTATTCTATTGACAAAATATTGGCCGTTCAACTAAGCAACTCATAACTTTTATTAACATACATAATTCTAGTTGTTCGTGTAGTTAGTCTTGACACGTTCTTGTTGCCATCTGCCTCTTACTCTTGACATGGTACTAGAAACACCCTTTACATCTTTCTAGTAATGAAAAACAAAATTTCTTGTTTTCATAGTTTGTCTTTTCTCTCGGTGACCTCTCGTATTGTTTGTTGTTTATATTTTATGTATTTGTGATTGTAATAATGTATGATGATCCCAAGTGTCCTGCAAGGGACCTACGGGTTGATGACATATAAATAAATAAATAGATATTTGGCCGAGGATAGTGCTGTTCTTCCTCCCTCAGGGTCTCGAAAATGAGGAAGACCCTCTCATACCATGTTCCGCTCCTTCGAAGCAGAGCTGAGGTACTGAGACATGGTGTGGGAGGAGGTCATAAGAGAGCTCTTATTCATAGTAATGTTCATAGTAAGCGTTTGTAATTGCTTTGAACATTACTATAATAACACTATTTCCATATGTAGCTTTCCCAACAGACGTCCTGTCCTACTATGAATATTGAATTCAAATTTATATCTATAATGATAGATTAATTGCCTATTTGACCAATTACAATACCGACCGATGCATCTGTTAATCATTAACTATCAAACAATGGTCACTTACGTCAAACGCCAATTAAAATTAAAAAGTTTATATTATTTATATTACAGAGAAGGTTATCTGTGTTCAGTTTTTCTGAAATTTTATACTGTTCCGTGCAACCTAGTTAATATTATTTCTTTCTAATAGAGATTATGATCTGAAGATGGATGATACAGTCTGTAACATGGTGACAGGTAACTTTGTCAAGTTCACTGTAACATGGTGACAGGTAACTTTGTCAAGTTCACCTGCTAAGTGTTAGATTAGCTTTAAACTAATATTACTTAGGCTTAATTAATGATTGATTTTCAATTGTGCTTTTATTTCCAGACTCGCCAATCAATATTTGTTAGGTTACTACAAACTGTCTTCAGACTCTACCAATTGTCATGGCTGAGTCCTTCTCAAAAGTTCAACGTTGAAAACTGTATCAAAACTCTCTGCGACGTTGGTGAGTGACCGTGTACATTATCTCTTTTACTGTGGATGTATACATGTCTGTAAATGGAAATAAAAAGATTGCTTTTCTTCTATCTTCTTATAGCTAAATCCAGGAGTATAGCCATACCATTGGAGTTGGAGTCTAAAGTGCAGTTAGTGTTCCAGAAACAAGCCATGTTGACCAGACAAACCAGCAAATGGCTCTTGGCTGCCAAATCAAACAAAGCTGTACAATCCCATGTGAGTATACTGTAATAAACTTCACCTATAATGACCAAAATAAGGGGCATAGGGAGGCAGCAGATGGAAGTGGTTTATAGCCTAACGAAGATTCCAGGTTCCATTCCCAGTACCTACCGACTTTTTTCCTAAAGAAAGCTCAAAAGTGTATTTGTGTTCACTTGGGATGAGCCCAGATTTATTACTTTGCTCGATATTGTCCAGGATCAATGACTCTCCCGCACTGCGTCTAAATCGCACAGTATGCTTCCAAAACGGAACACAGTATGACAGTCTTTCTAATCTACAGAACAGTTCTTTACTTGGCCAATTGTCATACATAACGCAACTTTTTCCAGTCCACTGACCCCGTTCAATCCAAGACAGGTCAAGGAAAAACTGTGACCCGACCCAACGGAGATTTTTGTGTGCCATCAGACATCATATTGTCGAATACGCGACTTGTCATATCCCAGCCCTAAGTTCATCAGTGGTAGGAATGGGTTATTACTTTATTGATTGAAAAATGTTTATTTTGTTGCAGAGTGTTCAAACTGACCGCTCCATAATGGAAGGACTCCAAGACATTGTCTCGTTGCTGGAAGAACAACTGCGTCCTCTGGTTCAAGCCGAATCCGGAGTTCTTGTAGATATTCTTTATCAGCCACGACTCTTGTTCCCAACCACTAGTGTTCACGCGCCGCTCTTGTCACAAACCATCAATCAAGGACTCAACAGTCATCAACGAGACGCTAGCGGAATATTCATTGCTAGGTGCATATTTTTTTTTAACTCGACACTATTTGATTTTTAGAAGATTTTTTTAGTGAATCGCGTCAACTAAAACTGACCTACAAAATGGTGTAATTTTTTTTTACTTGTTGAATTAGAAGTTATTGTTTTTCATCTTCAAGTAGTTTTTGGAGAATGTGGTACTTCTCAAAACACTTGGTGATGTACAGAGCCACCAAGCAATTTGCACCCTACATTGAAGGACTCATTTTTTTTTTCTTCATGGACCCATTAGAAGGACTCTTTTTTTTTTCTTCATGGATTTGGTGGAATTTGATATATTCAACAATTTCAAATATAAAAATTCGATATTTATTAACTTCTTTCATCATTGTTTTACAAAATATTGCATTTTTGTGCTAGTATTTGGTGGTTCATTTTGTAAGTACTGACCATTAGCTTCAGTGTTATTAAAATAATGCATTGTCAACATTCGAAAATAAAAATATTCATTCTCGTCTCTAGGCCTCTTCAGGCACTTGAAGAAAGCTTACACAACAAACCCACAAAACATCATAAATTTTTTTTTATTTATTTTATTCTATATGCACATATTACAAAATAGTGTGCAATGGCGGGATTATAGCCGAAGCAATCTTTAACTTCCAACCACATTTGACAAAATACAAATATAGATATATATATAGATATACAATATTAAGCTTCACATTAAGCAATGAATAACTCAAAAGATGGTGCTAGAAGGGTGTAAAGGTCCCTTTTAACCTCCTGTCAGTAAACATAATTATCATAAAAAAGAACAGAAGTCACCTTGGATATTAGTCGGACGCATCAGGCCACGACAGTTCACCGTTGCAACGTAGTCAATTTGATATTACTGAATGCATATTATTAATGCGTTTGTTTACGAAAACATTCATTGCTTTTCAATTTTCATTTATAAAATGTTCACTCGTAGACGGACCAGCGATATTCGCCGGCTTTGTATCAAAACGTGTTAATAAGAAATTCATCCTATGGCATAATAATCAAATGATTTTGTTTGGCACAGATTAATACAGCACACTCAGAGATTATTGGAAGAGAAGGAAGAAAAATTATGTGTGAAAGTGCTGAGAACTTTGAGGGAAATGATGGCTATGGATCCTGATTATGGAGAGAAAGTAAGTGCTTTAGAATATCTAGCTTATCTTCGATGTTTTGGGCAGAAGGTGCGTGGTGATAGTCCATTTCAATATAAAAATGAAAAAGTCTTATATAGTTCTATCACAAAATTTATTGTTCAAACATGAACCGGTTTTCGGAGACTACCGTCTCCATTATCAAATGTTTAAGTCTTAAACATTTGATAATGGAGACGGTAGTCTCCGAAAACCGGTTCATGTTTGAACAATAAATTTTGTGATAGAACTATATAAGACTTTATCTAGCTTATGCTATAGATTCTAGGCACGAATCAAATAAAATTAATTTAAAAAAAATTTGCTCTCAGGGTAACCAGCTACGAAACGCCCTGTTAGCGCAATACTTGGTGGGTCGCAAGCCGGAGACGAAACCCTTGCAAACCATCCACAGTGTTCACCCTGCATCAAGAGTTCTTATACGAACCGGTCAAACACTAGCAGAAGTGCAGACACATCTGGATAAAGAAGGAGCGTCGGATCTGGTGGTTGAGCTAGTCATCAAGAGTGTCAACTCCCCTGCCATATTCTACGAGGCCGTGCAGTTGGGTAAGTAAATTTTGTATGTCTGGACATTGTATTGGTTGATCCAAGGAACGGAATGACGTATCTGGTGGATATCACTGTACAAAGGAGAGCAGGACAAGATAATGAAATATTTTGATCTTGTATGTGAAATTAAAGAAATGTGGCATACACCTACAAATGCAATAAAATGGCCACCAATTGTTCAATCGGTGTTTCCATGGTGATATTTACAGCTTTTTATGTTGTTGCCATGGAAACACTAACTGTGTAGAATATTCATTTGTAGGGAGGTATCCCATAACATTACATAGTGATGTATCATGAGAGATAATACATCTTTTTATCCATCACGACGCCATGTCCCTAAAGAGAACGGACCTTCACTCTTTTCAAAACGAGAGATGAAACCATTATTTAAAAATGTTTTTTGCTTCCTATTGTTTTTTAGGAATTGCTCTTTTAGAAGGAGGTAATTCCACGATTCAACGCAGCTGTTTCAACAAGTTGCAAACTGGTGATTTCTCACAAGCATTCTTCAAGGTAAAGAACTAGAAAACTCTGAATTCATTTGTTTCTTATTAACAATGTGAGCAATCAATGAACTTTTCATGTCTGTCTGCTGTCTGCCTATCACCAATAATAATAATATTCTACGGTAACAGGTATTCTATGATAAGATGCGTGAAGCTCAGCAGGAGATCAAATCCACCGTGAGTGTTAACACGTCCGAAGTGACGGCTAAAGGACACGACAAAGACGGAAAAGACGCCCAGGGGCTGGGTAAAGGTACGTTAAATATTGATTAAGATTTTTCACTCCATTGTAGTTAATAAGTAATTCAAAATCTTTGTTTATTCTAATCTGGAATTGGAAAATTCTTGTTGTAATATTTGATTTTGGGGAATTTAATATAATTTGGTTGTAAGTGTTATTTTGTGTTAAAACCTGAATGTATTTGATGGTTTGAGAGGATCGAATCTGTCACTTACAAATGGTAAAGTGGTGAGTCGGGTGTGTGTCTTGACCTCCGTTGAACCCACAAGACTGACTCACCGCATCCCCGGTGT
This sequence comes from Mystacides longicornis, assembly GCA_963576905.1. Taxonomy (NCBI): domain Eukaryota; kingdom Metazoa; phylum Arthropoda; class Insecta; order Trichoptera; family Leptoceridae; genus Mystacides; species Mystacides longicornis. The sequence continues at coordinate 7,741,981 of OY756431.1, read as the reverse complement.
TAGAATTAGACATTATTCTTTGCTTGGGACGGCTAGAGATACAGTTTGAGTCCTATAATATACTGAATATTTTCGGATAAGGGGTATTTCGGAATTCCACAAACTTGACTACCTAAATGGCGTATTCTTAACATAAAGTAGTGATCACACTATGTCAGCCCTCGAAACCGCAGTAGAAGACGGTCATAAGCCTGTAGTGGTTTAAATTTGAAAAAATACCTTTATAGTAATGGCATCTAAGGGTGCGTTTATACCAAACAAACATAATGCCAGAGTTGGAAAATAGAGTATATATTCTTGATCGTTGATTATATTATGATCACCAAGGAAATAATAGCGAGAACGAACTGTCATCCTAGTTACACTATGTTCCAATATTTAAATGGGTAAAAAAGTACTGTGTGTAGGGTAGGTATTCTTAGTCAAATTTAATTGAATAGACCATTAACGGCCACGTGGATTTTGACATTAGCCGGGAGGCATAAACATAAACAAAAAGTTTAAGAGTTGGTATGAGTGTGTTTATCGGGTCACGGACAGAGCGAATCTACAGATGTTATGAGGCAATTAGAGTATACGATAGATACGAAGTATCCTAAGTAAATAACTAGAAGATATAATTAAATAATCATCAAATGGAACAATTAGACACAAAAATCAATTTTCAGATGACAAAGAAATATGGGTTTGATAAATAAAATTATAAAAAAAAATTGTTATGACCGAGAAGAATCATTGATGGCCGTGGGGTTGCCGGTTAAGAATAGCACCTCTGCTCTTTTTGCTGGTTTTTCGAGCATCCTGTAAGAGGCAGGAAATCGAAAAATCTGATCGGGACCGTGAGGTTGACCACCTCACGTCCTTAAACCTCAACCGGTCAGAAAAGGCACCATAGGCCTCAGTCGCCTTCGAGCGCAATGGAGAGCTCTTGATGCCTCCCTATGCCCCTAAGTGGGGTTCAGGCCCCCCGCATTGTGGGTTGGTTTGGGGGATCTGCGGCGGGCTTGATTTGTGTGGAGCCGGCTTTTGGATTTGATTGCTTCAATCGGGCCAGAGGGTTGGTTTCATGCGGGTCGGGTTTGCTGCGGATTTGTCTCCTCCGGGCTGGCTTGTATGTATTTATATATTTGAAAAAATATATACGGCGATATGGTTAGGATGATGATGTAGGTAATTATTAAATATATATAATTTAATTACTAATGTAATTAATACGACCAATACAAAATGTCTGTATTTTAAAAGAAAAATAATATATAATAGTGTTTTATTCCTGGAAAGTATCACAAAACTGACTAAAGTGAACCAGACAAAAGATTCCGATCACTATTGATTCAGGCAGTTCGGGTCAAAATAATTTGTTACCCATCACTATGGTTTATGCATGTGTGGTGTGTGTGTGTGTGTCGCCAAGGCCGCCATTTTGCATCCAGCCTAATGTCAGATGACGTCATCCTTTAATGGTCTATTAGATTTGTATTTGTGTGATTTTCTTGATGTCCCATTAGGGGGCGTTCAAGTATTACGTAACGCAATTTGGGGGGGAGGGGGGGTCTTGCAAAACGTTACTGTGCGTTACGAGGGCGGGAGGGGGGGGTTCGAACAACTCGTTACGTAACGGTATTTTTTTTTCTTAACCTTTAAGTACTGACGTGGTTAGGCTAGGTTATTAATGGTGATGTGACGACTCACAGACGGCCTTTAGTAGTAGGTATTATTTAATATATTTTCATATGGATAATATTCAGTGAATTATTAAATATGTTTTAACAATATTTAGGAACACGATGAACAAAAAAACGAAAGAAATATATTCAAAATTAGTATTTATTTGGCTTCTTTTAAAACCTTACCAAATAACAGTGTTAACATTTTGACTTATCTTTATTCTAATTTTTTAACATTATATAGGAATTTTCAAGCTTGGAAATGCTATAAAATGACTCTTATATTAATGAATTAATATTAGGAAGAAATAAGTATTTGTTTATTAGCCTGAAATGTTAATAGTATCAGCGCAAACAATGCAAATAGTTTTAGAACATCCGAGATAGATTGGTTTGCAACATGTTACACACGTGAACTTAATATGCCTCTTGGGTAGCGATGGTCATATTTTGCATGATTTTTTTTACCATTTCTGTGTCAGCATGTGGAGGACTTTCAGATTGTGGGGCAAATCATTTCCAAGAACACGCTTTATTGTCAATCTTAGTTCTCTTAGCAGACGATCATTGTACACTCTGCTATTCAGATGAGGTCGAACAAATAATCGAGTAAGATCTTGAAGGAACCTTCCTCTAGGGCCTAGATGTGGATCAAAGAACGACAAGATCTGCTGACAGGTTCTTGAGTTGACCACTTGAAACCATTTTTGCCATAATTATATTTTTGGTTACCAGAACATTGATTAGAAAAACTTGCTGAATGTATTGGTGTTTCTTCAATAGTAGCCGGCAGCTGTAATATTCTAGAGGCAATCTGTTTTCATCTTCAACCTCAGATTGCTCAGATTCTGTTTCATGTTCACTGTACATACAATTGAAAATCCGGATCAACTTGATCGTCATCGGCATCACTGAAGTCACCCTCTATTTTTTGCTCTCACCATGTCTGTATCGTGTTGTCAAAGTCAGGAACCCTGTTAGATACCATCCTTCTCCTTTTAGCACTACTTCCAGAAGTACTTGGTTCGTCCATCTAAAACAATACACTTATAAGATTTCACGTGACGTCCAAAATAATACAAACACTAATACTGACCTCACGTCTCAGAGACACCGGAGTACCGTACACGTAAAACTACTCACTCGACGCGAGCCTAAGCGTAAGTGATAAATCAGGATCACAAATCATGAAGCTAGCGGAAGGCGCGGGGATAAATGATTTAAAATGACGAAATCATGTCCAAATTTGTGACAGCGCCGTCTGTGGGACACCCACGTCACTACTTAAAGGTTAAATAAAAAAAATTGGGAAATAAATCTTCCAAGTTGGGCAATCCTTTTCGTTTATGTTTTACGGGGAATCCCTCGATTGTACTGTACGTCATTTTTGTTTTTTTTCTCCGAAGTTGGGCACCCTTTTCGTTTATGTTTTACGGGAAGTCCCTCGATTGTACCGTACATCATTTTTTTTTTCTCCGAAGTTAGCAAAGGAGCCCTTTTCGACGATGTTTTACGGGAAGTCTCTCGAATGTACCGTTCGTCATTTTTATTTTGTTCTCCGATGTTAAAGCTTTTGGTGGAAACACGTAGAATGCCGAACCCGACCCGCGTCGACCGGCGCAAAGAATGTTTCTATGCAGTTGAATGGGGATACGCACAGCAAAAGCAGAAACCTGCTTTCCGGCATGCCCATTTAAATGCATTGAAACCATAGACAACATTCTTTGCGCTGGTCGGAATCGGCTTTCTACGTGTTTTCACCCTAAGCGTAAGAATTTTTCGCTCTGCGAAAAAAGGAACCTTTTTCGTTTAAGTCTTACGGGGAGTCCCTCGACTGCATTGTATGTAATTTTTATTTCGCCCTCCCAAGTTAGCAAATCTTTTATTTTTTACGGGGAATCCCTCGATGTATTATACTTACGTCATTTTTATTTTATTTTCGTTGTCAGCCTTCGTTAGTGGTCAAAAGGGGGGATTTACATCATCAACTGTTTTCATCAACTGGACTTGCCAACGCAGCTATGCCAAAATTTGGAAAACAGCAAAAGAAAAAATAAAGATAAATTTATGGAACATATAAATAGGTAGTATTTTTTTTTCTCCGAAGTTAGCAAAGGAACCCTTTGAAACCCTTTTATATTTTTACGAGAGTTCAGTAAAAAAATAGTCTCTTGGGTGTTACGTAACATTTAGGGGGGGGGGAGGGGGGGGTACAGAAAAACGTTACGGCGCGTTACATGGGGGGGAGGGGGGGTAAAAAATCTTCAAAAATTGCGTTACGTAATACTTGAACGCCCCCTTAGATGTTTTCGTAAATGTATTGTACGTAGTTGTAGTTTGAATAAATGTTGATTGAAATAACTTTAGGTGGTGGAAAAGTGTTGATCACGGATGACCTACAGGATGAACTGGCGTTGGCAGCCAAGAATACTGCTCAAGTATTCTCCTCTGTTAGAGTTTCAGGTATTTCTCAACAGATGACTTGTCCAAGTAATTTAAATAAATTTTTATCGCAAATATTACGCACACTATGTTAATATTTTTATGAATATTTTAGGGGGTTTGGAAGAGTTGTTAGCTGAAAGAAGAGAGAACCACGGTAGCAACCAGGATGCACTTCCACCCAAGGTTGCCGTCATGCAGCCAGTTTTGAGATTTTTACAACTTCTTTGTGAAAATCATAATCCCGATTTACAGGTGAGAGAATAAAGAGATTATTTTATTCAGTTTATTTCTTTCATTTCGATGGCTCTACAACCAATCTCAAGTTCTAGCCTCCAATCTCTTCTCTGCTTTGCTGCAACCTTCCAACTCAAGATGTTCCGAATTTATGCAGCATCTCTCCCGATCTTATCCTCCCAACGTACTCCAGGAGCCTAAGCCATGTGCAATAAAATTATTCAAACAACAGCTTTTTACGGGAACACCGACCGACCGATAACTTTGGCGGCCACTTTATTTCACTACGTCTGTCAACTTTTCTTCTCCCACCTGGGTATTCTCCAAGTATTCATTGGTGTTCTTCGATTGTGCGTGTCAATGGCATTCTTTGCACATATCCTGCGTTCATCAAAACTTCTTCTTTGTTGCTCACAGATCCCAAAATTCTACATACAACTCTTCTCTCAAATATATCCAGTAAATCTATAGACTTCGCATTTGGTGCTCACTCCTAATCATTTAAATTTTTTCAGAATTTACTAAGACACCAGAACAACAAGAATAATTATAATTTAGTATCGGAATCCCTCATGTTTTTGGACTGCATTTGTGGATCTACCACGGGCGGTCTCGGCTTACTCGGACTCTACATCAACGAGAGCAATGTCACTCTCATCAATCAAACTCTGGAAACCCTCACGGAGTATTGCCAAGGACCGTGTCACGATAATCAGAACTGCATTGCAATGCACGAGAGTAATGGTTTGGATATCATTACGGCTCTTGTACTGAATGACATAAATCCATTGGGGAGGTCTCGAATGGATTTAGTTCTTGAATTGAAAAACAATGCGTCCAAACTGTTGCTGGCCATTATGGAGTCGAGGGGAGATTCTGAAAACAATGCCGAGAGAATTCTGTACAATATGAATCCAAAACAACTGGTAAATATTAAATTTTTTTTGAATGACTCTGGTTTTAACCAAACATCTTTCACAATTTCCGTACATTTGCCGTCATCCGTTCCCGTCTGTTTGCACACGATCGCAGCTTCCTGAATACATCTTTATTTTATCTTCTCGTTTTCAGTTGGACGTGGCGTGTAGCGCTTATTACCAAGAAGTTTCGTCAGAAGAAGGTGACGAAGACGGCGGAGGAGTATCTCCTAAAGAGGTTAGTATACTTTACTTCCCAACCGATTTTTGATTTTAGGGACCATTTGCCATCTCTCTCATGAATCTGTTTTACTGATCCTATCATTTAAGAAAACTTATTAAATAAATTACAATCTAACATTATTACTACAATCATAACTGCAAGAATCAGCGATGACTAGTGATATATGAAAATAACTTTTTGTTCTTGTTCAGGTTGGACACAACATCTACATTCTCTGCCATCAGCTATCTGTGCACAACAAAGAGCTGTCTTCTATTTTGAAGCCCACCGCCACCACTATCATTGATCCTAAAAACCAGGCTGCGCTGACGTATTACGCCAAGCACACAGCACAAATTGAGGTTTGATTTTTTATGTATAAAATTTAATTTTTGTCAGTTCTATGTTAGTTAGTAAGTTTTTTGTCAATTGTCTTGTCATAGATAATTGACAAAAAATAAAATGTCAAATAATGTGACATTTAATTCCAGTGCATAACACAATCCTGTACCAACAATGATGTATGGTTGTGAAACGTGGATATAGACGAAAAAAGAATGTAGCTTAAATGCAGTAGAGATGAGAGCTCTATAAAGAATATGTGGGATATGAAAATGTGGTATGAAAGTTAGTGTTGTGACAAATATGAAAGTTAATAAGTTGAGATGGTTTGGGCGTGTGGAAAGAATGGATGCAAATAAAATGACATTGAAAAGAGAATTTTTAAGATAAGAAGACGTGGCCGACCGAGAATGACATGGATCAAACTCATCAGTCCGTTCTCAAGGAAGTTCAGGTCAAAAGTAAGAGAAATAGGAGAGGTTGTATGAGAAATGGTTTGTCGGTGAAAAAAGCTAAAGACGTGTGATTGGATATAAAGGAGTGGAGGTCCGTTCTCTCTGCGTGATGGGTTAAAAAAAAAACTCAGTTATTCTTTCATTTACTTTTCAGCAATGCTTTGTAGTAAAATTTCTCTGGACTTTTCACAAATTTTTCGAACCTAATATAAATTAATTAAATCTGTGTCTTACTTTTGTACAGGTTGTCCGTCAAGATCGCACTCTAGAGCAAATAGTATTCCCAATTCCAGAAATATGCGAGTACTTAACAGACGAAACCAAAAGAAAAGTGTTGCACACGGCCGAAGTGGATGACCAGGGTTCAAAAGTGGCGGACTTCTTTGAGAGAACAACTCCAATGTTCAACGAAATGAAGTGGCAAAAGAAATTGAGAGGTAAATAAATATTATCAATATATTATTATTATTTCCTTGATTTGGTTTTGAAAAGTTTGTAACTATTTTTTTGTAATTTCAGGTCAAACTGGTTTATTTTGGTTTTCGTCCTATATGTCGATTTGGAGCAGTTCTCTATTCTATCTGGCTGTATTGACAAACTTGCTTGTAGCTCTTTTCTACCCGTTCAGCGGTTTTAGTTGTAAGTAACATTAGTCATATTATATTGACTATTTTTTGGTCAAAGGCTTTAAAGCTCATTTTTTTTCAATATTGCTTTTTTATATTGCCGCAAGCACTTTTTTCCTACTTAAAATCGCAATTATTATAAAAAAGATCTTATAAATAGATTCGAGTATGAGGAGAGACTGAGATTGTTGAAGCTGCCCACACTGGAAGAAAGACGTAGACGTGGTGACTTAATTGAAACATTCAAAGTCTTGAATGGACATTACTCCTGTCCAAACATTCCGTCTCTTTTCACCTTCAATGAAAACACCAACCTGCGTGGACACACAATGAAACTGTCAAAAACATCCTTCTCAACAAACTTCCTGAAGCATTTTTTGACAAACAGAGTGGTGGAGCAATGGAATTCACTGCCGCAGGAGGTTATAGAGTCAACATCAATAAATATGTTCAAGAACAGACTGGATGGACACCTTGACACTGACCACACTTAATAGGCGTATCAGTATTTATACTGTCTGCCTATCACCAATAATAATAATAATAAAATAGAACCATAACGCATCCATATCAAAGAACTTAAGTCGCAACATTCTTATCAAAGGCATTAAGCCACATGTCTCATGTTGTATGAAAAACAAGTTGTTTTCTATTTTTGATGTAGATCTCAGTGGTTATGTAAAAAGATTTAAACAACATTTTCATCATGTTTTTGGAAATATCTTGATAATTTACTCAATTTCAATTCTTATATTTAAAAAGAAAAATGAATCTGTTTTCACTCAAAGTGAGCACAAATACACTCTTTGATTCTTTCACAGTAAGCTACTTGAAGTTTGTGTTGTGAATGAGGAAGATGGTCTGCACCTGGGATCAAATCTTTGATTTCATCTGGGCACATCAAGAATTTACCCAGATTTTTGTGTCTATTATGCATCATTGGTAGGCATTTACACAGGAGGTGCATTGGGGTCTCGAGTGATTCCCCACACATTCTGCACATGCCTATGGTGCACATGTGCATGTTCAGCCGACAGTGCCCGGTTAAGGACCTCGTGATGGTGCATAGATTGTTCCTACCTCCGCTATAGAAAACAATATTTTTTTCATCAGACATTTGATGTTGTTTTTTATCATGCGTCATGTGACTTAATATCTTTACCAGATTGTTGTGACTTAAGTGTACATATATTTTTATAATGTTTTTTGCTTCTAGTTTAAAATTTCACTTATCTGGGTATTTGAGCAAAACAAAGTCGATATTATTATTACAGTTGTTTTCAAATGATGTACTCTAACTGTGTCAATGTATTTGTTCCACTTTCAGACATAGATCCTCTGCTAATACTTGTCGTATGGATGATCACTATCGCTCTTGGTTGTACTGTTTATTGGATGCCTAAATATCTTGTTATTCTTGCATTTGGAGTATCGTTCACCGTAACGTTACTGCTATCGTGGGGGCCTCAACCAACTCTTCTCATTATTGGAATGTGTTTGGTAATCTTTTTTTTTGTTTTTTCATATATAGGGTGTCTAGTAAAAGTCCACTTTTTCATTTAATAATACACAGATGTATGATTATTTTGGTATGAATATTTTGGAAGGTTGTGGTATTTTTATTTGTATTTAAAGGAGACATGTTTTTACTGGAAATATTTACATTACTGGAAATATGGAGTTAAATTTACATTTTTCTATTAAGTGTGATAGACGCAAGGAATTTTTGAAACTGCAATATCTTTCACTAAATAAAATAAAATAGTTACTCTTTTCATGTAATTTTCTTGGACTTTTTTTCCAAGAAATTTCAATTGTTTACAATACCTATGTTTTGGAAAAACTGACCGTCATATTGACGCAAAGGAATCTTAATATCCAATTTCATATTTTTCATATTTTTTAACCACTCTTCGAATAGGTGCTCATTCTCTACTGAATATTCCAGGAATTTTGCGAGTGGTCTCAACATAACCTCATTTTTTAATTAGCTTTCACAATTAATATGTTAATACATTGTAAAACGCACCATTTTAATAATCAGTATGACAACTGTCAAATTTCAGTGTTGCCACTTGCAGGAAATAAAAATACTCATAATTCAAAAAGTGAACTCTTGAAAAATATATTCAAATTACAGTTATGTTTCTTTTTATAGGTATCGCTGAAAGGCGTGCATTTAGTTAGCATCATTGGCAATAACGGCTCCTTGTCAAAGACAATTGATGAAATTTTAACAGACAGAGAACTATTTTATCATGTGGGCTATTTGGCATTTTGTCTTTTAGGAGTGTTTGCTCATCCGTTTTTCTATAGTGTACTGGTAAGTCATTTTTAACTAATTTTACCAACACATTATGCTTTTTTGTTTGTCAATCCTTGCAATCAATTTTTAACTACCTTACAAACTAGTAAAATATGTTTACTTTTATAACTTTTCAAAAATATCTTAAACTACAATGCATTATTTTTTCAATTTTTTGTGGTTGTAGAAATATAGAAATTGGTGTCAAACCTCGCTAGTTTTGTATTATTCTTGAAAAACAAATACAATTTATGCGTTTTCCTACATAAGTTAGTCTTTTTCAAATATATATCTGTGCTCACTCAAAGTGAACACAAATACACTCTATGGCTCTTTCACAGTAAGCTGCTTAAATCTTGGGTTGTGAAAGAGGAAGATGGTTTTCATCTGGGATCGAACCCACAACCTCCTGTACGAATGTCGCCGATGGAGCTTCTCGTCTTTCGTATTATCCTGATTAGTTTCTATATTTTCACTGTGTCTTTGTCTCCCGTGTCCATGTTGGAAGTCTGCCTAGAAACTTTTAATAAAAATTCTTTCCGTTTTCAGCTATTTGATGTTGTTTATCGTGAAGAGACTTTACTGAATGTGATACGCTCCGTAACACGCAACGGCAGATCCATCATCCTCACAGCCGTCCTGGCCCTCATCCTCGTGTACATGTTCTCTATAGTTGGCTTCATAGTCTTCAGGGACGACTTCCTCATGGAAGTGGATGAGTATGATCCGCCTGAAGAGATTGAAGACACATCAATGATCGGTAACTTTTTTTGATAAATTTTCAACAGATCTAATTGATTATCACTTCAACAAATTCTTTACAAACACCATGCTCATTAGGCCCCCCATTCATGATCACTCCATCCGTCCAAATGCAGCAGTGTCATTTGAAAAAATGACTGTGATCTGATAGGATGAGTCGGATATCCATCAGTCCAAAATTCAATTGCGTCAATCCATTCTTCCATCACTCCAAACGGATCTTCAATTATGCAACTGGAGTGGATTATCAGTTTTAAGAACTCTAACATAGTGAAATATTGTTTTAATAATAAAAAAAAAACTCAAATTTCACATGTCACAATTATTATTGTTGACATCCATTTGGAGTAATTGTGAATGGGACAAATTTTTTGATGAAATCCATTGTAATGCATCCATTAAGAGTGATCGTGAATAAGAGACCTTACATTTCTTCTTTTTGACAATCTGATCCTTAACCATAGAGTTCTTATAACTTACTTGCCATAGACTAATAAAATATTTTATTATTTGGATTGTTCTCAACACTTTTTTTTATTTTAGTGGAACCACCCGTTTCTATGGATCATCCAGATTGTTTAGAAAACCCCGCCGCTAAATATCTCAAAGGTACACTATCTTGTCTTGATTATTTTCTTCTTATAGACATGGACTAATATTTCTATTGTCAATTCTCTAAGAGTACGCTAAAATTTTGAATTTTGCGAGTCGAATGATTTCAACCTAAATAACATAACCTGAGTGTCATTTCATAAGATATTATTCAATGTGAATATAGCTGCAAGTGGTATTCAAAATTATCAAAATTTAATGGCTGCCAAATTTGCTTTTTGCAAACATAATATTTTATGTTGCTCAAGAAATATAATAAAATGTATGGTTTATTATGATAAGTGTAATTTCGTAGACATTTCCTTAAAAATAGAGTTGTGGGTGAGTGGAACAGGTTGCTTGCCCAGCTAGTTGTTGCGAGAACACTAAAGTATTTAAGAACAGACTTGACAGTTTGTGGTGTGACATAAGACGTGGAAGCATCAGCTCCAAACTGCCTGCTTGATGGCATTTAATAATATTGATAATTTTGATACAAAAACCATATGCCTAATTTGTTTTCAAACATAATACTAAAACGGTTATCTCCACAATTTAAGATCTTATAAGTATCATTTTATTCCACCCTTTTCAGATAATATTCTTCACTATTGTACAAAGCCTGCAGCATCAGAGTTGAATGAAGAAACATCAAACGCCGAAGATGCCCCTGCGCCTCTGGATACCAAGCGTAAGCCCATAATGGTCAGCGTAGGAGGGGAGATGAAGGAGAAAGTGTGTGAGACTCTCTTGATGTGCATCATGACCACGCTCAATCAGGGACTTCGAAATGGTGGAGGCATCGGAGATGTGCTAAGAGCTCCCAGCAGTACGGTATGATATTTTATAGACTGTGGATTCATATTTTTTAGCAATTGTTATCTTTAACCCGTTGAATGCCGACGACGCAATTTTCCTTAGAAGTTTTTATGTTGGATGCTAACTACGAAATTATATCATCAATGCATTGAAGAGTATTAGCCACTGAAAGACTACTTCTTTAGATGGCTTGGCATCCTACATAAAACAGGTTTTAAAAATATAGTAACTGAATTGAAATTAGAATGTAAAAAAAATACTAGGTCAATTAAATTTTTAAACCAAAACACTTGGCAAATCCCTGGAAACACTTCTTGACCAATAGAGCTATCAGTGCTTGGAGTCAGTTTCCAGAGTCAGTGGTGCTTGATTCTACAACCAAATCATTCAAGAGATGACTAGATAGTGATAGAAATACAACTTAGCTGAGACTTGGGTCAAAACAGCGAAAGCTGCCTACCCAATAAGAATAAGAATTAAAACAATTGTCAGAAATAGGAAGAACAAAGTGGGTACGATAGCGATGATAATAATAATAGATAATACATAGGTACATAGATAATACATAGGTACGCAATATAATTTAGTTGGCACTCACAAAAACATATACTATCCTGGGTGCCATGTTTAGTAATAATGCGTATATAATAATTATTTTATATCGGCAATGCCACATATGTAGTATTCCATAGTTGTCCCTTTGTATGGTGGCAACATACTGTTGTATATAAACTACCTTGGTATTATTTATAAAATGCTTTCTTCACCACTTTATAGTACTAACTTTGAAACCTTTTCAGGAGTCCTTGTATATTCCCAGAGTGGTTTACGATCTTCTGTTCTTCTTCATCGTAATCATCATTGTCTTGAATTTGATCTTTGGTGTCATCATCGACACGTTTGCCGACTTGAGATCAGAGAAACAGCAGAAGGAATTGGTTCTGAAGAACACATGTTTTATTTGCGGTTAGTTTACAATATTTTTTTGTACAATAATGGGACTCATACTTTTTTGGGGAAGTATTGTAATACCTGATTGACTGTTGCAGGACTGAACCGGTCTGCCTTCGACAACAAGAGTGTTTCGTATGAAGACCACACCCTTCACGAGCATAACATGTGGCACTACTTATTCTTCATCGTATTGGTCAAGGTGAAGGATCCCACCGAGTTCACCGGACCCGAGAGCTACGTCTACTCCATGGTTAAGGTGATTATTGTTTAAACCATACAGGATAGGCAGAGGCACCAAATCTCGACATACTATTCCTAATGCAGTTTTTACCATTTCTTGGACAACCTTTCTTTTCTTCTTCTCAGTTTCAATAACCCATCTATCTTTCTGTTTACTATGGAAGGCTACCACTGCTACCAGATAGAATACCTATCTACCTATAGAATCTTTGTTTATTGAAACGCAATTAAAATAGAATGGTATCCATGGTTAATCACCTGACAGCATTTACTGTTCTAATATGTTTCCAGTTGTCTCATTTCACATTCAGAATGTGTGGTGAGTTGTGAGTTTAATAATAATCAAACCCTTTGTAATTACAGAACAACAATCTGGACTGGTTCCCTCGATTGCGAGCTAAGTCTCTGGCAAGTAACGAAGGTGAAAGTTCAGAAGTGGAGTACAGGACCCTTCAGACACAGCTGGAAAGCACAAAAACTATGTTAACAGCCCTGACCAATCTGCTAACGGACCTTAAAGATCAGGTAAGTTTAAATGTACGAAACCTATGACAATATATGTATTAATAATCACCAAATATTATCTTTGTGTGTACATTTACTAGTAGAGCAAGAACGACTTCACTATTGTTGAATGTGCTGTCATGATATTTACATACAAATCATTGATATTTTTCTTATGTATATTGCTGTCCGTAATGTGGTGATACCATGTTAAAATCTTACATTAAACTGGTTATCTACGTACTGTAGCCTTACATTCAACTAAAGCTTTGATTTCCTAAGAAAGTGGTGTCTTCATATAGCGGCTGTATTACTGTGGAGAATAATGTCACTGTGATCGTTTTCGTTTTCTATGTATACCATGTCACGGTTTCCATCTTCTCCTTGTGCCACATCAGGTAACCCAGATGTTGGTGATCGCTTTCGGTATCTGGAAAAACTCCTCTATGCTTCTTATTCAGGTCTAGTCTCGAAGATTTTGCAGTCAAGACATCTACCTTCTGCTTCCTACCTTTTTTAAAAACTGGAGTGAGGTATATTTATTTTCGTAACTCTAGCTACGGAGGATGCACCTGGCACCTCTGTAGAGATGACCTGATGTGGTGGATATAATCAGTACTTCCACATCGGTGGTCAAAGGGGACATAAGATCACATGATTAAAAACAATAAAAATTGTTTCAACTGGGAGATGGGAATGCTGTTAGAACCTATCTTTAGGAAGGCAAAAGAAGTCTTCTTGAATTTTATGGATGACAGGAGCCAAGAAGAGGCACTGTAACACTGCAAGAGGCCTAACGGTAATTGTTTACTGTTTACTTTGTGTCTATAATATTATGTTCTCTAAAGTACAGCGCTGTTTTTCTAGGAAATCAGAGCCTAACTGCCAACCAGACATAGTTTATTGTAGGTAAAATTACTTACGACAACAGAAAATTTTACCTTTTCACGTTTTTTTTATCCTTTGTAGATGACAGAACAGCGCAAGCAGAAACAACGCATTGGTCTCTTGAACTCGACGTCTTCCTACATGCAATATTACAATCAGCATCACCACAGCAGTAATCATATAAACAGTAACGCCAGCGATATTCATCTTAACAACTAACTTCGATTACCATATTGTGGTGAACGTTACATATTTAACGAAACCATTTAGTGTTTATTTAGTTCCGAGTGATATTTAATTTTTGTATTTACCCTGTGTTGTTTGATTCGTTTTCGTGTCCGACGGCATTTTAAAACATGTCTCGCAACTGAATTGATTTTTGATACGAAGTAAAATTTTATTATTTTGACCTCAGTACTATTTTTGTTCTGCAATAATATGATAGTTTACTAATATCTAAAATTTGTTTAGATTGTTTTTTTTTTAATTTTATTAAATATTTAGCAATTGTGTATTTTGGAGAAATTATTTAAATAAAATATTACGATTTGTTGTTCTTTAGTTGTATTTTAATTCTCCTGTGACATTGTAGGGAATATGTCTACAAGATTAGTTAGGAAAATAATATGAATAAATCAATATTTTATTTCTCTTAGATGATTTCTTATATCTTGTGAAGACTTTTTTTAAAATAAAATAACTAACGTAGTAACATAATTTAATTACTATGGAAAAGTACTATGAATAACTATGCACAATATCATACATTTTGTATATTATATCTAAAGAATACCTACATATTGTTGAAAAAAAATGTAGTTAGAAAATTTTAAAATTACACTTTTCTAATTTACTTTGAAAAATTGTTTCCTTTTTCAAAAATAACGATTAAGTAAAAAATTTCATTTCTGTAATTTTAATTTTTTTACTACATTACTTAAGCTTATAACTAATTGCTTGTATTATTTTGCTATTCTTCTTTACTTCATATTTTTTTTATATTTTGTATTTCCTTGCATGATTTCCAAATAGGTACATTCCTTTTATTTTTTTTTTTATATTCTTGCATTTTTTTAAACTAATCCTTTCCACTTTTTATAATTAGGTTAGTTACCTATTGATATAATTTATTATGTTATTTTTATCTTATAAACAATCTAAAAAGTTTATAAATTGTACTAAAGTTTTTATTTATACAATCTCTCCCAGTATGAAAAATAGGCATGTAATGATAAATTATGAATTAATCATTTTCATTTGGTTTGATTTGGTCACCAATTTTGCACTGTATAATGAAAACATGGGCCTAAACCCCATTACTGAGTACCTTAAGATCTTTCACGTATCAAGCTTTGCTTAATGTGTCGACAGTTAGTTCTCCTTAAGCTGTTGGTTTGAGCTCAGCATATCTTAACCCAGATCTTCGATTCTGTAGCATGCAGATTTTGTCATAATTTTATAGGGGCGCATATGTCTGTCTTTCATACATTTTGCAGACCTGTCTAATATCAAGATATTGCAAGTTTCAATTTTTACGCTAGTTTTATTAATAAATAATGTTGCCATAGTATCTTCTAGTTTAAAAAAAAAAAGTTTTTTTTTATAAGTTTTGATATAAAAATTAATCATAATAATTAGATAAATAATAATAATTTGTAGCTTGTAGGTAGGTAGGTAGAATCATTCTAAATTAAATTTTAGGCATTGAAACGAAATAATTTTACAACTTAACGGAATAAGACAATTATGCCGTTTTGCATAATATACTTCATTATTAGGGTGAAATAATAATATAAACCTATAATAAATTTTTGAAATCTGAAAATGTGCAATAATTCAAAAGTGTTCAATAAAATTTTATTCATGTAAAAGTTTCATAATAATTTTACCTGTCTTATGAAAGTTTGTTTTGTTCCTATCATAGTTAAATATCTGCAATGATGTTTGAGAAAAACATAACATATTATTTTGTAGTGTTTTTTATACTTAGTGAATAAACAATCGCAGTTGCTTTTTAATTTATATCCCCTAGCTCCGGCTATGGATAATGCACCTGGCACCTCTGTAGAGTTATGGTAGGCATTCCAAGAACCCCTACAGAGGTTGCGCTCTATGAATGAATTGAAGGATGTCACAAAAGATCTAATTTGTTCACTGTGACACAAGGAGCATATTATGGTCCCTTGAGCTTCTTAATTATAAAAAAAATTCCACTCGTTTTTCCATTCAAAAATTTAAAACTCTCGAAAGCGCTGGGGCTGAAATGAATATCACGAAAGTGCAACTGTGTTAGTTTAAAATTCATGAATATGACATT
Organism: Mystacides longicornis; assembly: GCA_963576905.1. Taxonomy (NCBI): domain Eukaryota; kingdom Metazoa; phylum Arthropoda; class Insecta; order Trichoptera; family Leptoceridae; genus Mystacides; species Mystacides longicornis. The sequence goes on along the minus strand of OY756431.1, from coordinate 7,725,692 downwards.
GTTGCATAATATTATTGTGACTCGTGTAGTAATTTAAGTGCACACAACTTTAGGATTATAAGTGCAAATTTTTACACTAACATTTAACCTAAAATTGCATGCACTTAAATTATCAACACATGGGTCACATTTTATATGCAACATTTAGAAAACGGTTTATATGGATTGATACTCATAACAGCAATATTAATTGTATTGTATTCAAACTTTCATTGTCATTTAGTAATTTTCAACTTGGGATACGCTCAACATTGGCGTATTTTGTCAAACACAATATTTTACTCAAATGGAATTTCATGATATGCCCAACTCAATTATAAATAGCTTTTTAAGAATATTAAGAGTGTTTTGAATAGCGCAAAATGAACCATATTGAAAAAAAAGCAATATTTTACCATCCTTATCAGGTTCAATGAAAAAAATAATGAAAATTGTCTTCAATAAAAATGGATTTGTTTAGGAATTACTCATAAGTTCATCGTTTTATACAAATTCAAATTTTGTAACAAAACTTACAGTTTTAAGTGTACATTTCAATTTATCTCACTTGGACATCTAGAGCTTATAACCATCATTGATGGACGGTTTAATGTGATTATATCATATCATACTTTACAACATTCACCCTCCCCGATTCCCTCTCAGTTTCGCTAAAGCTTAGAATCCGTCAAAAATTGTGTGAAAAAAGTAAATTTTAACTGACTGTTCCACTTTAATTATCATAATTCATCTAAAATGACCCACTATTGGATCAATTTACACAGCGCCTTGTAAGACCGCTAAAATTTTAGAGGAACTGCCTTTATGTCAAAACTACTCGTGTCAATTTTTTCTCAGATACACCTCTCTTAAAAACAACATTCTAATTTATTATTTTTAGTAAAAATATTATTTCGCTCTTGTTTTCACCACAAAAGATGTTTTTTTTTTTTTTTAACCTTTTCGGCAATTCATCCATAAGGATGTTTTGTGCCAAAAACACTATTTATTTAATACAATCTTTAAATAATTAAAAATTCAATATAATAGTGGTTATAATTCTTGATCAAGATGAATTTGTTTGAGAAAAAGGAAATTTGGCAGCCATGATGATAATTTTGACATGTGGAAATCATTAGTTTGAAATCACTTGCAGCTATTTTCACTTTGATTGATTTTTTAAGCAATTTCGCTTGGATTGGATGAAATCACTTGACATTGCCTACGAAATTTTAAATTTTATTTTATGCTAAATTTTAGAGGATCTGATTGGAGTAATTGGATAAGATATTTTGATACTGCAATCCCTTGTAGCTGTTTTGTGACATCTATTGAAATATTTGAGAAGTAATTTCTGTGGGAAATCTTACCCACCATCAATGGTTCAACTTGACAATTAAAATGTAAAGTTTGTAACAAAAACTGAATTTGTGTATTATTATACTTATAAAAGTAGTTAATATATTGTATCATTATTTTTAATTTTTGTTATTTTATTATTTCATAATTGTGCCTTTCAAGTAGACTGATGGTATCTAGTGAAATATAATTGTCCCTTTTCATAATTATATTTTTAATTTTTTTAATGTACAATTACACTTGAGTGTAGAATGTTATCTAATGTGGAGAATACTTAAAACTCATTATTACATATTTAATTAATTTATAGAATTTATTTACGTTTCGTTAATGATTTTTATTGTTAGGTCTCAATTTTTTTTTTGATATTAAGATTTTTAAGATAATAATATTATTGTATTTGTGTGTTGTATCTAAGTACAAGTGTTCATTACATTATTTTGTTTCAGTAAAAATTCCTTATTTTTACTGTTGAGAATTTTTTTTTTGAACCTGATCAATTCTTGTTTCTATCACATTGGCTTCATCACTCATTTTGAGATCCCTTAGAAGGCAACAAAATCTTCAAAAGAGGTGTTGTCACCAATTTTTCTAAACAACTAAGGTTACATCTCTAGTGACCCTCCATTTAAGGGACTAAATCTCAAAATATGTTAAACGACTTGCAACTTAGAATCTATCTGAAATTGGACAAGGCTGGTTGACTGGGAGAAAATTCCATTGGACATCATGTTCCATCTATAATGCACAAGCACAGCACTCAAAAACAGTGCTTTTGTCAAAATGACAATTTGATATTTCGTACAATGAGCACCGAACCATGCATTTGGCAGTAAATACCTTAAGATTAATAAATTCTGCTGGCATTTAAGTATACTAGGTATATGGGAAACCTAGGTGTCGTTCTGTAGCTGCACACACACGTAACGATTTATCTTTACAATTATCGGTCAAATCGTAAAGATAAGTCGTTACGTGTGTCTGCAGTTTATGGTGTTGCTGTCAGAATTTGAAAATGTTGACTAAAAATAATAAAACAGCTAAAGTCAGTTGGTTAACTGATTTAATATAAATAACATACTTCACCTTGTAAAACATGAAAATGAAATTTAGAAAAATCTACAAAGTTCATTTACGTACATACATTTTATTAAAAGTAACAAAGCTTAACTTACAAAAATATTAAATTTAAAAAAAAAAATTACGTATTTATTAATCACTGATATTTTTTTCTACAATAATTTATGATCTAAACTCTCTCTTCTTGAACTAAACAAAACACATAGACTAAAATCACATGAACCATTTTTAAAGATATGCGTATCGAAAAATATGGTTATTTTTTTCTCCATCGGTCTACTTAAGAAATTTGCTGTCGAAATTCTGCATCAAACCTTTTTCTCTCTCGAACCTGGAACTCTTCAACACTTTGATGGAATGATTCGTAATGGGTTTATGAAATTTAAATGGCCCTGTTGTTTTTTATATTTGTTTTTGTCAGAGACAGCTGTTGCCCCAACAACCGCACCAAGGGATGCTTCCTTCTCTTCTCGATTGAGATCCACTCCGACCTTTACTGCCAAGACTGAATCCGGAATGACCCGATGATGATAGACTGTTAGTTCTTTCCCTTTCAGAATGTGAAGTTGTCATCTCCTATAAGGAAAAAAATATTATTTACAGCATGAAAAATGTTGTAGGTAATATTACAACTCAAAGATGGCTAAAAATTCTGGAAAGATTTACGGCAGAATTTAATAACCTATCTACCTCATGTTTTTTGTTAAAAACTATCTAACGTGTTTCAATAAACAAAGATAACATAGACTTTCTATCCACATTTTGTTTTGATCTTTTGGAGTACCAAAATCAATAAATTCTTTTTACATTTGTGACTATTATATTTGTCAAATAAGAATTTCGTGCACAGGTTTTGACTAGCAAAAATAGCCATAAATGATTTTTTTATCGAATAATGTCATCATCGCACATTTTGTCTTCAACGTACCTATGTATCATAAACATATAAGATACCATAGATATTTTGATCGAATAATGCGAAATTTGCGCATTGAAGATACCATAGATTTATCTCCACGTATATTCCTACAAAATTCACAATTTCTATGGTCGAATTCGAGGGCTAGCAAATAGAAATCCTATCTATTCTTAGAATCGCTATCTTTGTTTATTGAAACATGGGTTACTACAGATTTGTTTTATACTAAATTATGTTTTCTACAAACTAATTGATATTTTATATCCAGAAGCATATTACAACAATTTGTTTACCTTATTTTAAAAATGTAAATTTATTTGAAATTGTTAAATTTGAAAAAATAACTAAGCATGGTTCGTAAGAGACATGCATTTTCAAGCCATCAAACTATGTAGATCAAACCTGATAGCTATCTTGCTTGTAATAGTTTCTAGAGGGGTGTAAATGTTTCTTTGATCCTGAATCACCCTGTGTAACGGATGATTTTTTATTTTGCATACCACACCTATGCTGTGGGTATTCTTCTCGGTAACATCTTGGACTTGGGCATCCAGTTTTATAATGATGGTGATGCTTTGGCTTTCCGTGTTTTTGGCAATAATTTGGTTGCATATTGTTTGTTTTTACCTCAGGCGAATCGGGAGACGATGATGCATCTATCAGTTTATCCGACTCAACGCTATTTATTAAATCTAATACTAATTTGTCTTTACTAACTCCGTTGGCGAGATTTTCCTGCTTTTCATCATCAGCCTTATCACAATCAATACTTATTTTACTATTACAACTATTTTTAGAACTTTTTCTCTTGAATCGAATGGAAAATTTTTTCTTCTTTCTAATAGTTCCACTGATTTTCTGAATGCCTACAGTCTTGTCCGATGATTCGCTAAAACTATCTGATTTTGGGACAGTCTTATTTTTTGTACCATTATTGTTACTTATAATTTCTAGTTTTTCTTGAATATCTGTCTTTGTGTCATTATTTTCTATTTTTATTTCTTCGTTGGGTTCAATTTTTTCTTCCAATATCTTGTCCTTTGTTGCTGTAGCAGTCTTTTCGTCTGGAGGCACATATTTAATTTCGTTTTCTAAGTTTTTAATGTTCAGTCGTTTTAACTTTTTTGATAACTTATTGACTGTTGCGTATATTGGTTCGTCTGATGGAATATCAACAGGAGCTGAGTTGGATCTTTTAAACTTTGCGTTTTTACTTCGCGATGTTACTTTCTTACGTTCGAAGAGGTACAAAGTGCTATTTACTTCTGTAGTAGTTTGAAATGTTTGTGATGAGGATATATTTCTTACATCATCTTTACTTCCGTCATTACCTTCCGCGCCATCTTTGTTACAGTTAGGTTGGAAATAGGTTTTCGGATAATCGTAATTTAACTCGATACTTTTTTCAGTTCTAAACTTGGTATTTTGACTATTTCTATCACTGACACTGCTGAATGTTTCACTGGTAGTTTCTTTGCTGGGTTTAATGTTTTGTTGGTTGCATCTGCAAGTGCATCCGCATGGATTTGTTACCGTTTTGGCTTCACTATTGTGCACAGTCGTCATTTGCTGTATTACCTTTCTAGTCTTACAAACAAAATATGAATCTTTGAAGGCACCCCTTTCTGAGACATTAGAATTTAAATCACTCACACTATCATTGGCACTATTGTTTCTAAAATCACCGTGTTGTTTAAAAGGAGGGGTTGAAAAGCCGCTTGGAGCAACAAATGGACTGTCATTGACTGTATGACAATTTAGGGATGTTGTTGCAATGGAAGACATGATAGGACAATTAGTTGAAAACACTAATCCATTTGATGTTACAGTCGTGTTGGACTGATCATTATTTGAACTTGATACATTTTGGCAAGAGGTGGTAACAAAATGTGCTGATTGCGATAAACTGGTTCCAAACAACGGAGCGTTACCAGTATTTGTTAAATTGTATGATTGATTCAGTATTGCATCCATATCATTTGAGGTAGGCGGAATATTATTTCTTGCGTTGGCTTGAGGAACTATTGGAGTACTTTGAAAAAAACCCACCATAGGAGCACTATTATTAGCTGATAGGATTTCATTATAATTTGGAGTATAACATCCAAAATTTGTATCGTTGGATGTAGTATTGATAAATGTACTATTAAAAAGATCAACATTAGGAACGATTTGGAATGGCCCATCTGACATGGTGTTGTCTTGATTCAAAGGAGGTGGTACAATGAAGCCCAAAGGCTGCTGCGTTGTAAATCCTGCAAATGTTTCACAGCTATTGTTGTTCATTAATATATCTATTGTAGTTTTGGGAAAAACAGAAATTGCATTTTCGTCCATTTCTGTGTTGTGCATTTCTGAATGTACGGTTATCGAATTGTTATTTTCGAATGGAATGTGCATTGATAGAGGAACTGTGACTATTGCCTTGTAATAGTCTTTATTATCTGGAAAATTTCCGGCTTTTTTTGCCATGGTCTCTAACTTGTTTTCTTCTTGGGTGTTACCATTTGTTTGGCAGGTGCATGTCGGTTGATCCTGAAAAAACGAAAATGAAAATATAATTAGTAATATGAAATTTGAGAAATTCTTTAATTTACTTTAAATTGTTAATAGACTAGCAGTTATGACGCCGGCTTTCGCACTGTTTCTTGCGGAGGTCGTGGGTTCGATCCTAGGTGCCGACCATCTTCCTCTTTTACGACACAAGCTTTAAGTAGTTTACTGTGAATGAGTCAAAGAGTGTATTTTTGTGTTCACTTTTAGTGAGCACCAATTTATTTATAAAAAAAAATATTTTTATAGGACGTTCTAGTAGGTACATACTTCGCGCAAGTCTATTGAAGAAAAAAGTCACTTGTGTGTTGGGTAACGTTTAGAAAGGGGGAGGTGGGATACAAACAAACGTTACAGTGCGTTACATGAGGGAGAGGATTTTTTTTTCTTTAAATTGCGTGATGTCAATACTTGAACGCCCCCACAGATGTCTATGTATCTCTTATATTGATATTTAACTTTGAAGATCCTCTACCTATCAATTTAGTAATACATTTATTAAGCCTGAATTATTATGTAGATTTTCATGTAAGTAATATTAATATAAGAGGAAAAGAAAAAAGAAGAGCTCAAAATCTTTGTATGTATACCCAGGTATTGACTCATTTGACGGAAATGCCCTAGAATGCCCTAGAAACAATAAACATATTGGTTCTTTCCCAAGCTGGAAAAAAATCACCCTCAATACATCCAAAGTTACGGCTGTAAAGCTTTGGTAAGTAAGGTGTTCATTACCCTCAATATTATGCAAGGACCAATTTAACCCATATCTACCCAGTGTTCCATTTTTGGAACGGTGTACTAAATTTTTTTTTCCTCACCTTTTTATAATGTTTTGCTTGCATCCTTAGATTCATAAGCAGTCGTTTGGGAGATTGGTGAATGATTTGTGGGTGCATTTATTAGTTATAAACGATATTTTTTATACTTCAAATACATAATATTGTTATGCCTTAAGTACCCTCTGATATCATTTTCATGAAAATCTAACGGTCATTTCTATATGTCTGGAACATAATGTGATTTAGGAACGAGAAAAAGCGAAATAATGACAAAGAGTGTTTCGGTTAGTATTTTAAGTTGAATGGCCTATACACAGTCGGTTGGTATTTGCAATAAGCGATATAAATATATTTTGAGTGGAGCATAACAATTTATTGGGTGCTAAAATAGCATATTGCAATAAAATGCCTCGGCATGTTGAAGATATCATTGTTAACTCCGAACAATAACAATAAAATTGATTAAATCTGAAAATACTAAACCCGAGTAGAGATGTACCTAATATGTAACATATGACACCATTTTGAAATAAATGATAGACAAAACAACAATTCAGATTTTAACAAGAATGTTACTATTGCGCAAGAATATTTTGTTGTGACAAACATTGATGATCTTGATCTGTAATATCGAGAATAAATATTAACCTAAGAATATTATAGTCACGCAATTTACTGTACTGTAAGTGTGCGTTTACACCAGACGAATAAATTATTATGTACCTAGAGCTCGAAATAGAGCATTCCCTCCTGATTGTCACCAAGCAAATAACAACGAGAATAAATCAACATCAAGAAGTAATGCATGGGCGATGCTATATTAGGGTGCATTCAAAAACCAATCGAAAATAGAGTCAGAGCTGGAATTAGAGTATATGTATATTTTCTTGGTTATTGATATGGACACTTATCTGTCATCGCCCATTAATCAGTTCTTGTTGGTTATAGTTTCCATGGTGTCCACTGTTTCTAGATTCGGTTCTATGTTCGTTTGGTATAAGCCCACACTTACATATGTGCACTGGAGTTCTAGATCTTACTCGCTGTTGTTTCCTTGGTGTCAATATCAACGATAATGATAGAATGCACCTTCACCAGCTCTGGTTCTATGCTCGTTATTCATATTAGCCCGTGATTATCCACTGCAGGACATAGGCCTCCTCACGCTCACGCCACTCCTCTCTGTCCCTGGTGATCCCCATCCACTCTGTCCCAACGGCACGCACGATGTCGTCGCTCCACCTCATCGGCTGTCTTCCCACACTCCTTCGGCCAGTCTCTGGTCTCCAGTCCGTCACTCTTCTACTCCACCTTCCGTCGTCCCTGCGGGATACATGACCAGCCCACCTCCATTTGAGTTTGGCAATTTTATCTCCCACATCTGTGACTCGAGTGCGCCTTCGGATTTCATTATTCCTGATGCGATCACGTATTGAAATGCCCAGCATTGATCTTTCCATAGCGCGCTATGCGACTCGCATGCTCGTTATTATTTTTATCTACATAATAATTCAGAAATGTTTGTGTGCTTTCTATCGTATATGTGAACATCACGCTCAAAATACAAATGCTACGTCAGATATGAATCTGCGCAGAGCGGTGCAATTTGTTTGAGAAGGTTCTTAAAATACAATTTGCTGCATTAACTTTAATATATTTAGAGCTATTTAAAAAACTCTATTTTTTAGGATCTTCATACAAATTTCTCAAAAAGACAGTAAGCCATCTTTTGGAAACAAAATTACTCATGTAAACGTTGAATGGAATCTTGGTATTACGGTATGAAAATGTAATAAAATAATTGTAGATTGATTTGTTATACATATAAATGTTATTCAAATCTTATTATTCTCAATAAATAAATATTTAATGAAAAAATTTGCAAAATGATTCCTCCATTTTGAAGTTTGACAGCGCAAATCACCCTCAATGGGTGGAAATCCTAATTAATTATCACACATTAGGGAATGTAGCTAAGATTCAAACCACAGAGCTTTCTCTCTCTCTATGAAAACTTGCAAATTATGTCGGTAGGTTCGTATAATATTATGAGGTCGGTAACACAAAAATTGTAAAAGTGTCATTCTTCTTTTTCTGTGCTTATGTCGGTTAGAGGTCTGTTAAGCAATGGGAAGCTAGATTAGAACCTGTTTAATTACCTACCGATCAAACCTGACAATCGGAATCAAAAACGTAAAGCAAGACGGGTATAAGCTAGTTATTTAATATTTTAGGATCGTTGTTTAATAATTATTCTATTACTATTAAATTCTCTTCATAATCTATAAAAAAAAAAATGTTTCCATCTCCGTTAAAGACTCGGAAACCATCCATCTGATTAAAACATTTTCATTAAGTATAAAAATTATGAGATGGCTGGGGTTGGGGTACAAAGTAATGAAAAAAAAATGTAGGTATTTCATTTTTAACGTAGTAGAATACGCCAGATATCAAAGGTGGTGTTATTCGCATAGAAATATTATTAAAAGATAATAATATTTATGCAATGTATCTGCGTTGCCCACCAAATTTAAAAAAATAGGTAGGTAGATAAATTGACAAAAAGTGATAGAAATCGATAGATTAATTTTTGCTATCCGGAAAGGTGAAAGTTGACTAAAAACAATGTCATTCCATTCAAAAATTTGGTACCTATGTGGAAAGGTCAAGTTTAGTTTTGAAAAAATTATTTTCATATGAGAAACTTTCTACCTTAATTTGATAGATTTCTGTCTAAAATCGTTAGATCTACGGAAAATTGTTAAATATGGCAACGCTGTGTCAGCACAAAAAACTGATTTTCCAAATGGTCGAGAATGCCAGTTTTTTTGTAAAATTTATAGCCATTATTGCTATCATGATTCATGTTAGTGCATGGGTTTTATTTATAGTACAGATAAATTCAAGTTTAGCTACATACATAGAGAAAAAATTACCGCCGGATGTGTGGATTTTCAGGTAAACAACAAAGCTATATCCGGCGAATTTTAGTTCAAAATCAGTATTCATCAAAAGAATCTTATTTTATCTGATGTAACTGAAGATAAAAAATAGAGATAATATAGGCAACACCTATTGTTTGAAGAATAATCAGTGAAATTATGTTGGACACCAGCCAATCAGGTAGGTTCCAGTAGAATTGTTCTTCACATAATGATTCTAACAACTATTCTACGTTCCAAACAGACATTCAGAGCGCGTGGAAATATAAATCTTCACCTGCTTAATACAAAACAATGGTCCGGTGACAGATTACCATTAGCTGATTATGAAATTAATTATGATGTTACAAAGTCGTTCTGGGAACTAACAATAAAATTAAAATACATAATAAGTATATTAATTTTATTTTCTGTCCAACGATGTATTCAGTTAGTATTTTGGCTAGCAGTGTAAGTACCTATTAATATTATAGTGCTTAGTAGATGTCACCCTGTGACGGACTTTGTCACTCGTTTTCAGACTGATTCTTTTTGAACAATCTACACAAAAAATCAGTTTAACTTTTTGTAAGCATTATTTCATTATCTTATCGCGTAGGTATTTTTTTTTCGCAATATTTTTTTAAAAGAAATCAAATACGTTTTTCTTTCACAGAAAGCATTTGTGAAAAGGGAAGATGATCGAACCTACGACCCCCACTACGAAAGTCAGCGAATGAACCGCTAGATTATCAATCACGCTTCTTTTTTATTTTATTTAATATCTAAAATGTTACGATTTTCATAGCAAATTTTCAGTAAATAGATCTATCAGAGCGATGGTAAAGCAAGACGGGTATCAGCTATGTAAGTAATTCTATTTCAAAGTATGTAGTTATTTTTATATAGGTAAGCCGTTTGAAACCTTCATAAAAAAAAATCTCTCCATCTTACTGGTAAAACATCCCCTAATAATTATGATTACAGTAAAATCTTGATTAAGCAATACAGTTTCCTTATTTTAACCAAGACACTCCCTCTTAGTCATTCAATAAAACCAACAAATGTGCGAAAAAAATATTGTTAATTACATGCTCTGTTAAGTGTCACCTAGATGGGACGTTGGGAATTGAAGGGTTAAATTAATGTATTGCCGCATGTAAAAAAAAATTGCGGCAGAATTTGGTCGACGACTACATCTAGCCGGAGCGATAGTTAGTATCTAATTTAGGGGATTCCCTATTCGAGGTATTGCTACATTTTGACAATAAAAAAACAACTTAATAGGAAATAATAGAAGTTAACAACACGCTAACATAAAGCCCGTTAATATTATTGAATCATAATGAACTACGATGGGCTTAAGATAGGCTTAAACATTCAAGATGGGTTTAAAAGGCATTCATTTCATTCCGTAGAATCAGTGATCGTAGAATCCAGTGTTAACTATATGAATAGACAAAACTCATAATAAAATATATTCGTCAACAATGGTTGTTCAAAAATGAAAGATTTCGTGGTTCCAAAATGGTTGCTTAAAATTAATTAGAATTTCGCTATAAAAACACATGGCAGACAAAAGCGCTCCGTGGTCAGGCCTTTCTGCTGGGACTCCCACAAGAAAACCGACCACACGCGCATGATTTAATGTCTAATTATTTTCCAAACACCAGATGTTACGGGTTACGGCAGGTCTGTGTCTTTAGCGGTTATTCGTTAAGTATTTTATTTATTTATTTTATTAGCATTTTCATCTCCCAACTAACCTTGACCCATTAACTAAATAGCAGTGCAGATCAATGGTTGAAAATAAATTAACCGTAATAAATTAAACTTTAATTGAAATATTATCACCCAAAGTCCAATGTAATTATAAGATCGGCAAAGCTACACGATACAGAGTGTCAACAATAAATTGGTAAGCTATGGGATACAGAAGGACAACAATTAATAGATCGGTAGGGTGCACGATACAGACTGTCAACAATAGATGGTAAGTTATGAGATACAGAAAGACAGCAATTATAATTAATAGGTCGGTAGGATACCTACACGATATAGAATGTCAACAATCGATTGGTAAGTTCAGAAAGAAAACAGTTAATAGGTCGGTAGGGTACATGTTATAGTGTCAACAATAGATTGGTAAGTTGTAAGATACATCAGAAAGACAGCAATTAATAGGTCGGTGGGGTACACGATACAGAGTGACATCACTCAATAAGTCGATAGGGTACACGATAAAAAGTGACGATTTTCATCAATTCTGCCATACCTGATGAATTAATTAATTATTAAATTCTGATTTTCGAACTTAAATAAATAATAATAGGTACCTAGGTAATATAATATAATGAATGGATGATATAATAAGACAGATTTATTGTAATCCATTATTTATACATAACGAAGACGTTTTAATTGAATTGTAATGGCAAAGCTTTGATCTTCCCCACAATTTCTAATTGATTCTTGTAATAAAAATCAATCATCGTTCTGTAACAGATCCCTTATTAGTTGCGCCATCTATAAGTATTCTTAATATTATTATTTTACCTTTATATACCAATATAACTTCTATATAGGCGCTAACTTCTGATAAGAACGCTAGGTTAGATTCTCGGCGGGGTCAGATTTTTCTTCAAGTGTTATTCACTTTCGATTTCTGCCCGGGTTGGTCCGTCTAAAATCGGACGAGTAAAAAAAAACTCCGCCGGCTATACTGACACTTTTGTATAGAAAAGTTTAAATGTATTCATTTAATTTAATTTAACCAATCAACAATAATTATTAGTGTGCGTTTACACAAAATACTTTCCGATAAGCTAACAGCAACGAGCAAGAACTAATATTAATTAGTTGACTACGAAATTTATAAAGTTGTTGAATATGAATTAATTTAAATAAAAAACTTTTCAACACTTCTACAAATTTATTTCCTCTGACATGTTTTTAAGGGACACCCCCTTCATGGTAACACGGCGCGTCCCTTCGAAACCTCCTGTTTCTAATTCTATGTTCGTTTGGTTTAAACGCACCCTTGTGCCAGAGCTGGAAGTAGAGTACCTATACTTTCCTTTATATACTGGACACCATGGGAAAAACTAATTAATGGGCGATGACAATAATAATTCTTTGTCATTGTTATTTCTTTGGTGACCATGACAACGATCAAGAAAATATAGGTTCTCTATTTTCCAGCTCTGGCTATGTATTCTTTTGGTATAAACGCATCTTTACAGAGTGAAGCCTGATGAATTATCATAAGTACAAAAGAGTTTCTTCAATAGTAATGAAAATAGAATTATGCGACATTTTATTACGCATATTGTTTTGTAAAAGCAACATTGTTGTTGCGTGGAATCAATTAAATAAAAAATAAAATAATAAATAAATATTATTATATGGAGTATTATTTATAGTGAAGTCAGATTATTAATAACGCTATGACGCGAATGACATATTTAATTGAGGAAAATACTTCCAAGACAAATTATTGCTTCGATGGTCTGTCAAAATGTGAGAGTTCCTTTAATCGTCTAAATCTGTATAATATAAGTGGAATAATATTGTTATTTTTAAGTTATAAAATATGTAATTTTTGTAACTTCATAATCTAAATAAATAAATAAATCATTCAGTATTGTTGAATAATAGAATAAAGCTACGCTGAAGAACGTTTTATTAAAAAAAAATGAAAAGTTCTCTCTAGCTCCTGCATTTTTCTTAATTTTTTGTTTATTGCGAAAATCACTTATGCTCTCATGTATTTCGAGCTTAAGAACGATGCATGGATTATTATTCGGCCGTAAAAGATAGAAAAAAAAAACTACTTCAATATTAATAGGTACATATCTTCTTCTTGTCGTGTCATACTGTGCGCGTATAGAATATGTAATTCTTCTTTAAAAACATTATAAAATAAAATGTCAAGGTGTAAAAAGTTAAAATAATAAAAACAAAGGGTCAAAACAATAAAAGCGAAAAGACAAGGTGAGCAGGGCAGCCATTTGCGAGCCTACAGGTGGAGATTTTCCTTTGCCCATTGTACGGCCACATCATTTGCCATAACCAGATCTAGGTTCATATAATATGAGGCTATACAGGCTAATATACAAAGATAACGGAAAACAGGCTTAGATGGTATGGGCATGTTATGAGACGACCACAAGACAACATGATCCAGAGAGCCATGGACATTGAAACTCCAGCCAAGAGACCAGGCAGACCACCCGCCACATGGTTGTCAAGCATCAATAGGGACCTAAAAGAAAGCGAAGTGGAGCCGGAGATGGCGTTGGACAAAAAATCTTGGCGCAACAGGACAAGGAGAGCAGACCCCAAATAATGGGACAAAGGCGAGGGCGAAGAAGAAGATATAATATAAAATGAGCTAATGGTTAAGTTGGTACATATATGCGTTAACATATTATGCTACTTAAAGTTCACATTGTACTATGTATACACCAGCACTAGACAGATACAACGATCACGGAAAGTGGCCTACCTATCCTTTGAGGCAATTTCGTCCAATTTAAAAAAGACGATAATATGTCCCGTTAGGAGAATCCTATAGATTCGAGTTCCCTTGTCCCTGAGTAATATATAAATTTAAAAACATTAATTTGGATCCACTGAAATTACTGAACCCTAGATTTTTAGCTTCGAAAGCAAACATGCATTGAAGTTAAGATTTGGGGGATGATAGCTACTTTAAAAATTGTAATTAATTATTGAAATTTTAAAGAGAAAATAAAAGAAATCTTACTCATAAAATTGAACAATATTTATCCAATCCGGTTATCCAATTCAGGTTTTACGAAACACTGAACCAATTTTCACTAAACACCACGAACATTAACAGTTTATTATAAAATTAAATATATTATGAATTAACATATTATTATATTTAATCAAATTAATCCTTTGAAACAATTCGACGTTATACGCGTTAGTGTGTCATCGATACATTTCGTATATCTCCAGCTATTGTAATCACAGTAGAACACAATAATAATTAATTGGCGACCGCGAAGAAATAATTAAGATTTAATTAAACAATGCAGCGGCGAGAGATTATCGCGGGGTATGCGCGTGTTTAGAGCGCGCACGCAAAACAAAACAATAATGTTAGGGGAATGCCTGTGTTTCTGGTGGCGATGATCACGTTGAACTAAAGATAAACATCAAGATATCTGGGATATTTCTAAATTGATTTTACGCGGAACTATTGTGTCGGCGAAAATCGGCGCGAATTATATCGTGTCGAAAGTTTTACCGATTCTTGCGAACTTCCAAATGAGCTATCTTAGGTATCTACCTAGAATCTCTATATTATATACTTCAAATTGTACATTTTTCAAATCAAAACAGACGTTTTTGACCACCTGAATAAATGTACCGATCATGGTTGTCTGACTGTTTTAGTTGAATTACTATTTATGGGGTCCTGGATTCGACTCCCGACCGTGTTAGTTTTCAAATTTAAATTTTTACCCTCAACTGGAAAATATTGCCCCAAGCAATAAATTCCGTAAGCTTTACCGAAAGTTTTATATAAGTGGATTGGATTATGATAGGTATATTATATGACGGTAGGTACCTACTTGCATTTTACAAAACTTTAACTTTTGTAAAAGCTAAAATACCTAATTCGTTCAATTTGTTTTTAAAAAAATCAAATTTGATTTGAAAAATTGAATTGTATTGTAAACATTCTATTCGGTTCGAAAAGAGTCCCGTTTGAATTGTAGTCGTTCTATTTGATTTGAATGATGTCCAATTTGAAGTAAAAAGTACTGGTACAACACTGCTGATTCAATGCTCTTTATAAATAGGTACATGTTCGAGGATTTATCAGATCAATCAACCACCTAATGGAGTTACAGCCATTGAAAAAACTGTCCTTAAACGAATGCTGTAATTTGTGTAGGTACCTACATAATATATTCTTTAGAGACCTGGCCACTGATTTTTAACAAGGCCAATGTTTTGTAAAAAATCCTTTCTTTTTAAAACTTCTTCTTCTTTTCAAAATTACCAATTCAAATACTAATCAGTCTTTCGCCAGGATTCGCCACTATTTGGTATGATTATTAGGTTTTCTTTATATTTTTTTTATTCAAAAATGTATCTATGATTACATGATGGTATTTTTTAAATTGTTCTTATTCTTCGCAAAAATGGTCTAGAATAAATTCAATATATAATTTGCATAAAGTGTAAAAGCTAGTAGATATTAGTAGCTTCTTTTGATGAATTTTCAAACAAAGATTTTTTGTTTGAAAAAAAAAAAAATGTAATAATTACCTATGTTTCGGGAACACTGTGTTTGTGCTATAATTGAATTGTAAACATTACGTAGAGGATGGTTTCAAATGGAATCTACTCACTTAAATAAAATCCACGAGTTCTAGAATTCGATCAAAGCGTTTTTCACCGTTCAAACTTGGTGAATTCTGTCCATGTCAATCAACTGTTAGATCCGTGTCAATGAGTCGATGAAAAGCTTTGGATTATTTAAGTTAATCTTCGATAAAGTAAACTGAACAGTGTGTTGAAAGCTTTATAAATAAACTAGCAGCAAAACCTGTGAAATGACAGGCATAGACAAGGGTAATTACTGAATTATTTGATTGTCTCATAAATCAGTTATTTTTTTAAATGAATCTGGGCTCACCCAAAGTGAACACAAAATTACACTTTTGACATCTTTTACACAATTTCTTGTGTCGTGAAAGAGGAAGATGGTCGGCACCGGGGATCGAACCCATGACCTTCGGATTGAAAGTCGCCGACTGAGCCGCTAGGCTACCAGCTACTTGCGTGTGTTATATCGTCCCTTTAGGGATCCCAGATTTACTAAATCACGTTTTAGACCTGATGTGAACAATTTTTCATTTTTTTTCATACCAACAGTTTTGTAGGTATGTAGGAACCTCTAATCAAACATTTTAGATAAAATATTTCCCACAGCCACTAGTTATTATTGATTAATTATCATAGCAACTATATACAATACTCTAGTATAAAATAGCATAAAATTCTCCCTTTTAAGCCCCCCCCCGCCGCATACTACAAGCCAGCCCGGAGGAGACCAATCCCAATAGTAAACCCAATCCGCACAAAGCCGACCCCTAGCCCGATTGCCAAGAAGCCAGCCACACACAAATCAAGCCCACCGCGGATCCCCTCCAAACCAACCCACAATGCGGAAGGCCTAGGCCCCACTCAGGAGCATAGGGAGGCATTAAAGGGCTCTACATTGCGCTCGAAGGTGTCCGAGGCTCATTGACGTGAGGTGGTCAACCTCACGGTACCGATCTCTCGTCCCTATAAGGTATGAAAAAATAATATTACCCGTAGGCAGTAGAATTGATTTTGTCACAATTGGGAAAAAAATCTATACAAATATTTCGTGAGTTATTAGAGTTTCAAAGAATATAACCGAGTTTCAGGCGAACTTAACTAGTTATTATAGTTGAAGATAAGTACTTTACTTGGTTCTTTAAGAACTCATAAACAGTTCGGTTGTCATTTGAATACTCGCGATGTGAGACAACAATTGGTCTGGGTTTCACAGCATTAAAAAAAAAACAATCCGGTATGTAAGGTACCTACCTACGAAACATAATTTAACCAACTAAACTATTGTGCAATAATTTTTATTTTGTAATCCATTGTGTGTAAGTGTAAAGCTGCTCAGAAGCAAAAAGTCCAGTCAGGGGCGTGCGTGCGTGTGCGCTCCGAACATTACACTTGGCGCCCGGCCAACTCCACCGCAGGGAATGGTCTCCTCTCTGACGGACCATACGCGAATACGCAAGATTGAGCAATCATCGCGAATATCTGCGAGTTGTGTTATTTTAAAGGTGAGGTGAGGCCGTTTCAATAATATTATTAATTACCCCCAACTGTTGATAGCAGTAATAATTAATTATTACCGAACTTCGCAAACCACATCCGGTGTGAAAGGATGTAGACTCAATATTGAAATATTTTTTATAATATTTATTGTTTCTCTTTTTAATAGTCTGTTGTATATTTTATTTGATCATAACACATCATACAGAATTTTAATGCTTTTATCTGTCATGACCAACTTTTGATTATTTTATTGTCTTCTGCTACTTTTGATGTTTTGATTGAATCCACCATCAATACTTTGCAACTTTGCAGTTTTTCAAATTCAAATCAAGCATCGTTTTCGTTCTGGAGAACTAACAGTTTTGTTCCATCATAGACACTATTCTTTAAAAACAAACATTGCAGCTTTGCATATTACTTGACTATTAAGACGTACCGCCCTAGACACCGCTGTACAATCGCAAAGAGTTATTTTGTGTTCGTAGAACAATTTGTTTCGCGCTAGGCGATTTTCGAATAATGCAATGTTGAAATGTGCAAATTATGATGGTGGAACGAAACCCTCTGTCTTCTCTCAGATCTTCATGTTCCTGGGGTACGGATGTCCAGATATTTTTCCACCCTTTTTTATAATTTAAAAATTTTAAAAGGTCAAGGGACCATATTATTATGCTCCTTGCGTCACCGCGACCAAATTAGATCTCTTATTGTGACATCCTTTAATTCATTCATGAAGCGCTACCTCTTATTTGATCTCGTCCCCAGTGACCTCTTGCAGTGACATTAGTGTCTTTAACCGGCTTCTGCCCTCTCCTTAATCGTCTTTTTGATGCCCCAAAAATATAGGTCCCAAGAGGATTCTCACCTCCCGGCTGCAAGAATTTCTTTTGGTCATGTGACCTTATGTCACCCTTGACTACTGATGCGGAAGAACCCATTATATCCACCACATCAGGTCGTCTCTACAGAGGTGCCAGGTACAATCCTTCATAGCCATAGCTTGGGAAATAGAAGTCCGTCCCTACAGATCTCTGCATATGTAGGGGTAAGGCAAAAATCACCTTGGTATAGAATCAGCTACTATTTTCATAAACCTTTCAGGATCTGCTCTCTACAGAAACATTAATTCTTCTAATATCAAATGCAAAGCTTCATACTAGCATAAGCCATCGTCTTGTAAGCATGTTTAACAGGAAATTTTGACCTTCCTCGCCTTTCGTGTCCCATCAGATTTGTAGAAAAAGTTTGCGTATTGAAGACTCACGGGCAACATAAAAAGCACATTCTGGATGACTAAGACGTTTGGCTGCTGCGCTGTTCTGTTCTGATTCTGATAATGTTCCTTAAAATCTGTCACAAGAATCTATTCTCAACCCTCAGAATTTTTCTTAATTATGCTTTATAAAAATTGGTTGGTCTTCGAAACCGGAAAAGAATAAAATATCTACCAATTTTGGAACAAAAATATTATGTTCACAAAACGTAGTTTCTATATCTGTAGTTTGGTCAATCAATACCTGTGTGCCAATAATGGACCGTATTCAATGGCACACCAAAGTGAGATGATTGGAGTACAGAAAAGTGTTGATGCTATAGAGATAGGAAGGGAAAGGTGAGTGGTAGGAAAAATTTCTGGATGGAAAAGGAAATGTGGGAAGTGTATCTATTGTTGTGCGGCGATTTATACACTTTAAACTGACTCATTGCACAGCTTCACTCACCACCTTTGATGAAGTAGAATACACCAAAGGCGGTGAGTGTTATGGGATCCTCGAACTCGAGGCCCGGCAAAGAAGAAGAAGACGAAGCCATAATGAAAAAAATACCATTTTCAGTTAATTATCTGAGTACATTCATAAGGTACATATAATATTACCTATTTTTCGTAAGTTCTTTTCTTTTTCCGAAAATCTTGTTATTTTCTATTTTTAATTCATCAAACGAACTTGACCTCCTAAATGGCGAATGTTGTTATCGTAAAGCGACCACATCAAACCAGCAGAAGACCGTTTAAAACGTCGAACAATAAATTATATTAATCAACTAATTTGGATGAAACTACCCTCAAGTTGGAGAGCAATAAGCCCTCCGTGAAACATAATTTTACATTCTATTATTTCATGAATGTTCGAATGAAGATTCTAAATGTCATATTATTTATATTTTATTTCATTTCATGCTGATCTACGAAAAAGTTAATTTAGTAATAAAAATGCCATTTTAGAGATATCAGATATAGATTAAAGAAATTTTTTAGTAATTATTAAGTTCGCGAGTAGATTTGATTTTTGACAAACCGTTCTAAATACATATGTTTTATCATAACATAACAGTGTGTTATCATTCGGGAATGTTATCAAATCCCCTAACCAGTCTAACCTAACTAAATTGACTAAACTACAACGACCAGCAAGATATTTTTTTTTTGACTCGAAAATCTAAAATAAGATATCACACCATATAAAGAAAAATTTATAAGAGTAAATGGGCTTATTTTAAATTAATTTTTTTATAACTTCGTTGAAAAATCTTCAAATGTTATCAAATTAATCCATAACATGCATCTATGTATATAAATTTGATATGCGTTTCATATAAAAAAATCGTGAACAATCGAATCAACCCGTGAACTTAATAATTACCGAAATTTCTTTTTTATGCTATAAAAGTAGGTATGTAGGTAAGGTAAAGCAAAAAATTTTTTTTTATTTTCATAACTTACCTCAACATTCCACGATTGACTTCCATTCTCCTCTGGAACCGTACTGAGAAAGGTCCCACAGCACCGAGCCATGCTCAGATCCAGTCTCCTGCATCCAGGAAGCATCGGACATTCCTCTAAGAAACCTCTCTTATCCGAATCGTCCCGGTTTTCACACGAGCACTCACAAACAACTACATTTTCACTATCACCATTTCGGTCAACTACAGTAACGCCACCTTCGCCAGTTTCACCAGCACTAGCCGATGTTCTTTTATTTTTCTCATTCGTCGATTTATCATCACGTTCTTTTTTTAAATTTGACTCTGACGTTACGTTGTTTTCTTTGTGTGTTTTACGAATGGCACCGCCTTTATTACGTACGGCGTCATCTGTATATTTTTTCGTGTTCTCTTCGTTTTGGCTATTTTCTTCGGTTTGATTTTTTTTAATTTGGACGTCACTTTGACAGATTTCACCTTTTCTCTTGGTTCGATCGTCTTTTGATGTTTCATCGCTGCCGCTGATTTCTAAACTGTGGCACGCGGGGTACCTCCAGCACTTGGTGTCGTCCGAAGAGTCGCATATCACGATCTCTGGATGGCAACTGCTGCTGATCTTGCAGCAGTCCATTGAACAATCTGAGCAACAGCTTATAATGGACACCTGAAAAAAAAATATGATAATTAAACCAACCGAAAGTGAATTAGAAATTGTTAGACTTATCTTAAATATGAATGGGACATTAACATAAATGGATGTATTCATATTCTGGCGCCAAACTGCAGTCGTGCAGTCTTTTAATTTGGTTGCTCAATAATTTCCAACTTTTATCTCTATATCTCATTAAGTATTAAATATATTTTACTTGTTATAGATGAGAGTTTTTGACGTTTTGAACATGTCAAGGATTCTCATGATGAGGAGTTTCGGAGACAAGCATTACCATCTAATGGCGAACGTTGTTAACGTAAAGTGATCACACTGGCAGCCTTCGAAATAACAGTAGAAGACGGTCGTTAGCCGGCAGTGGTTTGTTCCATTTAAAAATCGAACATGAGTAATGAATTGTTAGAGTCATTAGTTGTTATAATATATTCGACTTAAACTTTACTTTTTAAAATGCATCAAACATTAAACGATAACTCCATTTTGCTAATTTGATTTTATAAGTTTACTCGTTTTAATAACGATAAGTTAGATATCTAATATGTTAGAATAGCCCAGAACACTGACTGATTGAATGAATGATTAGTCATTAGCCGCCTACCCAGCGATTGCCCACGAGCCACATATCATTCTATGCACTAATGCGTGAGTTCTGCTGTTTGAAAATACACACAAATTCACCCCATACAGACATCGCATCAGTTAGTGATCAATTTTGTGTAGATTCAGATATTAATATCAATTTTATTACTATGCTCATTTAAGAGTGATCATAATTGAGACAAACTATAAAAAATATTGCTTTTTTCACAAAAAAAGCTTCGAAAAAACGTCTTAGCTTATCAGGAATCTTCAGTAACAACCGGCTAGATAAAAACGGTATATTTTTTCTTATTATATTCTTACTGAAGATCGATTGGCGTAACAAAATTTATGGAAAAACTACAATATGATTTTTCTCAATAATTTTGTTGTATTTTAGGAGATACAATTATGATAATTCTAATAAACAGGTAGTTTGAAACATTATTTATTTTGTGTATTTAATGATGACCTAATAGTTATTTTTATTCGTAGATAAACATTATATGCCATTTAGATACATAAATCCCGTGTGTTAAAGTTGTAAAGAAACGCAAACCATTCACAACCATTTATATATATTATTAAACAAACGATTTAGTTTATTTTCCAATTAGATCTTATCATCCTTTGAAGTAGACATTTTTTTCATAAAAGAACATCTTTTTAAAAAAGTTTTTATATAACAACAGCATTTTCACTTCATTATTTTCAATTAATTTCTTTAAATAATTCGTTTTCATTTTGTGGTTTTCAAGAAGAAGGCTGTTTCTATGGACACTACTCGACACAGGCTATGCTTAATGAGGGTGTCCAAGACTGCACTTGAATGTGTTTATTTATCTTAAATGATTTTGATTTTGTTTGTATTGTTTTTCGTGTGCCATATTTGTTTGTAATAAAGTTTATTTATTTATTTATTATTATTATTACGGTTTAACTTTCGTAATTGAGGAGGTCATACATAGCGCAAGATCGAGCGCAATGTAGAGCTTTTGTTGCCTCCCTATGCTCCTGAGTGGGGTGTAAAAGGGAGAATTGATTGAACTTTCGTAATAGCTGGATATTAGATTTAAAATATTCTATTGGTACTTTAAATAAATAATTAATTTTGGTTTTTTCAAGTTGAGAAACATTAAAACTACACTGCGCAACGCTTTATCGATATGAAAATAGACTGGATTGATTTTTTAATACAAACTAAAATTTAACAATAATTATTATTTGATCAATAGGCTTTGATGGGGAAAATTGCCTACAGTGCTGTTCATGCCATTTGGCTCAAATGACTTAAAATTTATCAACAAATACATAGATGTTGGTTGTTATTTTTAAGAATGCCGTATGACAGATGGCCGATAAAAGTGCCGGTTTTCCTCCAATCAGGGTCCTGAAGATATGGAAAACTTTCTCGTCGTGTTCTGTTCTTTCAAATCAGAGATGAGGTGTTTGGACATAAGAATAGCATCTCTGTTCTTTTGCTGGTTTTTCCAGCATCCTGTAAGAGGCATGAAATCGAAAAATCAGATCGGGACCGTGAGATTAAAAATTAAAAATTAAGATTAAAAATCTCACGTTCTTAAACAAAAAAGGTCAGCAAAGGCACAAGAAATAAGTCTCGGACGCCTGGGTTTCATCAAGAAAGTTCAGGCAGATGGTGTCCCCCCCCTGTAAAGGCGCATGATCCAGGGCAATGGAGAGCTCTTGTGCCTCCCTATGCTCCTTAGCGGAGCTTAGGCCCCTTGTATTGCGGGTTAGTTTGGAGGGGGTGGGGAGGTCCACAGCGGGCTTGATTTGTGTGGGGCCGACTTTTTGGTTTGGTTGCTTCGATCAGACTAGGGGGTTGGTTTCGAGTATGCTGCGGATTGATCTCCTCCGGGCTGGCTTGCGGTATGCGGGGGAGAATGTGTATGTGTGTGTGAGAAGGTCTCTAAACTGGAAAGATGTTGTTGCCTTCCTATGCTCGTAATTGGGGTAAATATGCGTATGTTAATTTCTTTGAGTTACTATAATTTTATAGAGGTGTTTTACTGTTTTTGTTACCACGTGTTAATATTGTTGATAAAAAAAACATTTCATTCTAACGATCTTTTAAAAATTACTTGTACATTAACAACGATAATCACATTTTTAGTCTGAAAATCGTAAACATAGTTCATAAACCTGCTTTTGAAGATTGAAAAAAAAACTTTGTATATTTATTGTGTTAAAAAATGAAAAATAAAATCGAATAAATGAGAGTGCCGTGTGTTCCGTCCAATTTATCAGTAGCGTGAAGCTTGATGGTACGTTTTTAGAACGAACTGTTGCTAATGTACTGGACACCACGTTCTGTCAACTAAATTAAGCCACATAATATAACATCTACATCCTGTCTAGAAACCGCTAGTGGCGCTTCAGTCGCTCTATTTTTTTTATTTTTTATTATTATACATGGATAGCACCCTTAATAATTTTAAATTGAATATCCACTTATCCCTCATTTTTCAGTGGCATACCGTTTCTCATTCGCTCTTTCGTAGTTAACCTATAAATTTTACCCTTCAAATATCGACGGGTGACCACGGGGCTGAGCTCCCGATACGTATCGGTATGGCAAGTGGCACCTTTAACAACATGACCAAAATATGAAAAAGCGTCGGCGTTTAATGTCGAAACGAAATGTAGACTATTTGATGAGTGTGTGTTGACCATTCTCCTGTATGGGTGTGAGTCCTAGAACCTGACCAAAGCCCAGCCACAAAAAGTCTCCACGTTCGAAACGAAGTCCCTCTGGAGAGTTTCGGATGTAAGCTGGCACCACCGGATCGACGCTAAACGCCAGCGCACCCAGCATAGGCCCATCATTTCGACCATTGTGGAGAGGAGATATACTTGGCTGGGACATGTTTTAAGGATACCGAATGACAGTTGACCGAGGAGAGCGCTCTTCTTCCTCCCATCAGTGTTTTGAAGATAAGGAAATCCTCTCATACCGTGTTCCGCTCCTTCGAAGCAGAGCTGAGGGATTTGGACATGTACACATTGCACAAAATCGAGCGCAATGGAGAGCTCTTGTTACCTCCCTATGTCTCCCTAGGGGGTATAAAGGGTATTTCGATTTTCGAGTCGAACTCAATAAGATAAAACAACAAATAAATAAATATAAAATGTATTTTTTTTTTTTATAAAAAACATTAAAAAATACATTCACAATAACAAATTTATACATTTTTTTTAATATATTTTTTTTTACCCCCAAAATTGAGCAGAGCTCGTGCTTTGGGGGCTTTACTTTACTATGGACTGTAGCTAACCTTACACCTAACTCACGAATTTAAATAACTTTACTACCAACGTACACGACAATATCGCTAAACTCTACCGTCATAAGAAATATTTGGCGACTGATTATAATAACAATTTGTAACTGCGAGTTATAAAAAGGTTTTCATAATAATTTATGAATAGCAATTTATTATTAAACTGGATAATGCTTAGGTCCATCCTCGATAGATGTCTTGATTTTAAAGGAAAAATACAACGCACGTAAAATAAGATTCATTATGAGGGAAACTCGTCGCCAGTTATTACGTTGATTTTCGATTCGTCGCGTAAATGATGAGTGTTTAGTAGGTAAGTATATAAGTACTTACCAACACATATTTTTTAAGCCTTCTCTCGTTTGCGAGTGTTGATAAGAAAGAATTCTTAATTCAAATATTCCCGCAGTAGTTCAATTTTCTACTACCGGGGCGTTAGTTTTATATACATAGCTTGTTTATGTTTAGTTATAATATTCTCTCGTTGTCAGGGTGATTGCTTTAGTAGGTAGCTACTTACCTACATGAAACTTTCATCTATACAAAATTGACGACTTACTGACACGGTACCTGTATGGCGGTGGGTTTGTGTGTGTGTGGGTGTATTTTTAAACAACAGAACTCATGCACCACTACATAAAGTGGGGTTTCTAATACAGGTCAAATCTCGGTATAACGAACTTCACGGGACCATAAAAAATATTTCGTTATAGTGAAATTTCGTTACACTGGATATGTAGGATATGATACATTTTTAGTTTTTTGTGTCGCCATATTATACCTACTGATGTCAAATAAACTATTATTGCTATTATTAAGTGAGAACAAAAACAAATTTCAAGAATTTATCAATCTAGTGAAGGAATATAATATGTTAGGCTAATACTTGCGAACTCGCCAATGACAAGGACAAACACTGAAGTCGGAGAAATTTTATTGGCCTAATTGTAACATGATTAACATTAAAAATTTAAAACAAAAAAGTTCGCTATACTGAGATCGACTTCGTTACAACGAATTTTGGTTCAGTAAATTTTATAATATGGAAGCTTTCGAAGTTTTTATAATATTGACTATTCGTTATACTTGAAATTTCGTTTCTTCGGTATTCGCTATAAAGAGATTTGACCTGTAGTACTTCTGGGGTTTTCTAATATATATTTAGTAGTAGGTATTCATAAATATATATTATTTTATTTACAAATAAGTAGGTATTACCATAATTAAAAAAAAACTCACCTTTCAAATTTTCTTTTCAGGGTGAGTTGGTCTGATGATGGAGCGAAGATCCTCATGGAAAAAGGGCATAATATATTTAGAACAAACTCTTAAAAGAACACAACTACCATTCATGGTACATCATACTTATTTCATTTCTATTGGCTATTTAGCAAAAAAAAAAACAAACAAGATTTCTCGAATAGATAATTCATATTATTCAAGACTCAGTTAATTTAAAACACGTTTTTATAATGCCTTCGAAGAAAAGTCAAAAATTAAGATATGGTTTGCTAGTACCACAAGTTATTGTTAACCTTTTGTGCCTGTTATGAATAATTCATAATTTGAGGTATTTTATATATTAATGTAATGTTGGGCGGGTTTTCACTGGTCCATAATCTGTTTCTATATTATTGATTTATACCTATGTATTGTCATGAACTCTCAAACATTGTAAAAATAAAAAAAGGCCCTTAATATTATAATCATTTCAAACTTCTTTTCACTACATACCTACAGTTTTTCCATCCACACTTAATCCTAATGCCGTACTTATGGGATCGAGTCCAGGGCAAATAGGTACCATTGCGACCATAAATGCGCATAAAGTTTCAGAAATGGAGATTCTCAGGACCGTAGCCAGGAAGAATGTCAAAGATAGAGTGAGGAATACGAGGGTATGGGAAATATGCGAGGTCGAGGACACAGTGAGATGGGGAAGGCAGCGAAAAAGGTTCTGCTATGCACATGTGAGGAGAATGGATTTTTTCCAAACTCCCTCGCGTGGCATTGCACTGCCAATCCTATCATGGAAGAGGGCTCCCAGGCAGACAACTAAAAGAGGTGGAGGGACAGCTGAGAGTCGACCTCGCAGGAGGCAAACCCCACCTCTTGAATTACAGGCCACAAAGCCTAAATTAAGAAGTAGAAGAAGTTTTGCCATAAAAAAAATTGAGTCTACGCCTCCCGAGTAGGTACTTTTAAAATATTTCATGACTATTAGTACAGCAAGTAGGTATAATAAATTCAATGTGTTGTGTTAACTTCAAATAAATTTCTACTCAATTTAAACTGATCTTTGTGGCCTTTGTTTTTTAAGCAGTTTGCATCCAATTTTGGGTCGCATCTGTACCCGGCGGAGGCCCATCGCTCGTCCATTATGCAGAGGAGGTTGACCTGGCTGACAGATGTGTTAAGGATGCCGAATAACAGTTGAAAAGTTGAAATATTCAATTGTCTGGGCCGACGGTGATTGCTGGTATTTATTCATTACATAATATAGTAGTTAGACTCGATTTCTCATTTTTAATAGAATAACGGTTGGCTGGAAGAGCGCTGTTAACCTCCCAGCAACTGTGATAATATAATAAAAATTTGAGAAATATACACTAGTTTTTTTGTTTGTTTTTGAAATATAAACGTGTTTTTCATTAAATATTTCCAGAAAGGTATAAAATAAATATGATGTATCTAAAATGTGTTTCTATAACTAATAATATAGAATACAGTTTTCTACATTTTCATCTAATCAACTACACATTCAACTACGCGTTAAAATAAACAATTTGGTATGTCAATGAATTATGCATTATATATTATATGCTTCTGAATATAAAAACGTGATGAATATTACACTTAATAAATACCTATTATAAATCATTTTTTAAATTCAATTTAAATTTAAGCAGTGATTGTAAATAAATAATTAAAAATTTAATACTGAGGAATAAAGAGCGAACTCACCCTGAAAAGAAAAACAAAACAGAATTTTTGAAAAAAAAAAACACAATTTGAAACTAAAACTTTAAAAATATCATGCAAAAGTACGAAAATAAAATTATAAAAATATTATATTTAAAACAAAGGAAGAATATTTTTCTTGTTTTATTTTTTAATTATTATAAATAAATAATAATAAAATGACAAGATGACAATGAAACAAGAAATATTTCATAGCTTTTCATGGAGCGTATTTCCATATAAACAAACAACAGTTCTTTTAACGATGTTAAAAATAACAAACCAGCTGTCAAAAATATAAAGAAAAAAAAAACAACAATACAATCACAACAATCGTATAATTTGGCATACGCATAAGTATATATTTACACACTGACAACAACTAAAAATTTTCGTGTTTACAAATTCACACAAAAAAATGTCGACCTACATAATTTATATTTCAATAACAAAATAACAGGGAAAAATCTGACGACATTATTGAAAACAAAAATATTAGAGTTTTTTTTAATATTATTTCTGACTGAATGTCTCAAATATCCAAGTTTCATTTGATTTTTTGGAAATTGAATGTTGTTACGTAAAATGAGACAGTCATCAGTGCAAAAGTGGCCTAACCTTGCGATCGCAAATATGATGTAGGTAGTAACTCAATTCTAACTGTCATAAAATTTAATTTTAAATATTATTATGATCATCATTATTACTATCTTAAAATGATAATGAAAATCTCGTTGTTAAGTTTGAATTTTTTCCTTTAAAAATCATCTTTTTTTGAAAAGGTTAAAATAGTTGTTTAAAAAAAGGTTAATGCGGGATAGATCACTTTTGCATTGAAGCCCTCATAATATGCAGAGTAGAAAATCATTAGAAAATATTATCAACTGATTTAATAATTTACATAGTAGGTACCAAGCACTTTGTCGATCATTTAAAGAACATTTTCTTTTCTAATTCTATTTAACTTAAATCTTTTGGTTAATACGAAATAGACAAAAGGTTCGAATTGGCTGAAAATAAGCGTGAAAGTGCAACTACGTTCATCTAGTAACACTTGAGTAAAAATGAACAAAAAATGAACTTCAAGTAAAGTTAAGTACCTAAATTTAACCACAGAATGTAATTAATGAAAAACCAAGAATTCCCTCTTGCGTTCAGAAGTGAAGCCTAAATATCAACATTTTTTGACAGTTTTATTGACAAAAAAAAGTTTCTTGGAAAAGTGTAGTCTAACTAATGCAATTATTAAAGACATTTGTAGGTTCTTCATGTATCTCCTTTTTCTATAAGTAATAATCAAAATATTAATAACTAACTATCCCTTTTGCGAACCAATCTGTCAAAAGTGCCGATCAACGAGGCTTCCCTTTTTTGTCAAAAAAGATATGGACATCTATGTAGTTATAATATAAAATCTATGTGGGGAATGCGTACCACAATTTTTGTTATCATGAATATGCAATCAGGGCTGTTGCGAATATCAGCATCTACATAAATCATAATGCTGGCTCGATTCCCGATCGGGTCAGAGTTTTTTAAAAAGTTTTTTCACCGGCTATACTAACACCTTTGTAAGATTTTTTTTATTTATATTATTGCTGATATTAAGAACGTGTCTTGTCGGTTTAAGACGAGATTTACAGCTTGTCGAAAACTCGGGAGAAGTTTTGATCTATATATAATAATATTAATTTAAGAAAATTTTACTGTCCGTTGACATTATGGTAGCAACAACCCTGATTGCATTATGCAATGAAAACAAAGTGATTTTAACATTTTATCTTTCAGGTAATCTCTTTTTTTTATTTCCAAAAGAAAAGTACATAATACAATATAATATATTAAATATATGTAATGGAATATATTGCCTCACTAGACCTAAGCCTGTTCCGAAACAATACTCTCAATAATCTCAATGCACTGTTGTTATATTAAGATAGATTACCTTATCATCATCTTGATTTTCAGGTTCTGGACTCTCCTGATGCTGTCTTTGGTGCAGCAGTCTCTCCAGCCTATCGTACTCCCCCCTTAAAGCTCCCACTTCTCTTCTCAACTGTTCATTCTCTCTCTTCAATTTCTTTATATCAGATTGACCTTAATTTCAATACAAAATAACCATTAGAAAATACTGTTTTTGGCTTAAAGGATTATAGTTGAAGATGTTCGAGAACAGGTAGCAACCAATCATAGTCAAGTAAAAGGACAAGTTTTCAGTAATCATTTTTTATAGAAGAAGAAATATTAGAAAGTACAAAAAAATTAAAAGAAAATTTTCAAATTCGGAATGGAAACAAGCTAAAAAGATAAATTTTGAGAGTTTTTGAAAGAATTTTTACCTACTTATAAGATATGAAAAATATAAAAAAAAAAATCGTGAAAAAGCATTGCCAATCGATAATGACTTTAATCGCTGACATCGATTTTGTCCTTAATTTAAGATTGCCAAATCAGATTAATTTAATTTATATTTTAAAGACCAGGTGAGTTATCTGTATTTTAATCACAAAACCGATATCCGTCATTACATTACCTACACATTTTTTTTGTGGAAACAATTGTGGAACTCTTTTCATGCTTGGCAACTAAAATTTTGATATCATAATGATATCGTTATTGAGATTGTAATTGTTCGGAATCGCGACGTAAATACAGAGTAACTCCCCAATCAGAAGAAGCTGTTTTTCAATAATAATATGTCGATGGAAAAAAATAAAAATGTATGTCTAAATAATATAATAAGAGGTGTGCCTTTTTGGTAATATAGGTTGGTATATAGAAAAATATGTTTCTGAATTCTCTCAATATCTTTGTTTCTCTTTCTCACCTCTTTCTACTTCTGCATTTATATTAATAGTTCTCAGTCTTAATTCTTCGTTTTCATACAGCATGCCACGGGAGGACTTTCTGTCTAACCTGCAAATGAAGAAGCTAGTAAAAAGACATGAAACTAAATATAAATAAGCTAAAAGTTTCTCAAAGAATTGATAACGGGCTGTTTCGCCACCTCTAGATAAAATTCTAGACAAATATCTCTAGGATAAATTTAACTGTCGAATAGATTGAAGCGAGTGTTTCACCATGTATAAATATCTTCCGGATTGTGTTCCGACAGATAGCAGTGGCAAAGTTGTAATTTCATGCTTTTCCGTGGTCTTGTCTATGTTTTGTTGACGTACATATTTTGACAACTTTGTTGCATGTTGTATATTAATATTCTCTGACGGCGATTTTGTCACGAATTGTGTAAAAATACGATATCATCGTCGATTTGATCATAAAACATTCATCATTCTCAAAAAAATGAAACTAAATATAAACTATTTTTGACAGTTAACACTATCTAATACTTAACGCGAACGTTTTTCACCGGAAAGCTTATCTAGAACTTCATCTGTCGAATAGAGCTGCATCTGCATTTACACGCTTGCCACGGCTTGGCAAACCACAACAAAACAACAAAGTGTAAACGGGGTGTTTTTGCAAGCAACAAGCATTGCAAGTGTCGGTTTTTGACACAGATCAAAGGAATTTGCGGCAAATGTATTAAAATAACGACGCGCACGCCAACGTGTAAATGGCGTCCAAGCGTTTGTGGTGGCTTGCCAAGTCATGGTAAGCGTGTAAATGTAGCATCAGAGAGTCCTGAAATGCATTTTTCAATTTATCCCATAGGTTTGTGCTGGATTGTCTATCCCGCACATTATCCAGAGGTGGTGAAACAGCCCGTAGTAATATCATGTTACAAAACTGTTTATAACGATTCAGGATAAAAATATTTATACTTCATCAGTATAAATATTTTTATCTTGAATCAATAATATCTATTTTTGGGGAGAATGACTATCACACATCCATCACTGACATCTGACTGAAAAGCGTTTTAATTGGACAAAAATGCAACTAATTGCGCAACTAACAGCCTTTAATAGCACAAAAAGTTTCAAATTCGTAGGTATAAACTCATTGCTCAGCGCAAAGGGTTTGTACCTGTTATGCTGAGTAATCAATTTTTGATTGTATAAAAATAAAAATAAAAAATAAATATTTTTTTGGTCATTCCCTCCAGATGGTTAAAATTTTTTGAAATACAAAACACGACAGAAAGAAATCAACTGTGAACCGTGCTAAAAACATTTTATTTAAAATTTCATTGTTAAAGCAATTTTCAACCACGAAGAAAATTCAGTTTCAACAACTTAACAAAACTTATTTATGAGAAATATGACAATCTTTATTTATTTATTTTTTATATATTATGTTAGTTATTGTCATACTTTGTTTTTATTGCAGAAAATTAAAAAAAAAGTTTGACAATAGCTATCTAATCTCACGAATCAGTCACAAAGTCCAGATTTTTGCAATCTTCCAACACTGTTTTTAGTTAATACTTAGGTTTCGAAACACTTTATAAAATAACTTAACACACTTCATATGTGACTCATTTCCTACTACGCCGCCATCTCTTGATTATTTTTTTAAATAATAAAATCGAAGCAATCCAGTTGAAATTCGTCCCGCCTCAGAATCAAAAATTGTTGCGTTTTAACTTATAAGGAGAATTCAATTATGTGTTTAATTACGTTAACATAAATCATCGTCTATTGGAATAACCGAAACAAGTAAATAACTCCGTATTCATACAGTGTTATTAAAAAAAACACCTTATTACTGGTATAAACCATAGAATTACAAAATCTGGTAG
Source organism: Mystacides longicornis (assembly GCA_963576905.1). Taxonomy (NCBI): domain Eukaryota; kingdom Metazoa; phylum Arthropoda; class Insecta; order Trichoptera; family Leptoceridae; genus Mystacides; species Mystacides longicornis. Next base: position 7,693,313 of record OY756431.1, on the reverse strand, counting down.
GTATAATCTCTAAAACCGCGGTATAACGTGGATGTTGTAAGCTTATTACATGGTTTATTTATACTATAGATCTGTGGTATACCTGGATTATTAATAACATTTTTCTGAGACCATGGTATAAATAAACCGTTGTATAACTTTATACTATGATCTAAGAAAAATGTTATGAATAATCCAGGTATACAACAGATCTATTTATTTATCGTATGGTATACAGTAGATCACAATGACATCATGAGTTATTCAAAATAATAGTCACAAGATCAGCTATGGTATACATAAACCATGGAATAAGCTTATAAAATCCACGTTATACCACGGTTTTAGAGATTATAATATCAGGTTGAGTAATTCTATGGTTTATACGGTAATAAGGTGTTTTTATCAATAAAACTGATAGAGATTAGTTTACGTCATTTATATAAAAAAGTAAAGTGTAAGTGTAGTGCCTATTTCTGTAATTTCCTTACTTTAGATGTCGGAATGGAAGATACGAGTAGCACAACAATGTTTCACACTGGGGTGGGTCGAAGTTTCATGGACGGGTCAGCTATGTTAGGAATAATTATTTTGGAAAAAGCTGATGAATCTAGCAAGCAAGATTGCTACCTTCTATTCGGCTTGACGTTGACATCTTTTCTCCTGGTCCTCAGCATGCTTCCACCAGACATTCCGGCCATAGTGTCCGAACTCCTCAACACACTACTTCAAGCTATCTTGATCGAGCTCACTAATTTTTAAGCTCTCGGGAGGTCAGCTAACATGAAATGTGGATTCAAGCCATGATTTGCCCATGATTCTAGAAGAATAAAAAAAATGTAAATTACAAATTGTGACATACCTAATTAACACTCTCCCATCAAGATTTTCTGGTGACATTTCGTACCCTTTTTTTGTAAAGTTCTCAACTCTCAACTTTTCACTATAATGTTGTTAAACTTGAACAAATTCACATAGAACTCTTTCAAAACCGGTAAACAATGGAATGTACAAAAATAACATTATTTTTTCGATGTGTCAAAAATTTAAACACGTGATATGGATGGTGTTTGGCGTATAAGATGTTCGCTTATCGGATTCAGAGGGCAAACTGATGTTCGTCTTTTTTCAGTGTTAGTTAAAACCTTCAAGTCTAGTGCAACCTTTTGAAGGGAGACACGCTGTACAATTACATCATATTACATTATCTTCTGAAGGCTATTTCGCACCCCTCCCCCCCCTCGTTTAAACTCATTTAAAAGGGCTAGTAAAGTAACTAAGGTGAATATCGATTATAGTGAGTAAAACAGTTTTAAACACAATTCATTGTTGCAATGTTAAGAAACTTTTATATTGATGAAGTTGATGAATGTTCTTTAAAGAAAATGCAATAGTGTGCAAGCTTATAATTTGTTTATAGTGGGCGTTGATATAAACTAAATTACTCGTCTTAAGTTCACTGGCACTTCGACTGACATTGTATATAAACAAGCACTAAATTAATTTGGCAAGAACAAGTAGTCGTGTGAACTCTATTACAAGATTGTGTTCAGAACGCAACAAAGATATACTCGGAGTATAAAGCGTTTTAAAATTTAGAACATTGCTCTCATTACGCCCTGTAGGTACACATGCACAGGTTAAAAAAAATACATTCATAATACTATGACAACTGATGGGTAGCTGTACAATAGCTGAAGAAAAGCTGTACAATAAATTGAGAAATTCAGAATCGATGCTGGGCTTCATTTTAAATCTTACACGATATGGTATTAAACAATAAAATGGAGAAGGGCGCATATAATGCATGGCGCGGCGCTCATTATTAATTTTTTTTTTAATAAATCGTTCATTTTCATGTAAGGTCACCTAAAAAATAGTGAAGAGGGGCCAGAGGGGGAGGATTTTAAGAAAGAATAAAATATCTCTATCTAAAGTGAGTATTACACGATACATTTTGTATGGAAACGTACCTACGTTTATAGCGCCGCCACAAGGATATCTCTAGTCGGCTGAAAGTACCTAAGTTAATAAAAAATAGAAAGAAATTTCTAATAAATTAAAGTACAAGGTATGTTTTTATTTTAGTACATTATAAGCTATCAACACTCTTTGTAGATAAAAATATTGCTAAAGAAACTATTAATGTCGCATGTCACCCACTATCGACATAAAATGTGTTATAATGTATGCTTGATCCAATTATTACTTACCACAGAGGAAAATTCAGTCTTTGTAGAAACTAATACCTACATTAATACTCTTAGCTCATATAGGCCAAAGCTGGCTACAAAACACGTGAAATATCACACATCACATAACTGATTAACCTATGGTGAACAAAGTCACCAGTCAGGGTTCCTTACATAAAGTCCACAACTTGGGAAGCTAGATATTCTCCCATATCATGGTCAATGATTTTGTGGCTTTATTGATCAACTTAAAAAGGTGTACAATGTGCATCCAATAATGTATGTAAAATTTAATGCGAATAAGTTGCTTAGGTACCTACTTCAGTTTTATACCGAAATCGTTTTCGTACAACTAATAGAAATGTACAAAAAAATAATAAAAGATGCTAAGAAATTCCATGAACCATCAACAGACATTCTGAACGCCCGCCAAAAAGACAGACACCATGCAGAATCCGAGTGGCATCAGGAATAGTGTATCCAAGAACAGTAGCCGTATTCTAAGTTTTGCCCGAAGGTTAGTCACGGAGGTAAAGTGACTATTACACGATACATTTGGTATGGAAAACGTGTATAGCGCCGCCACAAGGATATTTCTAGAAACAAAAGCACACACAGTCCAATATTAAGAAGAAGAAAATCAGTTGTTTCAGGGTCTTTTACGCCTCATACCTCGCCTGCCCACTATCTTTCCTTCCACAATCAATTGTAGTAGAGGATATTCATCTTTGCGGAAGATATGACCAAAGTATGCGGATTTTCGTCATTTAACAGTGGTTATAGCAGTTCTATCTCCTTACTCATCACTCTCAGGACCTCTTCGTTGGTTACGCGTTCTCTCCACGAGATACGGAGTATTCTTCGGAAGAGCCAAAGTTCAAATGCCTCAATGTTATTCATGGACTTTGAGGGTCCAACCCTCCACTCCATACAGTAGCACTGGCAGAACTTAGCTTTAACCACTCTCCACCTAGTGCATAAGTCACGATTACACAAGAGCTTCTGCATTTTGTAGATGATTGATCTTACCATCTTAATCCATGTTTTCATCTCCGAGTCTGGATCCCATTCATTCTAAAGCCAGCATCCTAGGTATTTGAAATGAGTCACCTACTACGCATTATTCCACACACCCATCTATGTTGAGGTGTACGTTTATGTCCTTCCGTTTGTGGCTATATAACAATGTTTTGGTTTTGAGAGCATTCATTTTAAGCCCAAACTGCTTATACGATTCGATTTAATAAGATCGATATATCATTAGAACTTGCCCGATGTCAGAATATTCTATCAAAAATACTACACGGAAAGTAGGTATTTCTTTTACATCATCCATGTCCACTCCCTATAGACGGAGTGAATAAGTCCTCGTCATGCGGTTCTATCCTCCGCAATCCTCATCCACATTTCCTGACAATCTCCGCGGTCCTTTCTCATAATCTTTTATAACAAACAAAAAAAAACAGAAAAAAACCTCAGCTTTTCGGAAACCAAAGTGACCGTAGACAGTACGGTATAATATGCAAGAATTAATTGATCGTTGATTGATTGTAAACTTTGTAACATGGCCACAGAGTCTGTGCTGTGTTTCGTATATGTAGATGGGCTTACATAATCTAGGCAGGGAATGATTTGTGCATTGAAGAAACCCTAGGAATGAGCGTTACTAAAGCTTATGTGAACACTACATTACATATTAATTTGTTATTGCAATCATAGAAACCAATGCAATACTTTGCTCAGTGGTTTGAAAACTCGTAGAACAATCTATTTTGATTTAAAAAAATATATATTTGCGATTTTAAACATAATTATTTCAAATGAGACTTACCGAGACCAAGCTCAAATTCAAGGTTGTTGATAAAAGTACCTATAGAAGATCTGTTTGACAATTTTGGATGGGTATTTGAGGCAGGCCGAAGACTTGTTTAGGTAATAATTTATAGAGAAAAAAAAAAAAAATAATAATTTATAGGTTGCATTGCGCAAGATTGAGCAAGATCGAGCATTGCGCAAGATGCCCAAGATCAAGCATTGCGCAAGATCAATCGTAATGGACAGCTCTTGTTTCCTTTCCTTCCAATCGTGGAACTCTTTTCATACTGAGCAACCAAAATTTGAATGATATCGTTATTGACATTGCAGTTGAATCGGAATCACGATGTAAATGCTGAGTAACCCCTTGGTAAACAGATAATACAATAACTTATTTTCTTTCGCTGTCTTAACCCACTAGATGACAGGCTTTTGTTTGTACCACCATTTTGTATCCCTTATGTAACCTATGAAGTTATGAGTTTATAACCCACTTAAAGTGCAAATGTAGGCGATAATTCATATCTTCATCTTGTACAGTATAAAACCTTCGCAAATGAGTTAGCTAGTGTTGTTCTTCGTTTTTTAATGACTTTAGAATTAGTTTATTTTTAAAAGTTAATTATCTTTTTTAATAATCATATTAAAAAAATAATAATTAAACTAAATCAAAACCTATCACTTAAAATAATTATTTTAAATAATAATATTTTCAAGTGGCAATAGGCATAAATATATTTATAATATAAATTTTAAATATTCGTACAGTAGGTATCGTATTGTAAAATCGTATTATACGAATAATAATCATTACTGGTATTTTAATCCAATAATAAATAATTACAAAAAAAAAACATCTTCTGGAAGAATTTTGTACTCTTTTATGAATATATAATTGTTACTTTGAATACATTTAAAAGAATCCGAAGACTTGATAGTCCATTTGATACAACAGACCCATAAAAGTAATGAACATTCACACTCAATTTTAAATTAAAAGACATATCAATATACTTAAGAATGTGTATACTTTGAACTTTTGTAAACAATTTAAATGTTGATAACTTCTCAAGTGTTTGACGTTTAAGTGTGAAGTGTACTTATATTCAAATGTTTATATTTTTTTGGAAATAAAATCCACGTGGAAAAAGTAACAAAAGACTGGAAAAATAAACTCGTTAACTTTTATTTATTTCTTCATGTGCGTAATTTGCCTTTTACAAACAGTGCAATAAAAATAATGTATAAGAACATTTATAACATAAAAAGAAGAAAAAAGAATGCAATCGAACAACATTGTGAATATTATCATGAAGTTATTGTACTTATTTACAAAACAACTTCATAATATTTAAGAATAACGTTGTTATCTAAATTTTTAATTCTTTGAGTATGATAATATATTTTGTGAATTGTTATGATTCTTTCTTGGGATTTGAATTTTGAAAATGTTTTTGAATTTTGGTGTGATTTTGGCACGAACAAAAGGATTCAAATTATTCAAGGTACGTACATATTTTTAGTTTAATAAAGGGTAGGAGTGTAAATTTACAAACGCGACATAATGCTTTTTTCCTTCCTATATTATTCCAACTTGATGTGGTAAGTTTATTTCTGGAGAGATTGACTAAAAAAGTATACGAATTTGAAACTTTTTGTGCAATTAGCAGTTCGTTGGACATTCGTCCAATAAAAATGCTTGTCAGTTGGATGTTAATGATTAGTTGGTTTTTTTTTTTTTTTTTTTTTTTAGTTACGGCGTTGCCGTGACAGATGGCTTGGTGGAAACCTTTAGCCATGATTAGTTGGTGATAAGCTGGTGTGACCCGCCTTAGGAACCTACTTCTTTAAGCATTCTTTTCAGAGATGATTTCAACATTTATTATTATTAATATTTTGTACGTGGATTTGTGTTTTTAAAGGTACGTTTTGGATTAGAATTATTGGTATTCAAAGGTTATGTTTATGTCTAAGAAATATATTTTTTTCTGGTTCGTCAGTTTATTATTTTCATTAGGTAAGTAGGTACATATTTCGTATGTATCAAATTGTTTATTTCAAGTTACCCAGTAGTTTTCCGAAATCAAAGTAATATCCATTTTTTTTAAATAATTTGAACCATTCATCTTTCATTCACATAGATAAACCATTCGTGAAACTTTTTCGACATACTTATTATAACTAAGAAGTAAGTACTAACAGCAAAACCTGTCGGACAACAGGCCTAGAAAAGGGTCATTGATTGTTTAATTATCATATAAATAAGTCAGTTAATCGTCCCTTGTATAGCGTCTCATTTTTACTTGACCAATTTGAGGACTGCGCAACAGCTGTAGTCGGACCTCTGATCAAATTTTGCATATTCGTCGATATAATATTTACCGCGGACACTAACTTATCAATTGTTATAATTGTTATAGAAACTTATAAAAAATATTTCCTGTAGCAGTATTGGTTTTGTCATATTATGATAGTTGGATAGGTTTTATGACATATTGATGACAAATTAAAATGTGATGACTTGGGTGATTTTCAGAGAGGTGTGAAATCGTGTCTGGTCGACATCTAATTTTCTTCCTACTCTACATTGTCGAAGAATTCGTTTGCAGTCGATCGCCAAATGCATTTTGTCTAGGTCTACTGGTATTGAATATCTTTCATTGTCTTTCACTGACATTAATTTATCTTGGATTGTTCGCAACTGAGTTTATTGTTGTCTGATTGTACCTACCTGTTTATTGTAAAGAAATTGATGAACCCAAGTGTCTCGCAAGAGACTTAAAGGGGATGAAATGAAATAAAATAAAATTCTTTTAGAGGATAGGTTTTGTCGTATGAAAAATATTTCGCGAGCGGTAGGTTACAGTATTGAAAATATCGAGTAACGGAGAACTTACATATGGTAACATTGGATTATTTTCATCTGTTGAATGAGCAATACTGTAGAAGTATTATACTTCTACAGTATGACGAAAGACAGTGCCGATTCAATAACAAAAACACATATAATAAAAAAAATATTATTTATGTAATAAAAATTTACGACATCTGTTTGAAATCAACTGAATTTGTAATAGTATATGCGCTATAACTAGGCCCTTTAGTTGTTTTCACAGAGAAAAACATTCAAACCGCAGATTTAGATACACTCATCTATACAGATTTGAATCTTTTTTATCTCTTTGTGTAGGTACATCAAAATGATAATAATATTTACACAAAAATATTTGGTCATCACATACAGGCGTATTATAAAAACAACGTGTCTGGTATATTTAGTCTAGGTACTATTACAAGCTATGCAGAGCATTCAAACTTATGGATATACCTAACAATGTTGCTATTTAAAAAAATTGTTTTCTGTAGATTTATTCTCCCCACATTTTTTTATAATGGCTATCCACCCGATGTCGAATGATTCTTTATTTATTCTTTCTTTTCATCCTTAGGCCATTAGTTTGGCACTTGGAATCGTCAAGTACCTACTTACAAAATAACAATATAAATATATAATAAGTATACAATTCAATAATTTGTTACCTCGGTACAGTCTGTCATACTTTTTTTGTGCTCTTGAAAATAATTCAAAATCTAGTCAAAACATAGTGTATACCAACCTTGGACTGATTAAATATTTTCAATACATACGCAGCAACAGATTCGCAGTGAGTTAAATTAATATCTATATCATCTTCACTAAATAATCTCATTTTAAAATTCATAATATTTCTTTGAAAAAGATTCTCTTGACAAGTAAATAACACTTGAGTGAACGCTGATTGGCCACTCGGGGACAACGCAGCCAATCACAGGACGCAGCTACCCGCCAACTATTCTCACTTGAAAGCGTTGCAGGCAAAACCACTAATCATGAAATGTGTCAAATGCGATGATGAAATCATATGCAGCGAAGATTTAATGAATTGTAGTAAGTGTACAGTTTCCTTTCATTATTTCTGTGTCGGTTTGAACGAGGCCTCGTTCAAAAAAATGCTCCCAATGAACAAGGCCAAGTGGAAATGCCCTGAGTGTAAGGGCATGTCTGTGACCTCAAACGACGCCCCATGGACAATGATACAGAGATATTTGGATGATAAACTCGATCCACTGAATAATTATATCAGAAAGGACCTGACTCAGGAGCTCTCCCTCATCAAGGAAAAGGTGAACCAGTTCGATGAGATTAAGGAATCTCTACAGTTTTTATCAGCGGAATACGACCGACTCAATAAACAGGTGGAGCAAAATAAAACGGAAATGCTGAAGATTAAAAAGGACAATGTGGCCCTGCTTGAGAAGAGTAGGCTGTTGGAACATCGAATAAACCTAATGGAACTAAGACAGAGGCGTAATAATGTTGAGATACAACAAATACTAGAAAAGAAGAGTGAGAACTTACTGGACGTCACAAAGAAGATTGCTGAAGTTATTGGGTTTCCTTTAAGAAATGAAGACATTTTGGCCTGTCACAGAGTGCAGCAACAAAGCAAAGAAGCTAACCGGCCCAGAAATGTTGTAGTGGAGCTACCTAATGCTAGATTCAGAGACCAATTTCTCGTATCTGTCAAGACCTTCATCAAAGCTCACGTCACCGATAAACTTAATATGAGGCACATTGGATATGACAGCAGTGAACCAATCTTTATATGTGAGCATCTGTCACCTTATTTTAAAACCTTACATGCTAAAACGAGATTTGTTGCTAGGGAAAAAGGAATAAAATACGTCTGGGTACAAAATGGTAAAATTCTCACCAGGAAGAACGATAATGCTCCGATAATAGATATCAAAGATCTAAATTCATTAGACAGACTTTAGAAGAAGGCTGTCATCCTTTACTGAGCAATACGTTTTTATGTTTCTTTAATGATGTTCTTCGTTTACCAACATGTTTCTGGCTTAAGAACTAGGACTTGCAACGCAACTGGAGATCGCAACTCATCAGACTTCAAAGAAAGAAGACTAGGAGGCGATTTATTATTTACAAAAAACCTCTTAAGGAAATGTACCACAATATTTTTTCATATTATCCTATATTCTCTGAACTTTGCTAAGTTAAACTACTTTAATGGGGATTTGCTTCATAATTTGATGTATTGGTTGTTTTCTGTTGTTTATAATTTATTTTTATTGCCTTTGATCAATGAGTTTCTTGTTGTTGAGGCCAGAATCGGAAACACTGGTATATTGGGGATATATATTGCTAGTGTGTGTGGGTGTGTGTGTGTGGGTGTGTGTTTGTTTGTTCAGTTGAATACTTGAGTTGACTTAAAGGCATAGAATTCTACTATCAGAACGTGCGTAGGCCACGCAAAAACGCCACGGAAAATAGTTGAGTTGCATGCTAATGCACTGTCAAATGACTATGACATAATTGGACTGACTGAGACTTGGCTAAATACTGATATATACAGTCATGAATTGTTTGATGGAAGGTATTTGGTGTGTCGAAGGGATAGGTGTTATGATGCGACTGGTCTAACAATGGGGGGAGGGGTGCTCTTGGCGGTGAGGGATACTATGGATGTTAGGCATCGGGTCGAGTGGCAGACAGATAAGACATCCCCGATTGAGGACCTATGGGTCTCTCTAAAGTTAAAACATGGGAGGTTTGTGCATATTTGCTGTATTTACATTCCAAACAGGCAAGGACATGTTGAAAACATGGCATCCTACTTTGATAGATTGGCTGAGCTCATGAGTGAATGTGCGAATGACTTATTTTTGATCATGGGGGATTTCAATGTACCGGGCTTAAAATGGATGAAATCCGCAGTGGGCAATGTGTGTGCACCCAACGACATCTCAGGAGCATTGACATCTGCTCTGGTTGATGAATTGAACTTTTGCTCCCTTGACCAATTCAATTATTTTCACAATCGATCTAATAGCGTTCTAGATCTTGTTTTGTCAAACACGGAGGAAGTTATTGTAAAAACTGACGATCCTCTCGTAGTTGAGGACGTATTTCACAAATCTCTAAGAATCACACTCATATGTGACAGTATGCATAACCTTAAACCATGTCCTGGACTAATTAGATATTTTAATAAGGCTAATTATGACTTGATTAATGATAAATTGAAATCAACTGATTGGGTTGAATTATTTCGTGGTAAAAATTGTCAGGAGTGCGTGGATCTTCTCTATGCACATCTTGAAGACCTAATTTGCCTATATGTTCCGTGCAAAAACAAAACTAACATCGGTGACCGTTACCCTTCCTGGTACACCTTGCCTTTGATCAAGCTTACAAAAGAAAAATATAAATATTTTCGTAGATTTAAGATATATAAAAACGAATCGGACTACCTGACATTCTCTTTGTTGCGAAAACGCCACAAAGCTATGGCTAAAAAATGTTATGCTGACTATTTAGAGTCTGTAAAAAATAGTATTAGATCGGATCCTAAAAAGGTCTGGTCCTATGCCAAAGCCGAAAACAATTCTAATGCAATACCACGGACCATGTATCACGATGTAAGCATAGCCAATGATGGTCAGAGCATATGTAATTTGTTTTCTCGACATTTCTACTCGGTATTTGATAGAAGCAATTCTCATTCTCATACGGAACCCCTGTCTGGCGGATACCAATTAGTGCATGATACCATGGGTCATGTGTCTGTTGACATTCAAATGGTGAAGAAATATTTATCCCAAATCAACTATAAACAATCTGCTGGATCTGACGGAATACCTCCGATCTTTGTCTATAATTGCAGAGAACCACTTGCCACTCCCTTGTCACATATATTTTCTATGTCACTGCGGTATGGATATTTCCCTCTTCAGTGGAAGTGTGCGTTGATAACTCCTGTCTTTAAAGCAGGATCAAGGGACCTTATTAACAATTACAGACCGATATCAAAATTGTGCACCCTCGCAAAGATATTTGAACATTTGGTGTTTGATCAGATGTATTCCACTTTGAAGGGTTCGCTCAATCCTAGCCAACACGGATTTGTTAGGGGTCGCTCAACTGTCACGAATCTCTTGGTATATGTCAATTATATCTCCAAGGCTATGGAGGACGGCTACCAAGTCGATTCGATATACACGGATTATAGTAAAGCGTTTGATAGAGTGAACCATTCCTTACTTCTGATGAAACTGGATAAAATGGGCATTCATGGGAGTTTGTATAGGTGGATCACATCATATATCACAAATAGGAGACAGGCTGTCGTTGTTGGAGGTTATAGATCGGACTGGGTGGATGTACCTTCGGGAGTGCCTCAGGGATCCATTTTGGGCCCCTTACTTTTTAATTTATATATAAACGATATATCTGATTGTTTTGAACATTGTGAGTCACTTCTATATGCTGACGATATGAAGTTGTATCGGATTATTAAATCTACAGAGGACTGCGATAAAATACACTCTGACTTAAAGAGACTCCAAGAATACTGCAAAAGAAATTGTCTTGAACTAAATATTGACAAGTGCTGTGTTTTGAGCTTCTCAAAAAAGAAAAACAACGTCGAGTATGATTATAGTTTGGGCCACAAAACGCTGAAGCTGGTCAAAGAAATTAAAGACCTTGGAGTGACTTTTGATGATCAATTGACATTCCGAAACCATTATGATAATATTATAGCGAAATCTTCGAGATCACTAGGATACATCTTCAGGCTCACTAAGTCTTTGAGAAGTGTAGATATAACTAAAATGCTTTATGTTTCTTATGTACGTAGTACACTCGAATATTGTTCGGCAGTATGGAGCCCTAACTACAATCTACATAGAAATAGAATTGAAAATGTACAACACAGATGCTTACGATACCTCAACTATCTGAGCTGTAGGAGCTTTGAGTCATATTCCCTCGGAGAATCCCATTATAAATTACGATCATTGACTGCAAGACGACGGATATCCGATCTAACAATTCTTTTTAAAATTATAAATGGACAGATAGACTGCCCATCCTTGTTAAACGCTATAAAATTTCACGTTCCACGTTTGAATACCAGACACCACTCCACATTTCACATTGAGCAGGCGCGAACAAACTACCGCAAGGAAAGTTTCATTACAAGGACTTGTCAGCAATTTAACGTCGTTCATCGTGACTTAGATATACATAATCTAGATTTGGCTGCCTTCCGCCGTGCGGTTTCTGCCGAACGTACTATTGGTTTGACCTGATGTATATAAGTGTGTATGTATGTAAGAGAAATGTATACAAGGGTGTACCTACGTGTGTGTGTGTGTGTATGTACATGTGAGCCCAAAAAAGTTATAAAGTTTTAGATTATTATTTTTTTATCTCATAGTTTACTCCAGTTGTTTCCGATTTTGGTAGATTGCCGATAACATTTTATTTTGGATAAGTAAAACTGAATATTGACGACGGTTGATTATTGTCACAAGATAGTAATTCCCTATTATGATTTTGTTTCTGCAATGCGAGCTGATGTAGGTGTCTACCTAGTATCTATGTATGTCAATTGTATGCACGTATTGATTATGTACTGTAAACGTATCTAAATACATAATAAATAATAATGGTAGATTTTTATATCTGTGCTTGGGTACGTGTTATAACTGCGTACCATTGTATATTATGATTAAGTACATATTTTGTTACTTTCTTTTGCTTTTTTCGGCATTGTTTTTTTTTGTTTTCTATTGTTTTTAATCTTATTATTTTCACAAACAGGGTTAAAAAAATGTAAGATCTTTATGATGTGTTAGTGTTCTTCTATAATTGGGTTATATAGTGATTTATTGTAAATAAAATATGTTCTGTAATTATAATACCTGTTGAAGAACCAAATAAAAAAAAAAAAAAAAAAAAAAAAAAAAAACAGAACAATAATATAATATACATAATTTCTTACTGGCAGAAATAAAAGAAAGTACAATTAAAGATTGAAGATCAATAATATCAAAGCTATTTTGAGTGTAAAGGGCTCAAAATAGCTTCACGTCAACCTGTTTAAAAATGGGCACCAAGTAACAAAATGAACGAAACACAATTTAACCCACATCTCAAATAATAGAGTCAACGGTCCCATTTAGCATATCGTCAATATTGTAAAATACTTGTTCAACAAGATTATTTACAGGGATTACAGGGATCCAGGGAGTGCCGAGGAGAATAAAAGGACGTTATTATATTCAGGTCATTTCTGATGGATTTGACCCTATAATATGTTGTCCGAAACTTGACCGTTACGAAGATAACCGAAAGGCGTGCAAGATGGATCGGCCATATAATAAGACAATAAGGCCTCTTGCATGCCATAATGGAGGGTATGACCGAGGGGCCAAACTCCAGGGGAAGCCCACGCCGAGAGTACCTGGAGGATCTGTTGGTGGACGTGCGATGCCAGTCATCATCACCTCTGAGGCAAACTCGCGTAACTGCAAAAATTAAATTTTACAGGAGAGCAAAAACAAGATTTGACAATCTTTAAAAGCCGGTCATATGCCGTTATTAACTTCTTAACTAATTTGAATTAATTTAGAAAAAATATCAATGTATTTACGAACTGGGGTAATTTTATTAAAAAAAATCCATAATTAAAATAATTAAAACACTTTCGTTACTTTGCCACGAGAAAAAACAGTACCTACCTACTTGCGTTTTAGCATTGAAGCAAAGTAGCGTATCTACAATTCGCTACTTTCCTAGCGTGAAAAAATAATACCTACTTACGTTAGTGTTAAGGCAAACCATCGAATCTACACTATATACGCTACTTTGCCGTCGTGAGAATATAATACCTATTTCAATACGCGAAATATTTGCTACACTGATTAACAATGTATTCCTTAGTCACTACGGCAAACTCACCTCTCTCTACAACTTGCGCTACTTTGCCTTGGTAGCTGGTGGTTAGACATGTTAATGATGACTTTAGCAAACTCGCGACATTCAGATACGCTATTTTGCAAGAGACTAAAAAAGCCTAAAAAGCAGATACGTGAAAAAAATATATCGATTTTTAGCTATTTGGAGAGAGTTACAGATCCAATACTTTGCCATAGTGCAGATTATAGGTAAATAAAAATTGCATCAAAAACTCAAATTCGCCAAAAATATTAGTTACGAGAGTTTGCCAGAGGAATGACGATGTAGATCTTAAAAGAGCCACACAAGACAGGGAAGAATGGAGAAGAAGAATTGAGGGAATTGCTCAAACCAATCTTAGGATTGAAACCAGAGAAGAAGAAGTTGGTTATCACATTAGGGATATATACATACACACCCTTTTTTACGCGATTTCACTAATTTCAAATTTTATTGATTGACATGTTGAGAACTACGGACAATATGACATTTCTTCCTGTAGCAACAACTGTATGAAGGAACCTCTGATCAAGTACCTATTACATAAATATTCGATATACCTAATACCCGCGAACACCTGTTATAACGAAAATAAGCGTTACCAACGAACTTCCGATAATTATTTTTACAGGATTATGTTCACAGCACGAAAAATAATTTTATTGAAAGGTGTTAACTACCTACTTTAGCTGTAAATTTGCTATGATTCATTATAATTTCTATAAAAGCAAAGCTTAAAGCTGAGATGACGACATGCGACAACTCAATATGATTGATTATATTGATCCGATTAGCGTATGAAATCACTCTTTTGGCAACGACTCAAGAATTTAAAAAAAAGAGTCAATAGATTAAGATTATTAAGGTATGTAGTGAGACGATTTATTATTTACCTATATCAAATATCTCGTAATCAAAGCTGCGTGTCGTGTAATTATATCAATTTCCCTCCACAGTCCATGTCACAGTCCTTATTCCTTCCCTATATCCTCTTCTCCCATCCTCTACCCCGAAATTTCAAACTTTGCATTATTAGGTACTATACTTATTTCAAAAAAACTTCTTAATTTATTTTTGTAAATTATTGACTATCAAATCTCGCCATTTCCTACCCCACCTACCATTTGAATATACCTCCGTCAAAATTTGTTTCTATGAAGTTGATCCTGAAGTTAAAGTAGTCTGTGGAAGTATGTGTGAGTATCAAATACATAACATTACAGTAGTAGTGTTTGTAATGTTTTTTTATTGATTGAATATATTTTTATGCATAAAATTAAAAAAATATTTGCATTCGCCACTCCTCTATACAAACAATAAGTGAGCAAAATTTCATACTCCTCCATCCGAGTAATTTTCGTAAAAATAGTCACAAAGTTTTTCCTTCACGTATTAATATATAGAATATGATATATATATTATGATTAAAATTAGCGATACGTAATTTTCGTATTTACGAAATAGATGCGATAAAGGCGAAATTTGTCAATATATTTCATAAATGCCATGTTTTAATTTTTAGTAAATTTCAGTGAAATGTCGATAATTATTATTTTTTAAAGGTAAACGATCAAGTAACTCGTCAAAATCCTTCCTTGATCCTTCTGAAGATAATTGAAACTGAAAAATCAGTTAGTAGAAGTCGCCGATAAAACTTAATTAGATTAATTGAACGCGTATTTTATAACATCTGATATTTTATGAAGGTTTATAAAATTGTTAACTTTTTATTAAATATTTAAAATACTCAAAGGTATTTTATTTTTTACCCATCACGCCGTTTCCCGAAGGGGGTAGGCAGAGAGTACGGACTTCCATTCTTTCCTATCCAAACAAACCTCTTTCGCTTCCTCCAAACGCATAACATTCCTTTTGCTCCTGACTTGGCCCTCCTCTAAGACGGCACCGATATGGTCGGACCATGTCATTCGAGGTTGCCCTCGTCTGCGTGCACCCATTCTTTCAGATTTATAATATATCCTTTTAGTTATTCTCTCCACGTTCATTCTCTCGACATGCCCAAACCACCTTAATTTATTAACTTTCATTCTAGTCACTACGCTAACACCCACTCCACATTCCTTTCTTATACTATCATTCCTCACCTTATCAATCAGTCTCTTACCGCATATCCTACGCTGTGATCTCATTTCCACAGCATTTATTCCAACTTCCAGATTTTTCGTCCATGTCCAAGTTTCACTATCATACATCATTGATGGAATTAGGATTGCATTGTGCATAAATATATTGACATTTTATGTTTTATGTGAATAAATGCGAAATTTTGCTTTTGTATTTTTTTTAAATTGGAAATTATAATATTTAATTTGCGAAAATTACGTACCTCTAATTATAATCTGATTTTGTTCATTTCAAGAATTCGAATTATTTGTTGCGTAAATTGTGTTCCATAGGTAGCTGCGATTGATTTCCGACCAGAAATACTTAATCCAATTTCCACCAGCACTGAATGATGAAGCCATTAAAATGGCCCATTCATCGATACAATGTGATTTATTTCTACGTCTGTCTATCTATACGCATATTGCTTGTGCATAATATGACGCAAGCATATTGGTTAATACTATTGTTAAGCTACCTAGCCTCGAATATAATCTTTTGAATTATTACGTAATATAATAATAATATGTAAACAAGCTTAGGGTCGAATCAATTTACTAATTATATAAAACATAGTCGCAATAGTTACGCCATGTAGATGTCAAGGATGGCTGAAAATATTTAAATCTATAGTTTCTTCAATTTTGTCTATGCCCCGAATAGCCGAATTATCAATTGTGATGAATAAGTAAATAATCAGGAAAAAATATATGAATCAAATCGATTTGCTCTATTTTTTTTTTAATAACAGAAAATCAATAAATTAAAACAATGGAATCTGTGGCAGTACAAAGATTGTCGGCTAGGTTTATCATAGGTACAAATTGGGTTTTGATCAATGGAAAATGTTCTGGAAGATAATATATGAAATTATTGATGGGTGCTAGTACCTATAATTTGCTTTTCCATTCTGCCAATTTTCTTTATAAAATGAACCTGTGCTTACTCTGTGTGACTCTTCCATTACTATGAAGCAAAATACATTTGTGTCGTGAAAGAAGAAGACATTCGGCACCTGGGATCGAACCCATGAAATCCGGTACGATTTACTGCTTAATCCACCTTCGCCCCCTAGCTGGAGCATGTGGTCTCCACAAAGCCTCGTCAACCATCTCTATCCGGGACTAGGGAGTCTTGGTCGGCCATGGATTACAGCGAAAATGGTGTAAACCTGTTATCCTGAATGATGATATTTTTTTTAGTTATAAATAAAAAAAAATTATACCACTTGTGTTAAATACGCTGCCATAATCTATGGACTCGGGGGACATACGTAGGACATTGCCGAGCCAGTTGAGCCTACATGCACTTCAGGATAACTGTTATCACTGGAGGTTGCATCGTTCGTGATCGGATGGTTTCATTTGTCACAGAGTCGAACCACCTTATCCCCAAGATTCCTTCAAGAAATTGGTTTTCGGGGGTAAATGGTCGTTGACCTCAGGAGCGTAAAAGATGCTGATAGTTGGTTGAACCGTAATTAAATGTCGAGCAACGATAAATCGAATCCCCTGCCTCTTCGGGGCACCCCCCAGGCAACACATTTAACATGGTGGTTGAAGAAGATGATAGGCGAGCTTAATTTCACTGGAACTGATACACCTCGGCTAAGGGAAGGAAATCCCCAACAGAAAAATCTGGTTGAGCCAATCACAGGAATAATCCAGGCCTCGGAAGCTTAGGACAAATCAACCCATTTTCTAAAACTGCAATGATTACTTCCACGCCAAAAAAAGCCTCGCAAAGAAACCTCCAGTGCGAAACAGCTCAAAAATCAGCGACGAAAACTCCGGAACTCCAGGCTAATTAGGGAGCGTTCAAGTATTACGTAACGCAATATGGGGGGGGAGGGGGGGTTTTCTTGTAAAACGTTACTATTGTATTACCGGCGCCGCAACAAAGGTATTTAGTGAATTTCCAGTAATAATTGTGATTTGAGGCATACATAGTTGTAATATGTGCGTTAGGCAACGTTTAGAGAATGGGAAGAGGGGTAACAAAGAGCGTTACGGTGCATCTCGAGGGGGGGGGGGGTTTCAATAATGTTAAAAAAAATGCGTTACGTAATACTTGAACGGTCCCTTATTGGTTTTGTAGATATTATATACTCTAAGATTAAATCTATCCGTTAGAATACAGTGTTCCGCAAACTTTTTGTGTTAAATGTACACCTACCAAATCAAGAAATTTTAGAGGTACACCAATGATAATTTTTAGACCCCCCCCCCCACGAAACGCGTCGTAATATTACCCCTTCCCTAAACACCCACGTGGCTATTGTATATACCTACCGCAATTCGCATAAGTAAGTTAAGGTTGTGGCAAATCGTAATAGAATTGCAACAGCATGCTTTGTACGCGCAGGGATACTTAGGCTTAGGCTCTTCTTCGTATTTTTTTTATTTTAATGTCCGAATAGTCTGCAAGAGAAATGGTAACTGCGAATGCATTTTGTACTCATCAGTCCATAGGTTGGGTCACACTAAGGAAACTAACAGTTTTCTACTAATAGCTCCAAGGGTTTCATTATCAATACCGGCACTTTTTTCTGAATCGTTAGGCATGACGTTTGGAAACATTCCATACGAAACCCTTTACCTATCATTTACAGCGTGCCTGATCTAAATATTTACCTTGGCGCGAAAGCTCTCAATTTTGTCTAAGAGACATTAAAATATTAGAATTCAAAGAAGGCAGTTATCTGCCTACTGTTTATGAAAGTGTTACTACCCATTCTTTTCTTTTGAACACATAAGCATAAGCTAAATCTGAACCATGAGCCTCTAAAAACACTTCGGTCTCGTCTTTTCGCGGCACACCAACTGATGACTACGGTACACCAGTGTGCCGCGGCACACGCTTTGCGGAACACTGCGTTAGATAGGTAACAACTATCTAATTGTTAAGAACGATTCACAAATATTTCAACATTACCTACCTTTAAATAATTTTCAAGTCTAGCTATACAAAAATAATATTGTTATTTCAAAAACATCTACTTACCTACCAAACAATTCGACGCTTTTATTCGAATTTCGACAGACCCCAATTGCCAAGGTTGTGTCTTTGGCTACATTATTTAAATAACATTCGATCGTTAAACTCAAATAATAGGTAGTAATAATAATTATTAGTTAGTTTCAAATTTATTTGAAAATTTGTGACGGTAATTAAAATACAATAACAATGTGTTTTCTCGCACGACGCGTTGGTTTTGACAAAAATAATAATAAAGTTTCAGGGCTTTATTATAAATTTAATATTCTAAATTAAGATTATTTTTAGACGGTTTTCCAGTATTGTGAAAATTAGACGGTTATTTTTATTTTATCTTTCGTGAAGTAGGTACTGAAGATATTATGATTAAACTCACTCTTATCGAAAACTTATAACTCGAGATCGGCTGAACACATTTGTATGATGCTTCATTTATTGGATTCTTCTCCGCTCCGGATAACAGGATAATTATTTAACTTTCGAAAAATGGATAGCAGAAATATAATATTAAAGTCAGTATGGAACGGATATACTTTCTGACAACAACGCCATATGTGAAAAAATACATAACAACACAATTTTTATTTACTTGACAACCATTGAGTTACAAAACATCGGTACGTAGATATTTGATATAATTTCTTTCAATCTTTCGGAAATAGTTTTTAACATTCAAACATATTTTAAACGTATTTTTGTATACATTGCAAATTCGAAATCAATATTCATAGTAAAGTCTACTGGACAACGTCTGTTGGGGAAGCAAGTTTTTAATATTATAGTTTTTTCTAGTGAATCTATATGCTTACGCTAACACAAAGCTAACTCAAACACAATATTAAGCGATTCTTACAGTGGTTTTACCGAAACGTAAACAATGTCAGTGCATGACAGGATCTCATTATGGACAAAAGAGTGCTAGAGATAATATATGTATTCGTAGGTGCAAGCAGGCTTCTTGTCGTGCCTTAGCATCTACTTCTTCTTAAACTCGCAGATGAAGAGGTCTAGACATAAAAAAACGCAGACTATAATTTCACATTATACAAACATACGACATAGGGGCATAGGGAGGCAACAAGAACTCTCAATTATTGCGTTCGATCTTGCGCAATGTTTTTAACCTCCTCCCACACCAAATCCAATTGGATCAGCTCTCCTATCCTCAGCTCTGCCTTGAAGGTACGGAATACGGTATGAGAGGGTCTTTCTCTTTTTCGAGAGCCTGCAGGGTTATTTAGAACTAGTCAAATTTTTTAATCATGAGGATGCTTTGGACCAAATTACCCGTTTTTGTCACTTTTACATACCTAGGTACATAATAGATTTTACTAAGGTAATGTTTCCGCGATTACTTAACATACGTAACTGAAATTTACATTTTATCATAGAATGAATTTTAACTAGTTTAAGCTAATGCTTTTTGAATAATTTTCATTTTTCTGGAATGTCTCTCAATTTTTTCTCGATCTATAACTCAAAAATACAACAGTGTGGCTAGTACGAGTTTCATCGAAAGCTATTTGCACGTAAATAAGCGCTTATTAGCGTGCAAATAGTGTTCTTATATCAAACTATCGAATAATTCGATCATTTTAGTATGAATTTTTTTCGAAACTCTTTCGATGATCGTTTCGATATTCGATCATCGTAAACTTATACTATGGCTACAGGTAATTATTCTTAATCAAAAAGACCAATTGGAATTTGTCTTTTTGATTGGAATAAATTTTCTTAGGCAATATGTTCCTGCAGTTATACTGACGACTTTGTGTAAGTAGAGAAGGGTAATTTCATTTATTTTTATTACTCTTATGAAAATTATGAGATCTAAAGCAGATGAACAGTTTTTTCGTTATTTTATGTTAATGAATCGGTTTAATTTTATAAGGCATGTGTAATATTCCCGCGAAGAACTATAAAATAAACGAAACATTACAATATTTCTCCAACTGTTTACGCGATTAATTGTTATTGCAGGAATAATAAACAGAGTTTCTACAACTCTGATTTGAAAAGAGTAATTAAATTTGCCTCACCGCCATTTTGATTTCATCGAGAACTTTTGTTTGTGTGTAGACTAAGCTAGGTTCATTATTATTTTCACATTTGCAAAGCCAGTGGCGAATCCGTTATAACTTTGTTGGATTATTTAACTTGGTTTAAAACTATAGTTTTAAAAAAATATTTCCTTAAGTCCACTGCTGAACAAGGTTCTGATTTAAAGACGTAACAAACTGTCCAGGAGGTTTGCTATGGGTATACCTACTAGGTTTTCCTATTAAGGGGACTGACCCATAATGGTGATTTCTGAGCCTTGTTGCAAATGACCCGTATCGGGAGCAAGTGACGTTGTCAGTTGGGTCAGATAGATGATCGCCATCACCCCTTACTGATTAAGTACCTACCTTGTTAGGCCGAATATAATGTGACTAAGTTTTTGGAAAAAATTGGTAAAATAATTTCCAAAACTGAAAAACTCGATAAGATGTAACTTTTAACTTTGTTTATAGTTTTTAGGCTACTCTATTATAGGTAAGTACCTACATATCGAGATTTTTTTTAACTTTATGATTTTTGTAACATTATTGAATCATCATTCATTATTATACATGTGCACAAATTTAAGGGTGACATTACATTAACCAAAATTTTCATATGTATGTAGGTAATATAGTTTTGACTAAATGTGTATGTATTGTCTGTTTGTTGTGCCATAATATTATAATATAGGAACATGTTTGTGATCATCAGGAGACATATTATCATGTCCGGCAGTACGTGCTAATACAGAAGATAAATTGTATTGTGGGTTCGGCGGAGGTCAAGCCGTACTCCCGACTCATATTAAGAACTTATCACTGAACCCCTCTTATAATTAAGAAGAAATAAATAAAGAGAAATTAGCTTGTATTTAGGTGTTTATACTGTAAGGAGTAAAAACACAGGAAACAAATCAAATTGCGCAAGAGATGTTAAGACGCGGAAATATAGAAACCTAGCCGTACTTGATTATTAACTCTAGAAATTTCTTAGGAAATATTCGGGCTGATAGAGTTAGTTACTCCACTGTCTAGTAGGTACAAAACAAACTAAACGCCGTTATATTATTATGTTTACTTCCTTTCAATACTCTTACAAGTCCCAGCGTTCTAATTACCCCGACATTAGCGATCCAATAGATTACTATTTGGCTTAGTGTTGGTGCGGTTAGACGACTGGGTGAGGTCAGGCGACTAATTAACACGTCTACGCCGATATCGTAACCCACATACCACATGCCCCAACCCAGATAACGGATATATTATTACGAATACATCCCTTATCTACATGTATTCCGCTGAAAGGAAAATACGCTAAAGGTATGCATACGGTCTGTCAGCTGTCATCAAACAATGCTGTAAGGTACCTACCAACACTTCGATGAATTGAAAGACATTTACACCTTCAGGTATTTAACAGGTTATCGGAAATAATGGGATGTTTTTCTTCCTCTCTGTGCCGCTAGAGGCGCCCTAGCTAATCCGGTCTATTGTCAAATTCAGTGTTGCCAAAGGGGGCGATTTACTGCCGTTTGGGCTATTTGGAACTTACTTGCTTACTTACTTAGTTACTTACTTACCCTTTTAGCGAGTTTTCACCTTTCCGGATCCTAAATGTCCTTTTTTTAGTGAACTCCCACCTCTCTTCGGATACTAAAATTTTCGGAATGACCGCATACCAAATTTTCAGTTGGGCTTCTTTGCATTTGAAAAACAGCGTTGGCAACACTGGTTAAATTGACGTTTATAACCTCAACGGTCCGTTTTGTCTTTCGTAAATAAATACTTTAATTTTTTTATTTATACTTTGTGTTGTGAAAATGAAAAAAAAAATATTTATCATTCTAGTTTATTTCAAATTAAACAACTTATGTATTATTATAATAAGATAACAATACGTTTAGAATAAGCATTGTACATTTATTTTTACATACTATTACAAATAAAATTGTTTATCTTATTTTATTTTTTATATATCTACCTAAATACAACCTAACATACCGTAACAAAATACAAGAACATATTATACGGAACAGCAGCACTGAGATTTTTTTCTCAAAGAACGGGACTGAAAATTCACCCTTGAAGACAAATACATACCTAGTGATTTTGTTTGTATGTAGTGTAAAAGGACATACTATGGTTTACCTCCTAGAAAAAGCCACTTTTGCAATCATCAATAATTAAAACGTTAAATTGTTGAATTGAGAAAACAAAAAGAGAGGAAATATATTAGTATAATATTTATCAGTCAATGCTAGATGGTATGTTTGACATCAGCTGTCATAATTTGACAATAGACCTGATTAGAAGTTCTGCCACCTAGTGTGTATTGTCGGAAGCTCCCCAGAAAACTTCCCATTGTTTATAAGTGTTTTTTTTAATCATTCCAGTGATGCCGTCTTGCTTGTCCATCGTAACAAGCGAGTGAATATTATTATTATTACCGACCTCGGTAGCCTAGTGGTAGGTATACGCGTGAACTTTGGGGCAGTTTTTTAAGTTTTTTTTCACTTGAAATTTCTTTGGGAAAATTTCTCTGGGGTTAACCTGTCTCAGATTGAACGGGACCGGTTGACTGGAAAAAATTGCCTCAGGTAATAAGTTCCGACGGCTATACTGAAACCTTTGTATAGTAAAGAGTTTGTCATGTGCTGAATTTTATTGATTTAATTTTACTTTACTGTTCATCGATCTATATTATAAAAATGGAGACCTATTTTTCGTTGTCATCGCATCACGCCTAAGCGACTGGACCGATTACGCTAATTCTTTTTTTTGTGTATTTGCTTTTGTCACGAGAAGGTTCTTATGAAAGAAAAAATTAAGAACGTTTCGCAGATAATAAGAAAATGAAAGAAAACTCTAACTAGGTAACCTTCATAGTTGTTCTCAATAATTTCCAACTTTTATCTCTATATTTCATTAATTATTATTACATATCTACTTGTTGCATACATGAGATTTTTCGACATGTTGAACGTGTTGAGAATTCTCATGATTAGGAGTTTCGGAGACTTAAACATTACCACCTAATGGCGAACGTTGTTAACGTAAAGTGATCACACTAAGCCAACATTCGAAATAACAGTAGAAGACGGCCGTAAGGCCGTAGTGGTTTGTCCCATTTAAAATCGAACATCAGTAATGAATTATTAGAGTTTTTAGTTGTTACATATTCGTTAACCTTCTTAGAACTTTTAACGATAGATTTTACTTCATATTTTAAAATTTTCAATTAAATTAAAGTTTGACAGGAGCTGTCAGTTGTTTGATAGTTGGTGCGATTGACAGAATTCCGATAGAAAATGTATGGTTTAAAACAGATGCATCGATCTAAATTATATCATGGTTAAAAGGTAAAAAGCTTATCCTTATGCAATTTCGAATTCAATATTCATATACTTAGGAACACAGGACAACGTCTGTCGGGAGAGCTAGTTAAAAATTACACATTTAAATGCAAAAAAAAACATGAACATACATATAACTCAAAATTTACAAAAATATAAGAATAGCACCATATAATAAAAAATAGTAAAGAACCTATATAAGCGTGTCCAATATTATTTTCTCCCAAATAATACAATCATTCTGCACAAAAAAATGACGGAGATGGATCTATATTGGTGCGGAGTGTGACCTCTAAATTGGTTCTATATTCTAACTTGACACACAAACATTATTTCGTTACTACAATATGATTGATGTTTAAAATTAATAAAAGTCTACATATCTACTATCACTATAACCATGAAATTGTATATTACAAATTGGGGTAACCAGCAACAAGTGCTTTTGAAAAAAAAAATACGGACGCTAAGCTTGTTACTTTTTTGCTCACCAATTTCAGTAGAATGATATCGACTTCGGTATGTATTGTCAAATTTACCAGTCCCAATAGTCGATAAGTCCCGCGGTCCGTCTCGCGGTCGGGACAGATTTTTTCTTGATTCGAAATAAAATGCCTCGGACAATAAGTTCCACGGGCTGTACTTGTATGAAAAAGAAATGATTAAATACACAATTATTAATTTCTTTTGATTATTCGAAAACGAACAAAAATACACTTTCGACATCCACGATTTCAAGCAAATAATGTATATTTTTTCCTAAAATGTAATGCCGTTCTCCTAAAGGGATAGGTAAAGAGAACATGACTCCAACTCTTTCTATTTAAACAAGCTTCCTATGTTCCTCTTCAATGACAACTTATTAGTTAATACAACCATATGAACCAATTCGAGTATTGGACTCAAAGCTTACCACGACTGAAAGATTTGAAATTTTGTTTCATTATCATCATACTCCATTTGGGACCCCACTTAGAAGCATAGGGAGGCAACAAGAGCTCTCCATCTCGTTTGACCTTGCTTGGTTTCAATGACCTCCTCCCACACCATGTCCAAAGCCGTCAGTCAGAGCGGAACGCTATGTGAGAGTTTCTTTCTTGTCTTCAGGACTGTAATGGGAGGAAGAACAGCGCTCTCTTCGCCCAACTGTCATTCGGCATCCTTCACACATGTCCCAATAACTTCACGTTAGTATAGCCTAGTAAATATTAATTACAGGTTACGGGTAAACAGCTACAAAGCTGGAAACATACATCGTTTTGGTTAACGATTCCAGATGACTGAAGGTGGCCAATGATATAAAAATTCAGGAGAACTATGTATAGTTAAGTTGTAAATTAGTAGGTAAACATACTACAGAAAATCTGTATGTAAATCATAAAAGGTCATTCGCAATTACCCATCACCCTAGCTATCAGTAATCAACAGAAAAAAAAAACATTAATTGAATACCTAAGCACTAAGCAGTTTCCTGTTTGTACAGTATAAAAATAATATTTACAACATGATTTTATGACCACTTTTATATTAACGCTTAACACTTATTTGTAGAGCGAAGAGATGGATCGTATAAAGTACGAACATAAATTTTATTAGGACTATCATCACTTATGTAACGTGAATTATTAAAAATATTGTAGACTATCTTTCCCGATAGAGCAAGTCCTGCCCTAACTATGATAATTATTGTATTCGAATTTGTATAATGACACATTAATGACATTTTAACCAATATTGGTAGTCCAGTGATATCAATCGGCGGCTTTCGTACGTACAGCGTATTGGAGGTCGTAGGTTCGAATTCCGACCAAATGCCGACCATTTCCGCTTTCACGGCACAAGAATTTGCTTAGTGTGAAAGATGTCAAAAGTGTATTTGTGTTCACTTCGAGAGAGCACCTGTTTTATACGATGTTCACACGGCACATTTTGTCAATCCCACAAACTATCAAACAACTAACAGCTGTTTCAAACGCCAATTCAAATTAAACAATAATAAACAATACTTTATATAGCCAAAATCACTCAGAAGGTTACCTACGTTAAGTTGCCTTTTATTTTCTCCAATGTGTCGTGCAAATTTCTTATTTTTTTCCTTCGTAAGAACTTTCTCCGAAAATAATAGCAAACACGACAGTAAAAGTATTAAGCGAAATTGATCCAGCCGTTCACGAGTGATGCGATGACCACGGAAAATAGGGTTTCATAGAGATAAGAATATGAACGCTGTCAAAGGCTTTTGGAAAGTCGGGAACACCTCAAGCAAAACCTTGGACTTTTAAATTAATGTGTTATTTAATAACTACGACGATCGTCCACCAATTAATATTCTCTCTGGTTAGTATCAACATTGCTAAAAAAAAACTAAAACCATTTAAATTTGTGTAGGTAATCGATTAATAATGTGGTTTTTTATTTTTACTAAATATTTCATACAAAACAATAGAAAACACTGTCTAACTCTGTCATTCACTTACTTACCTTTGCAATGTTTGTCAATGATTTTTCTATTTATTAGGAAAGTTCTATATTTTTTTTTTCAAAAAATCATTAGTGAAAATTCTTCTTTGTTGAGCATTCTTTTTAAGGTGTTAATAGAAGTTTCAGGTTTTGTTAATCATTTTTACGAACTGATATGTTCTCTAACTAGATACTTACACACCATAGGAGCTCTATAATCCGAAAAAAAATCTATAAAAAATATAACTTTTTTATTATTTATTAAAAAAATCTTTTAATGTCAATATCTCCATAACGGTTAAGATTCAGACAACACATTATAGGATCTAATCTAATCCATCATAAATGACCTGAACGTTTTTTCAATATTCAGTACGATTTTCCCTGTAACTAACTATTGAAAAATATGCTTCCTCACTAGACAATAGTGTATTAAATAATGTTCTACCTATTTCTATTGAGAATTACAAAAGAAAACAAAGAACATTCAAGAAGGAGTTTTCATTAAAATTCACAAAGGCCTACAATGGTTGAAACACTTTTTTGCTATATTATGTATCTATGTATTTAACGAAAATATTTCTCTAAAATATGGGTACCTACCTGGAACCTTAAATATAGGGATTTTTGAATTTGGTTGTATTTTTACTTTTTGAAAGTTTAACCGTTTTTATTTTCTATAAGATCCTCTGATAAATATAAATAGTTGTACCCGAACTGGTACATATTTATTTTGTTACAAAAAATATTTTGAATTGAATTTTAATATCTGTCCATAAAGAGTAGAAATTAATTATTGATGAACAAAAATGTTATCTCTCTGACAACACTGAAATTTATGATATTTTTTTGTTCTAACGCTAAGAGAGTAGGTTTTTTTAGAGGTGGCAACCACCATTTGGTGAAGTATGCAATATAATATAATATTGTCTTAGTTTTACATAGTACCTTCTTCTATCCCTTTTGGGGTGCCATCGTTGACTCAATAATTATTATTCATCATTAAACTCTTTTAGAAAAAAAAACGGAGTGTATTTACTGAAATGGACACATAATGGACCTAATAAACGTAACATTTAATTATTAAATCTGTCAGCCAAATTATTAGGTTTATGCATAGGTTACAAATAGAAATTCTTCAAAAATCTTAGTTTGAAATAAATTTGAAATACCTATATAGTTTTTTTATAAATAAATAACGCTCTTCTATACATAGGTGTCAGTATAGCCGCGGAACTTAATGCTTGAATCATTCTCTACCAGTCAACCGGTCCCGTCCAATCTGAGACAGGATTCCCAACCCCGAGTAGAAATTCCATGTGAAAAACACATTGAAAATTTCTGACCCGACCGGGAATTGAACCTGGGACCTCTTGATCTGAAGTCGGAGCCTTTGCCACTAGGCTACCGAGGTCGGTTAAATACTATTCCAGGTACAAACATTAACAAGTAAACCCATTTTCTACATAATTGAGTCCCAATTACTATGTTCTAGACGCCCAACTATAATGAAGCCACCTCCTAGTTTAAATATGACACATAACTCATAATAAGACCCATGAAACGTTAAAGTCCTACTTATTCTACACTTTGGGACTCACACAGTTGCGACTAATGATATTAATATACATTAGTCTATTTTGGTTTTCACTCTAAATACCGGCCTATCATACAGGGTGTCGCATGTACTGATTTCTAATGTTTTAAATGTATTCACTATGAGAAATCTTATGGTAAAAAAGTGAATTGTATTTATATTTGAAAATATAATGACAAAATCCTATAATACTGTCGTAGCTAAAGAATTTAATAACATAAGTACATCAGATTGGGATCTCCCAGTGGACTTCCATCTCCCACTGGGTGATTTAAAACTCTTGTCTAAAAAGTCTTAGTTAAAACTCTTGAGAAAGGCCTGCCTGCAATGGAATCTCTACTGGGAATCTGAATCTCGAATAAAGGGTGTCTTCTTTAAATCCATAAAACGATGTTTATCTAGCAAAACATGGTTTCACAAGTTGAAGTTTTCCAGAAAACAAATTGTTTCCCTTTCGAGGATCAGATTTAACCAACACAGGCTGGATTCTCATCTTTTTAAGTTGGGTATTGTGTCTTCCCCTTGGTGTGAATGTGGACAGGACACGGATTCCTTAGATCACGTGTTTTTTGGCTGCCCGCTGAGGGATGTCTTCCCCTTATGTTTTCCCTTGTGTCTGTCCCCTTGTATATGTCCCCTTCCCGTTTTAGATTATTGTTATCCGTTTAATATTCTACATTTATTATGTTTCAATTCTGTTGAAATAAATAGACAATTATTATCATTTGTTGGAAATAATTTGACTTCTTTCTTTCTCTTATTCTTTATTATTAATTGATCAGTACTGTTTTTTTTTTAGTTTCCCTGGATTTTAAACTCACACATAAATCATTCCTTGTGGGATGCGATTGCCGGTAAATTCGAAAAAAAGTACATTATATTGATTTTTATCAAAGGGTTGTCGTAATATCTAAAATGCCCCCATTTACTATCACTCCATCCATCTAAATAGAGCGATGTCACTCCAAAAATAACAGTGAGTGGGGAAAACTAATGGATGATGCGGTATGATAGGTTGAGTCGGATATCCATTAGTTCGAAATTCAAATGCGTCTAGGCATTCGTTCATCACACGCAACGGATAGTCAATCGGAAAACTCGTGTGGACGTGGATCAAGTCGTTACATCACTTGATTGTCAGTGTTAAAAACTTGGTTCAAATTTTTCTCATTATTTTGTCATAATCATTCCACCAGGGTGTACGCGTTGCTGTTTTTAATTTAATAATATCAAAATTTGTGTGGTAATAACAATTCGTTAAAATGATTTAAAAACAATGATGTATGGGACAATTTATTTATTATCATCAATCATTTTGTACAAAAAAATCTCAACTAGGACAAGCCTGTCTTTGAGAAAATGAGTTGTAATACTTATACATTATAGCTTGTACATAACTTATTACTAATACTTACTTAATCTAGTTACATTTTATTACTAGTTTATATTATTATGTACAAGTGATGTGGCATATTTTACCTATTTATATCTCTTCTACTTAGTTCCTTCTACTTACTATTTTATTGGCATTCTCTTTTAGGTACTTTTTTTTAATGAAGTGGCATATAAAACGGCATTCTTATCTATTTTGTTAACAGAATAATTATTTTGCCATTCAATAGATGACATCCGTTGGAGTGATAGTGGATGGGGACAGCAACCGTCTTTTTCAGTATTTTTTAATGCTGACTAGACCGTTCGCATACGGTGTCACTAACGGCCGAGTAATCTTTATTTAATAAGACTGTCCTGGTACACCCTGCATAACTTTTTTGTTTAGCGTCAAATAGAGTAGGAATGTTCGCATGTGCGTTCGTGATGTGTAAGTTCTTTCCTATAAATACCGTGTCACTATAGCGCAGATACAGCCATAGCTACATCATCAACAGGCGCAGGTCTGAACACTCGTAAATCTTTTGTGAACCGGTGGGAGCTTTCTGAGATACGAACTATGAACTACATGTCAGAGATTGATTCCCATTCCCAAATCAGCTTTTGAAACTAATTCTTATGATAAAAGTAAGGAAAATCTAAACTGTATGTTACAATCTCGACAATCTTTACTGTCAAATTTAAACCTTGAATTTGTACGTGTAGAAGATGCGTTTTGTTTCTTCAATCAACTCTTTTTCTAATCAAATTTAAATAAAAATCTTTTTAACTCTTCCACAATTTTATTACACCTGACATATTTCGAAGGGGCACACCCTTCACGGTCACAGGTTAACCTGTGACTTAAATTTCTTCCACCACGGAAAAAATGCATGTTAAACAATTTATACATTTTATTTAAACTGTTTTCCTCTTTAAATGTTAAATGTCTTTAGTATAAAATTCCACACATGACATTATTTTATATTCAGATAAGTTATGTATTAAAAATGCATTAATTTATAGGTTGGTTGGAAGAAATTGCCCTAGGCCCGCCAATTTTGGTTGATTATTCTGTATATTTTTACCAATAAAGTGTTTTATTATTATTATTATTAATTTAGGTAGGCTTATTATTTTATTTTTTTGTTATTTTTATACAATCAAAAAAATCATTACTCAGCATAACATGTACAAACCCTTTGCGCTGAGCAATGTTATAACTGTTCCTATTGATTTCTATCTAATTGGTATAATTTAGCGATGAAACCTTTGTTTTTTCTTGTGTGATATTTGTATCAAAATTATTATTAATCACTATTATATTAAGAGTGATTTTGCATAGCTTTTAGGTTGTGTGTTTTTTTTTCGTTATGCATTTTTTTAAACTTCCACTACTAGTGTTAAAGCGTTTTGTCGTTTATATGAATAAATAACGAATTGTTATCATCGGTCGAGTCGTGACGATTTGCAAGCATTTCAATGGCGGGTAAATTTGGAAGTTGTCAAAGATTGTCTGAAAGTTAGTCCAACGGGATAAACAATGACCGGGGCGCTGGGACACTTAACTCGAAACCGAGACATTGCAGGCCCCTAATTCACGAAAGTAATTCGCGGTCTGAATATTTCTTAAATTCTTGTGTCCATGCACTCCTTTATATAAAAGAATTACACCTAAACCTAACGTATGACAGGCGTATAAAAGGGTCATTAATTGTTTGAAAGTCCTATAATCGTCCCTTTAAGTGTCCCAGATAAAATAACTGATAATAACGAATACGTAACAACTAATGACTCTAACAATAATTAATTACTGATGTTCGATTTTTAAATGGAACAAACCACTACTGGCTTACGACCGTCTTCAACTGTTATTTCGAAGGCTGGCATAGTGTGGTCACTTTACGTTAACAACTTTCGCCATTAGGTGGTAATGTTTTTACTCCTTTTAAATTGCTTGGTAGAAATAGTCAGCTGCTTTTGTTAAGTTTCTTGAACTTCCTCTAATGTTGAAATATTCCAAAAATAATTGCAATCTTCAATGAAGAGTGTTATCTCACAGCGTCATCTTGAGCTAATTGATTGGGTGCTGACACCAAGAGTTGGACTGGGCGGAATCCGTGACGCAATTGCGAAACATCTTACTGTCCCACGTGCGGGGATTTAGGCAGTGCCGTAATCAACATCCTAAGGGTAAGAACACGTAGAAAGCGGATTCCGACTCTCGCCGACCGGCGCAAAGAATGTTTCTATGCATATGAATGGGGATACGCACAGCAAAAGCAGAAACCCGCTTTCCGGCATGCTCATTTAAATGCATTGAAACCATAGACAACAATCTTTGAGCCGGTCGGCGCGGGTCAGGAATCGGCTTTCTACGTGTTCTTACTTAAGATCGTAAATTGGTGTAACACTGTTAGAAAAGTCACTTTCAAGTCAATAAATAAGTCATAATCCGTCGTTGTAAACCCTCGGGAGAATTTCGACCTCCTTCATAGCTGAATATCCGTCGTCCAACCGGCATCCAATATGGCGGGAATACGTCTTCCCACTTAGAATAAAGTAACACTTTTCTATACATAGGTGTTAGTTCTATACATAGCAGGCGGATTTTATAAGCCTGAGGCAATTTTTCCAGTCGACAGGTCCCGTCGAATCTGAGAGAGGCCAACCCCGGGTAGAAATTTTTCGGTTCAAATTCAACATTGTATGATCGCTCGGACGCGTGATCACTTTAGGTACAATTAGGACGGGGCTTTAGATATAAGTATTTTTCGTACGCCTATATACTTATTAAAAACAAAATGTGAACCTTCAAAAATATCCAGAGCAAAATTCGTTGAAAATTGCGCGACATGCACTAAAGAGTTCAGAAAAATGTAAATCTTTTAGCAATTTGTACTCAAGCTAAGCCATCGATTTTCTAGCTCCACCACTGCATTACTGTATGAAATTTCACTCTTGAAAAGTTAAAATACTCATAAATTAGCGTCAATATTTTGAGATGATTTCGTTCAGCTGACCTTCGCTTGTAATAAACATTACACACTGATTCCTGGACGTGGCGTCACTTTGAGGTAGGCATGATCAAACGAGAACTACTCCATACTGACATTACTTGCCTGCAACGTTTTTTTTTAAAAGAATAATTATTTCACTCACATTATTTTGTCACATTATACAATTTCCACAAGAAAGGACAAACAAAATATTTTATAAGTACCACAGTTTTAACTATAGAAAGCCGATATTAGAAAAAATGATTTTTTTTTTGTATGTAGATATGCACTTTTCTTGTGTAAATTTGGTATACATGTCAGCAGTCGCAGTCTTTAAATTTGGTCTTTGCTCTCAATAATTTCCAACATTTATCTCGATATTTCATTTATTATTAAATTTCTACTTGTTGCATACATGGGATTTTTCGACATGTTGAACATGTTGAGAATTCTCATGATTAGGAGTTTCGGAGACAAACATTACCACCTAATGGCGAACGTTGTTAACGTAAAGTGATCAAATTGAGCCAGCCTTCGGAATAACAGTAGAAGACGGTCGTAAGCCCGTAGTGGTGTGTTCCATTTAAAAATCTAACATCAGTAATTCTGTATATCCAGAATGACAAAAAGGATATACAAATCTGAAAGAAAGGGTGCACGCAGACGAGGTCGACCTCGAATGACATGGTCCGATCATATCGGTTCAGTCTTAGAGGAGGGCCAAGTCAGGAGCAAAAGGAACAGAAGAGCATGTATGCGGAATGTTATGCGTTTGGAAGAAGCTAAAGAGGTTTGTTTGGATAGGAAAGAATGGAAATCCGTACTCTCTGCCTACCCCCTTCGGGAAACGGCGTGATGGGTAAAAAAAAAACAAAAACATCAGTAATGAATTGTTAGAGTCACTAGTTGTTACATATTCTTTATTTTTGGTTTGTTGAAAAATCATAATGATAGGCTAAGGATTAAAAAAATGTTTATGAAAGTTTGCATGTTGCTATGCTGATTTTAATAATCTTTAAAGTCAAGTATGATCTGTTGGATAATGTAGGTATATATACCGGTTACATAATATGATGAAGTCTTATTTCCGTATATCTCTATCTCTTCGGGATGCATCCTGGTGGCTGAAGGCTTTCATCACGACGTTACTTAACCATCCTTTCAATATGATCCCACCAAAGCTTTATACTTTGTATATTACCTACTCCGACACCAAATCTCGAGAAATACAATAAAAAAAATTGGTATGACTAGAAAATACAAGATGTAGGATTGAGCAGAAAAAGAAGGCGTTTTTGCAGAGGATTAATCCTTCAAGAATAGCCAAAGCAGCAATGGTGGAGATTTCAGAGGGACGTAGACCACAAGAGCTGTAGAGATCGGAGCCGGACCTCGTGGTCCAAGGACTTCACTACTGGAAAAGAGCATACTTTAAATAAAACCTGTTGAACAACCAAACAAACTCATATAAAAAATAAAAAGGATAGTCATTTAGCATAACGTGAAAAATGACTGCTTTGTTATAGACAGTATAATCCGTAACAGGTGTTTCTATTCACCAAACTTCAAACAAGAACATTTTTCTTCGACGAAACGTTCGTTGCTCCAATATCACAAGGTGCACATGTTCTACGAGATCTGGATCCGCAGTCAGATATATCTCGGCCTGAAATATACGTATAATTAATTATAATGTAGGTGTTTGTAGATTCGTGCATCTTCGAGATTTTTTTTACGATTTTACAAGATGTTTTTTATTGTCGGTATCAATTTAAATGCTATAAACATATCGCTCCATTTCAAAACACATGTACCATATCGAAATGACTCATTTTATTAAAAAAAAAAAAATAGACCATCATTGTAACCTACATATTTCCCATTCTGATAATTGTCAAAGTATTTTTGTTATGCAAAAAAAACTGTTTGTATGGTATGATTCGAAAATTACTAATCACTTTGCGTGATATTTTTATCGATTCAATTATTCTATGTCTTATTTGGATACCTTGAGTCAAACATTTGAACTTTAACGTCATGTCTTGAAAACATTAGACATAAAAAAAGATTCTGCATTTTTTTTCTAATAAACTATTTTGCCTCTCTGTGGCCACTTTTAATTTTACATAAACTTTCAGCTATGTTCATCCTTTCGTTACATATTTTTCAAACTGCAACCGTGTTAGCGTTGATCAATTTTAGGACGCTTACCAAAAATGTCCTCTTCGGGTGGATTGCCTAATAACGGAAAAAAATGTCCTCTTCTATCTTTGACCCACGTCGTTATGTTATGTACTCTGTTAGCGCTCTTTATTTTTCAAAATTTCTCACCTTAACATTAACTTGTTACATTTGATCTTCGTTAAGAAGGATACCAAGACATTTTTTCTTATTTATTTATTTACTAGCTTATACCCGTCTTGCTTTACGTTTTTGATTCCGATTGTCAGGCTTGATCGGTAGGTAATTAAACAGGTTCTAGTCTAGCTTCCCATTGCTTAACAGACCTCTATAACTGACATAAGCATAGAAAAAGAAGAATGACTTTTTTACCGACCTCTCTGTTATACGAACCTACCGACATAATTTGCAAGTTTTTCTCTCTCTATGGTTTGAATCTTGGCTACATTCCCTACACCCTCTATGTGTGATAATTAATTAGGCATTCCACCCATAGAGGGTGATTTATGCATGCTATGTGTGATAAAGACAGCTGTCAAACTTCAAAATGGAGGAATAATTTTGCAATTTTTTTCATTAAATCTTTATTTATTGAGAATAATAACATTTGAATAACATTTATATGTATAACAAATCAATCTACAATTATTTTATTACATTTTCATACCGTAACACCAAGATTCCATTCAACGTTTACATGAGTAATTTTGTTTCCAAAAGATGGCTTACTGTCTTTTTTGAAAAATTTGT
This sequence comes from Mystacides longicornis, assembly GCA_963576905.1. Classification (NCBI taxonomy): domain Eukaryota; kingdom Metazoa; phylum Arthropoda; class Insecta; order Trichoptera; family Leptoceridae; genus Mystacides; species Mystacides longicornis. The sequence continues at coordinate 7,657,648 of OY756431.1, read as the reverse complement.
ATGAAGATCCTAAAAAATAGAGTTTTATAAATAGCTCTAAATATATTAAAGTTAATGCAGCAAATTGTATTTAAGAACCTTCTCCAGCATTTTGCGCGGCTCTGCGCAGATTCATATCTGACGTAGCATTTATATTTTGAGCGTGATGTTCACATAAACGATAGAAAGCAGACAAACATTTCTGAATTATTATGTAGATTTATTCACACTCATTCCTTTCTTCATAGTCTTTCCATAAAAATGCTCTTATCTCTACCGAGACCATCAGGATTTCTACCTCTTTCGCATAGACCAAATGAGATAGATAGCAATAACGATGGTATCGTCTCTAGGTACTGCATTTCCAAGATTCCTCTTTTCCACTATCAAAAACAATTAACAAAATGAAGAATTTAATACAATCTAGTTTTCAAGGCACGGTACCCACTTTAATTTTAAATGGTTCACATTCATTTTATATCATTCAAACGATTAAAGTATACCTAAGCAAGAACTAACTGGAGCAGTCATATATTTTGATGATGTGAGAATTGATTCGATTTGTTTTGATAGCTTTACACTGCGAGCGTTTGTCTATAAAACAGACATTAAATTTTATATCTAAGTACCACCTAAGTTGAATCTGATCCATTTTTTTAATCAGAGATTTAACTCAATTTCGTTATGAAAACAGTCTCAAAATAGACAGGATAATCTGGGACGGAACCCGTCATTTTCATCCCAAATCGAACCGCACCTTTCTTTGATATTGAGGATAATGATAATGCCCATTGCCCGTGAGTCGAGTATAATGAGAACAAAAAGGATTGCGTGTGTCTTCTATCTTGTGGCTGTAGAGGCCTATTCTCGAAAGACAGATCTTGCCGCATTCCACGCGGCTCTGCTATTCTACTCCCTCTTCTGGAACTCGCCTATTCTGCATCTTTGATATTGGTACTTTTATTTTAGGGGGTAAACGTTTAATTTTAGAAATAACAACCAGCAGATAATCTTCTATGGAAATGTGTGCTGTGTTTTTTTTTATCATATAATGCAAAACAAATAATCTCACCATTACAATAACAACAGAGTCATGCTCTTCTAAGCATAAATGTTATTTTACTCCCAACTAAAAGAACTTCATTTTAATCGTAAAATTATGAATTTTTATGCAAAGATATGTTTTGCACGTAAAGGCTGTTATAATATACTATGAAATCTGGGCTACCCTAGGTTAGCAGCTTTTTATTGATAGTGGGTGCTATTGTCAGAATGTGCCCTATAAACATCGTATAAAACAAACGAATTCGTTGGAATTAGGTATATTAGGTAAATGGGTAATTATTTTGACAGACGTTGTCCAGTAGTCCTTTCTATGAATATTATTTTAGAATTTCTAATTTATACAATAATACTTTTTAAATTATGTTTGAACGTTAAAAAATATTTATGAAAGCTTGAAAGCAATTCTATCAAAAATCTGCGTACCAATGTTTTGAAAGTCAATGGTTTCAATCTGTGGTCTCAATTCAATATAGTAAATAAAAATTGTGTTGTTATGAAATTTTTCACAGATGACGTTGTTGTCAGTAAATCCGTTCTAAGTATACAAACTTTAATATTATATTATTTACTATCCATTTTTCGAATTATTAATAATTATTCTGTTATCCGGAACGAAGAAAAATCCAATAAATCAAACATAGGAAGAATCTGTCCTGCCGATCTTGAGTTATAAGTGTTCGCACTAACCCGACTTTCTTTTATATTATAGATAGTAAAAACAGGACGTCTGTCTGGAAATCTAGTAGGTACCTATATAATCTATTTTTTGCTGTAGGTACTGAATCCACTACCAACACGACTCGATTTCCAACTTTTGGATGCCCTTCAAACGATTTTTAACAGACAAACTGCGTTGTCTGTGTGTTCCAGTCTGTCATCATTTCTTCACTCATCGTGACTTAGCTATCTTCCTATATTTCTTCACATCTTCCATGTTTCAACAATCTCAGACCGTTCATTTTATCTTTCGACACACGTCTTATTGAGAGAATATTGCATTAACCAACATATATTCAAAGTGTAATTCGAGCAGTTTTTTCTCATTACCTTTCTTTAACTTTGACACATAAGGCATGTCAACCCTTCAATCAGAAAAAATCTTATAACTTTCTGTTAAGTATTTGTGAAAGCATAACTAGGCTTACTTTTAGTAAATATTATAAGTATGTATACCTAAACCACAAAAAGTGTTTCTATGTCGGCTTTAGACTCAGAAAGCATCCAACCGATCTGTGGGGCTAGTACGAGTTTTATTGAAAGCTAATTGCACTTTATAAGCGTTTATTAGCTTGCAAATAGTGTTCTAAAATCAAACGATCGAATCGTTCGATCATTTTTGTATGAAAATTTTTCGAAACTCTTTCGATGATCGTTTCGATATTCGATCATCGAAAACTTATACTTAGGGTACTATTGAAACCGGTTTCATTAGAAAGGTAATAAGACGAAGAAGGTTTGAGACCACTATCCATCTATACATAAAACGGTCTAAAATGTTTCTACCTATGTCCAATTTTGACACTAGGGAATCCAATCTCGCAAACCGCGGATGTCGCACCTTTTTTGCGGGATTTCTCATGCGGGATCCCGCACGTTTGCGAGACTGAAAAGAAAAAATAATAAACAATTGAAATGGGCTCAGATGATGTTCTGATTATTTATTATATCCAGTACAACCTCATTAATAAAAGATTTATCAACTTTCGCTGGCAAATCGGGACTTTTATTTGAAATTTATACGGAAAATAATTATATTTTCAGTTTTTAAGTTACAACTAAAATAAGTTTTGATAATAAGTTTTGAATTTTTATTTTGTGTTGTGTGAATCCTGTATCGGAACGGAACGAAATCAATGTCATTTGAATTACTCTATGGCTAGGGGTTCTCCCGCGGTAGGGGATTTAGTCTCGAGCGTAGTAAATTGTCAAAGAAGGTTACTGCGTGATGCAATCTTAGTTACTGCAGAAACCAATTGATCGACAAAATACCAGGATAAGCCAGGAACTTGAAGTGTTGCTATCTAGTCGGATAAAAGAACGTCGTACGTCAATGACCGTTATATTATGGTTGTTAATCCTGGCATCTGACGAAAGCTCTACAGAAGAAGATCCTTAGTGTTGAGAATAGATTTCTTCGACAGATTTTGGGGATAAGAGGTACCAGTGGTACCACTATGTCTCAAATGAAACCGTATGCGCCAGAACAGTTGGGCTAGTACGAGTTTTATCGAAAGCTCATTGCACGCAAATAAGCGCTTATTAGCGTGCAAATAGTGTTCTTAAATCAAACGATCGAATCATTCGATCATTTTAGTATGAAAATTTTTCGTAACTCTTTCGATGATCGTTTCGATATTCGATCATCGAAAACTTATACTAGGGCTACAGCACAACAGCCAATCACTTCAGTGATCCAGAATCGCAAATTCAGCTAGCTTGGCCATGTTCTCCGCATGTCCCCGGGAGTCTTGAATATGCAAGTATTTACTACAATCCGGATGGGACAAGAAGGCGAGGCAGCCCGAAATTAACAATCAAGCGGGCATTCACTGCGGTTCTACGCGATGGTGGACTGAGCTGGGATGAAGCTGTGCAACTGGCGCAAGATAGAGAGGCTTAGAGGAACTTTGTGGCGTCGACATGCTCCACACTGGGAACGAACGTGGATTAAGTAAGTAAGTAAGTACATCAATGACTGCCGTATTACATTACTTGAAAAATCCAAGAAATATCTAGAAAAATATTCAGGATCTACAAATGTGGTGGACGATCCATTCTTTATCTGAGCAAAGTAAGAATTGAAATGAAGTGTTTAATAGAGAGACTGATGTCAGACGCGCGGGTCCAACAAGAAACTGAAAACCAGCAAGTTGATAAAAACGACATCAACGACGACAAAAAAGGCATACCTTTAACGAATCTGTTAAATGATGCTCCTTTGCTTACAGTAGAAATTGAATGAGAACGTAGTCTCCGTCCTGAATGGGGAGCTGAGTCTAGACCTAACGTAACGTAACGTTGTTAACGTATAGTGATCACACTAAGCCAGCATTCGAAATAACAGTAGAAGACGGTCGTAAGCCCGTAGTGGTTTGTTCCATTTAAAAATCGAACATTAGTTTATTTATTTATTTTTTAGTAATGAATTGAGATTAGTAATGAATTGTTAGAGTCATTAGTTGTTATTTTTTCTTTAAGAACTAGGTTCTGCCTGTTGTGCCTGTATCGGTACCCACTCGAGATAATTCTCTTGATCTGATATTGAAACGTGAGACGATACTTTTTAATCGAATAGAGGAAAGCACTTTGAAGATGTAGAGGAGGAAATAACGGCTTAAATTCAAAAACGTTTTAGCAGTTTCATTAATTTTAAATAACGTTATTTTAAAGCTTATTTATTTCACTAGTATCCGGAAAGACTTTCCTATAAAAAAAAATTATTCCGAAAATTTGATATCCGTTGGCGGTAAGCTATAATTTCGCTAAAAAAATCATTCAGTAAAGTCATTACTCTGATATATTTACAAATATCGTTTAATACGAAATAACGAGAAGAAGTTATTTTTATTTATCGAATGTTTTTATCAGCTTTCGATATAACTATCACCTCTACTTGGAAACTGCTTACACTTATGTAAAGTCGATTCCGTCAACAACGTTAGACACTTTATGATTTCTTCGGAAGTATTATCAGAAAAAATAACTAGTTTTTGTGCCTCTTAAAACAATAACGTGTTCATTTGTTAATACGAATCATAATGCTAAAATCTTAAACGTTTAAATGTTGTATTATATCCTTCCTTAAAAGAAGCTGATTATTTATACATACCTCTAAAACATAATTATTTTCAATTGCTAACACTTCTAATAATTAAAAAAATACATACGTATTTTTATTTCATTGTTTTCTTAATAATAATTAACTACTTCAAACAAAGAAATGTCAATCCCGCGGATTGAGGTTACCAATGCCGCAGGCTTGCGGGATCGCGAATTTGATGCGGGATTGGATTCCCTATTCGACACCATCCAACCGACGTATGTACCCAAAACCAGTCTCATTTGAAGGCTAATAATACGAAATTAGTTTTAAACCACTAGTTTAACGGGATTAATTTGACTTTTTACACAAAATACTGATTGATTCCCATCGAAAAAGTTATACTATTTGTGGTTATTTCGTCGATCATGTCAAAAAATAGTAGCAGCACAGCCAGGTATCCGCTTGTATAGATAGATATTATAAGAGAGTAGATGAAACTCTCTCTAAAGGAACTTGAGAGTTATATTGGCACTAGCCAGTTTATTACGGCTTACGCCCAATAAAACATCGGCAGTGTGTAATTACTTGGGCTGCCAGTAAGAATAATACCACTAGTTGAAATAGTTTTGAGTTGACGTAAATACAAACATCGACTGTAAACAAATCTCTCTGCGAACATCTAACATTTCCGTGTCCCGATTAAACATAAAGAGTTCATAATATTTAGTTATCAAATAATTCCAGAACTTTACATGAAAGCATAACCGAGTAGTTTCCGATATTTTTCAAATGTCAAAACAAGTGGGGCTCCCTCAGGCACATTTCTTTGCGCCTGAACTAATGAAACGTTAATGATCCACTCCTGATAAGGATTTGAAAAATTAAAATAAACAATTATCTATTCACTGGGCCTATGTCAAGTGTAATAAAATGGGCGCCAACGGTACGGTCGGTCGGTGTTTCCATAGTAACAACGTACAAACGACCGCTTTTTTCGACAGACATTTAATTACAATCGACCTCGGCCTCACCTCAGATCTGCTAATTAGAAATAGAGTCCAACGGGGTTCTTCCTCAGAAGGTAAGAAAAACAGCGCAATTGATGCTAATTTATTTTGGAAAACATAAGCAATTAGATAAGTACTTATAAATTACTGAGGAGAAGCGGTTTGTTATTCAATAACTTGGTTTTTCCACCTCAAATCTTTAAGTGTTTGAACACAAACTTTTTGATAACTTTTGGATAGTATTGTGCGATATTTGAATGACGGTAAAAAATCTCTAAATAAGATCAAGTAAAAGTATATGAATTTCCTTTTGACGAATTTTCGACCGTCCTGCTAGAATCAAAATAAATATAACAGTTTAGCCAAGATGCATTTCAAGATTTATCAATACCTAGATCACAATATGTTCCTACCTCCAGGTAAAGTATCAAATTAAAATCAGGGATATCACAAACTTGACAATCGAAAAGTCTTGAATAAACAGATTCTCCCTTTAGAAGTCTAGGATAGGATATTGTTACCTAAATGCGACCTCCATACAACGTTTCCGATATGGATCACACTAGGATCTAGATTTTCTAGATCATGCCTTAATTTTTTTCAATAAATGAACTCGCGTTAGGCTACCAACTATTTCGCCATTATAAACCTAAGTGGAAATATATTTATTTTAATACGTCAAGCGAAAACTTTTTACCCCTTTTTACGAAAATTGCGCGGACGGAGGAGTATTAAATTTCGAAGACCATAAGTTTATATAGTTATGGTCGCATTTCGAGCACTGGTCGACCACTAGTTTGTATTAAAACACTACGCCATATTGAAAACATATTTAACCGAATGTTAGCTAGATTGGTATCACAACAACTAAATAACGAAGTAAACATTGTTTAAACATTAGAATCAATAAATTGATGCTATCTTTTCACTTGATGAAGGTGTATACTTATGTGAAAGTTTTTAATACTACACACACCTATTGCAAAGTACGTTCATAAAGTTTTGATGCAACGTAACAGCAGACGAGATTATCATGGATCGATTATAATATTATGTATTAACCACTACTTTATTCTCGTACAACACGTGTATTGATCAAATGAAAGATAGGATCAATACGATTACTCTGGATTAACCTAGTACGCGTGTGACGTTCGTTTTTTTTTCGAAACTTTGTAAGGGATAAAAATGTTGACGTTTGAAGGAATATGACTTAAATGTTAAGGTGTGAGAAATGGGCACATTATAGTTCAATTCTTTTACATAAGGATAATTTCATCAACATCGAACTAAATTCGCTGCCCAATCGTCTATAAAAATAACCTTGGTTTTTTAGGGTTTGGTTGCGTTGTGGGAAAAACTCTTTGGAAATACACTGGGAATATTCTTGGAGAGGGTTCTTCTAAGGGATATTATTAGAGACAAATTTAAAATGTATGCCAACATCAGTAGAGAAGATTTTCTTTACCTATCTATGATGAAATAATAATATATTTATGGTTAAAAACACCGAAAAGGTCTCTTTCTTAGTGATGCAACTTCATATTGTATCAATAAAAAAAATATAATAATATACAGAATTCGAGGATAAGCAAAGTTTGAAATAATGTTTTCTTAGTAGATATGTAATAATGTTTTTATTCAAAAGTTCTTGCCTTCAAACCCATAATAATGTTTTTTATTCAAAAGTTCTTGCCTTCAAATTCCTGCCGACTCTTAAGAAAATTTGACGTATGTCATCCTGAAACCACTTGACGGTGCCTGTAACCAGTATGTGGTTCAGACTGCTAAATACATTTTAAAGCTGTCCCTTTGACACTGCTTTGACACCGTTTTTTTTTTAAAGAAGTATTTATTTATTTATAAGCTGAGGCTCATTTTTATGTGGTATAAATGTATTAGATATGAGAGCTATATGAAGAGTATGTGGAAATACTCTGTAGGATATGGAAAGGATTGAGGTTTTTAGGAAGAAAAATGATGTAGAAGTTAGTGTTGTTACGAAAGTAAATGCGAATAGATGCAAATGGAAAGGAAAATGACAAGGAAAATTTGTAAGGCTGAAACGAGAAAGGTGTACGAAGGCTTGGCCGACCGAGAATGACGTGGATCAAACACATTGATTCCGTCCTCAAGAAAAGCCAGCTCAGAAGCAAAATAAATAGGAGAAGTTGTGTGAGAAATGCACTCAGCGTGAGCCCATCACCTCTACTATTATGTGGAGGAGATGGACTTGGCTGGGACATGTGTTAAGGATGCCGAGTGACAGTTGGCCGAGGAGAGCGCTGTTCTTCCTCTCATCAGGGTCCCGAGGACGAGGAAGACCCTCTTATACTGTGTTCCGCTCCTTCGAAGCAGAGCTGAGGAATCTGGACATGGTGTGGGAGGAGGTCATTAACGTTGCACAAGATCGAGCGCAATGGAGAGCTCTTGTTGCCTCCCTATGCCCCTAAGTGGGGTCTTAAGCGAGTTTGGATTGGTATGAGAAATGGTTTGTCTTTGGAAAAAATGTGCTTGGATTGTAAATAACGGAGGACTGTTTTTTTCCGCCCACCCTTTGAGGGACACTGGGTGATGTAAAAAAAGTATCACTTATAGTTAAATTAAAAGGAAAATCAAAATATTGACACTTGTTTTCTTTACCTGAGTCACATCTAACGAGAAATGAGAACAGCATTATTTGTAGGTAATAATAAAAGCACGTGAATGTTTCCTCTGGCTGGAACGCTCTGACAATAACTCACAGACACTCGAAACTTGTTATTTTAATCGCGAGGTATTCATTGAAAAATGTATTCCATGGACAAAACGAGATATCAACAGATGAAAACAGTACACAAACTATTTGTAGGAAATTTAAACACAAACAACACATTAAACACGAAAAAATACATTATCAAAAATAACACATTAATTTTTGTTAAAAGTACAAAGATCCATACTTTTGTTTATGGTACGCACGTTTCAAACTATTTCGAAAAGAAATTTCGATGTTTTCAAATGGAATTTTTCGAGATTAAGACGTACGAAATAGTTTCGTGAACGTCTCGCGCGCGTAGTAATCATTGTACACTGAATTTTCCTCTAGTTGACTGGCATTTGATGAATTTGTTGAAAGCTTTTCAGTTTTCAGCGAGACGACACGCCTGCCATCTAACGATGCACGGTGAAAGTTATTTATAGTGCACGAGATCTTTTTTTTTACTTTCCTTGTAATATCGACTGATAGCTTCTGTATTGACTTGCATTATCAATATTGGATTGTATTTTATGTAATAGCATAACAAAGCCAGCGCCTGAACCTGAAATGTTTTATGAAAACGAACAAACATATTGAACATTACGACAAAACCTGTAATGTTCTTGTAATTTCAAATAAGCTTAAAAAGCTTTTATCCGGTAGTTTTATAACGGTTACATCGCGGTTGTACCAGTGATGAGAAAAAAGACTTTTTTTTTATTTTAATAGCATATTATAGATAGCCATAGTGGTTAAGATTATCGATAGCAAAAAATAACCATTATAAAACTGCTATTATAATAATAACAATAACTGTGTGGGAAATACCTGTTATTGGAGGACTGAAGATTCTATGTTTGTGTTTCATGATTTTTGTTCAGTTTTCTATTGGAGCTTGTAATTAATAAACAATTATGGAATTTAATAACTTGTTTGTATATGATACGTTTTTTATTTACTTACAATAATACCTTATGTTATATTATCTTAATCTGGTTTTCTCTTATGTAAGAATTGTTCAACGGCTCCCTGTTGCTTCTGCTATAGTTTCCTTTTCATCTCTCGTATAGCGTTCATATGACCATCTTGGAGATCCCTTTGAGCTTGTGGTATTTGGTCTCTGGAAGTTTTTTCGGGTTTTATGTAGGTATTCTATTCATGAAACATAGTCGTTACAGAACCCTTTTCTTTGTATTTCCATATCCAGATCATTATCTGTACTACAGGTTAAATATATTCTACCCTTCATTTATGGTATAATATCCACACCGATAGGTAGTATACTTACATGACCCAACATGGGCAATATCCCTTACAGTCAATATGTATGAATTCTAAGAAATATCAGGAGTGGTCAAATTTGAATGTTGATGGGATAAAAGTCATTAGTCGATAGGGGTCTGTCTCGAGCAGGCGGGCGAATCGAACCCCACAAGTCTTAACACATAGAGTTTTTCGACCTACCTTACCCAGCCATTTATTAAACTTCAACCCCTTTGAGTTGAGCCGTTCATACATACATACATGCATGCTATTTTGTTTTGATTTTTAACGCCGAGCTTAACAAACTCGAATAAACTCAAAATTTAAATTTATTGTTTAACTCGTCAAACTTCGTTCAACATCTTCGTACCATAATTCTTTCCAAAATATGTGAATACTTTCTGAAACATCATGGTAAATGAAAATTCGCTAATCAAACAAACAACAAAATAAAAATAACTGATGATCAGACAAACTCACAACATAATAAATCAAAATTAACTCACCTCTATTTACTCACTTTTCGCGTTCTTCTTTTTTGAATCAAACTAAAATCTACTCTCAATTTCTGCATTTTAATTTATTATACGAAAATACGCTTAAAATATGTTTGAATGTTAATAAATTATTTCTGAAAGCTTTAAAGAAATTCTATCAATATTCTTCGTTACCGGTCGGTGTTTTGAAACTCAATGGTTGTCAGGTAAATAAAAATTGTGTTGTTATGGAATTGTTAGAAAGTCCGTTCCATACTAACTTTAATATTATATTTTACATTATCAACCCATTTTTCGATTTTTTAATAGTTATTCTGTTATCCGGAAAAGAGAAGAATCTAATACCTAAACTAAGCTTCATTAGAATCTGTTTAGCCGATCACGAGTTAAAAGTGTTCGCCCTAACCCGACTTTCTTTTATATTATAGATTTTAAGCACTCTTTCTGACCTTCCATACGTCACAATCACAAATTCAAGAGATTTTAGTAAGTAGGTTCAATAGTGAAATCATTGAATGTTGTAATAGAATTTGAGAAAGATAGCGTTAAATTGAATTTATTTCTTTTTTTAAAACGGTACGCGGGTGCCTATTAAAATAATTACCATTTCAAAATAACATAAAACCCCTCCGTATTCATCTACGAGTATTTTCCTATCGGCTGAGGCGTTTTTAGATAGGAATCCATAAATAAATAACATTTGAAGTGGTTGGTAGACTGGCGGTTACGACGCCGGCTTTCGTACTGTTTCGTGCGGAGGTCGTGGGTTCGAAACCAGGTACCGACCATGTTCCTCTTTCACGACACAAGCTTTAAAGTAGTTTACTGTGAAAGAGTCAAAGAGTGTATTTGTGTTCACTCTGAAGTGAGCACAGATTCATTTATTAAAAAAATGTATCAGTAAAGCTGGTGGAACTTAATACTTGAAGCATTCTCTAGCAAACGGTCCCTTCCATCATATATGTAGAAAAGAAAAATTCTGGCCCTACCGGGAATCGAATCCAGAACCTTTTTATAATCAGTCTGTCACATTAGACAACTAGGTTTTTTTTGTTTCGAAAAAAATGTTTTTCGAAAATGTAATAATAAAGAAAAAAAATAACAACTAACGACTCTAAAAATTCATTACTAATGTTCGATTTTTAAATGGAACAAACCACTACGGGCTTACGACCGTCTTCTACTGTTATTTCGAAGGCTGGCTTAGTGTGATCACTTTACGTTAACAACGTTCGCCATTAGGTGGTAATGTTTGTCTCCGAAACTCTTAATCATATTAATAATAATTTAATAATATTTTTTTCAACTGTGTAGATAAACCGATCAATCATATAAAAACATGACGTCTTCACTTTCATGAGAGAAAAGATATGCCGATATTTTTTTGAAGCACGCGAACACATTGTCAGGTATGTATGTGCGAGTAAATTGGTAGTCATAAACTACCGAATTCTAACTTCCCTAGCTGTCTATGTAGACACGTATAGAGGGAGTGGGTAGGTAGGTATGTATGTATCTAAGTACAGTACAGTGTAAGTACACCTCGCAAGTACACGTACGCTAGTGTGTTTTTAGCGTAGGGGTGTTGTCTTGTGGACGGTCGATAAACGACGACAGGGTAGAGGGAAGTGTGCGCACTGCTTTCTGCGCACATGCTCGCTGTAACGTCTAGCAGTTTTTATGTATTTTTTTACAACACGCCTTGTCCCTTTAGGAGTAGGCAGAGAGAACGGACCTCCATTTTTTTGCATGCACACTTCTATCACCGACTTATCATTTCTTCTATTTCTCTTACTTCTGACCTGGCATTCCTTGAGGACGAGGTCGGTGTGTTCGATCCACGTCATTCTCTTTCGGCCACGCATTCTTACACCTTTCATTAGCCTTAGCCATAAACAATCTGAATTATGTTTGTTTGAATAATTTTGAGGTGAGGTGAATGAGGTGGTTGGTAGTCCAGTGGTATCAATCGGCGGCTTTCATGCGCATAGCGTATTGGAGGTCGTAGGTTAGAATCCCGGCCGTGCCGACCATTTTCCGCTGTCACGACACAAGCCTTTGCTCAGTGAAATATGTCAAAAGTGTTTTTGTGTTCAGTTCGAGTGAGCACCTGTTTTATATGATGTTCACACGGCACATTATGTCAATCCCACAAACTATCAAACAACTAACAGCTGTTTCAAACGCCAATTCAAATTAAACAAGCCAAACCAAAACAAGCCTACAGCGAACTCATTTAATCAGAGAACTAGTCGATAACAGTTTGTCATTTTTGTTTCTCCACCGACATTCATAAGTTCTTTCCTAATATGCTCATTCCTTTCCATATCCCACAGAGTCTTTACACCTAAAATACGTGTGAAGCTTTCCTCTCTATTGCAATTGTAAAATATTTTTCTTTTCTTTACTATTTCGTTGTATATTCTGCTTTTGTACCTATCTATTTTATTCGTTTATTTGATAACCAAAAAAGTCATTATCTGCATGACAGGTACACTTTGTGCCGAATTATGTATTTTACTACATTTCTCATATTAAATCTTATTTAAATTACAATGTCATATACATATCATGAATACTTGTTGGCAAATTTGGGTAAATAGCATATGTTTAAAACACCATACTACTTCTAGCTGGAAAGTTAACAAAGTGGTCATTAAAAATAATTTACGAAAATTAAAAAAAAAATGAGAGCTAACCCTGCCACATGATGAATATTTCAGATCGAAACACTTGAACACGTTTAAGAATTATAAATTATGAATTAATTAATGCACTCAATATTGTATAAAGCTTGATATACAAATAACTTATTATATTGCATTTAAATGTATTAACAATGACGCATATTAATGCATAAATTTAAAATATTATACAAAGTAATAAAATTAAGGAAAATTTACCAATTAATTTTAAGCTATCTGTTTGAATATCTTGATGAATGTTGATATTAAATATCTTTTTGAAGAACCAAATACATATTATTTGAAAATCTCTTAGAGACAAGGTAATTATGAGAAAACCAAAAAAAACTAATGACTAACAATTCATTGCTAATGTTCGATTTTTAAATGGAACAAACCACTACGGGCTTACAATCGTCTTCTACTATTATTTCGAAGCCTGGCTTAGTATGATCACTTTACGTTAACAACGTTCGCCATTAGGTGGTAATATTTAAGTCTCCGCAACTCCTAATCATGAGAATTCTCAACATGTCGAAAAATCTCATGTATGCAATAAGTAGATATTTAATAATCAATGAAATATAGAGATAAAAGTTGGAAATTATTGAGAACAAGAGAGCAGCCAAATTTAAAGACTGCGACTACTGTCATGTAGGTATTTGGCGCCAGGATATGAATATATCCATTTTTGTTAATGTCTCATCTTTATTGCCTATTGGCTTTGTTGGTGCACAACTAATGTAAGTTTAAAATAGGTTTTTTTTTATATTTTACAACACCACGAGCAAGATTTTCCAAAATGTTCCCGGGCCTGCGCAATAGGGAGAGAGGTTGCTCACGAAAAATCACTTGTTAACTGAAGAGCGAGGTGACGGAAGGAGACCAATCATTGTGAAAAATAGTTGTAAAGTAAATTAATTTATAAATTTTTTACACGATACCATCATTATTATAAATATTTTTTTTGCCGACATAAAAATAAAAATTATTTACCGCGTGTATACGTAAAAAAAAAGTGTAATTTGTGCTTTGAAAGTTATTCAATACGTTAACATTTACGACATACACCTGCATACATTTTCTGTATGTCACCAAATCTGCGAATTTTCGCCAACAGATTTTTTTTTAATAAAAAAAAAGGAATGTAGTTCTTTATTCAAATGTCAGAAAATAAATAAATACAAAAAAATGGTTTTTGAAACCTTTAAATTATTTAGTCTGGTATGAAGGTAAGACGCCGGCCATTTCGACGCTGTACAATACATCAAGGTACTGGTTTTCGCAAGACAACATTGTATGGAGCCCTGTAGCTACTCATGGTATATATTTTTGCAAACATTTTGATGACTTTTTATGGATCTCTAAATATTTTTAGTGTTTTTTTATCCACGTTTGTCTCCGACGCCCTTGCGTTTTCGAATTCCATTGTGCTCATTGTTTTTGTTTCGCAATACCATAGCCAAAATATTTCATCGATTTATTTTTTTGCAAAGTTGATGAGTACCTACCTACAACTGTCCATTTACTAATCTTCTGAACTTTGGTATATTGATTCTGTATTCTTTTCTCTTTTTATAATACTTTTAGATTACTTTTATGAGAAAAAAAACGTTTTGAACAACAAAATGTGCAAAAAACTTGGTGTTTGGTGTGCAAAAAAATCAACTATGTGCAAGCATGCTCTTAGGGCTTATTGTACTCAAATTCGTTGAATATATTGTCGATATTTGTTAGGGTATTTGGTGAACTCTTGCACTTAAAAAATCTTTATTGAACAAAACTCAAAACTTAGGTAAACTTAACTTAAACTTAAAACTTACCTACTTAAAAGATTATGGTTATTTTTTAATAACCTTGAGAAGTTAGAGTTTTTGAAAAAGTTTAAAACTATGATAGGTACTTTGGAAGGCTAATAAAAAAAGATAGGTACCTACTTATCTAGACATATATATGATGTTCATATGTACAAACCGGAAATAGTTTCTTGTTTTTTCAAAATCAATTTTTTTTTCTTTTTATTTGACCTGCACTTTTGTCCTGTTTTTTCAGCACGGGCGTAACTATATTATTTAAAAATAAACTTACCACTTTATTCATTTTTTTATTAAATATTTACCCATATGTAATACTGAAATCCTAATTTATTTTTATTTTACCAATTTTTTCATAAATACACACTTTTTTATTAATATTGCTAAAATATCTTCATTATTTCTATACTTTTAGAATGAGTAGTTAATCTCCATCGGGATTCGAACTCACATCTTTCACAGTTGAGACACGAAACTAGTCTTAAATTTAAACCAAAGGAAAATAATATATAAGTTAGGTATACCAGCAAATATACTTGACCAAATAAAAAAAATAAAAACATGAATGTATAAACCGTTTCACTTGCTAGCTGATACCAATTCAATTGTACGGTATATAAACAATACAATAATATTTATCTTCCTGGATAAATGGAACTTCCGGTGTTCTATTTCCTGCGCCTAATTTCACGTTGGAAGAGCCTCGTGTCTCTAACCTCTTTCCGGATGAGCAAATAACACATAAACTGTAAGAAAGGTTTTTGGCACCACTTTTATGTTTTAGGAATATTTATGATTATTTGTGTAAAGTTTTCACGACTAGTAAGTACCTAGTATGTACAGTATAAAATGTTTTTTTTTCTTTGCGACTGTATAGCTATGTACCTATACCTAAGTGAGTGACTTGTAATACGACTCATTACTTGAAAGGGGTTATACAAGAGCTCATTTGCAATAATTTTGTTCCCATTAACCACTTCGCAGGGCTCGAATATCAGTGTCTTTAAATTATTTTTTTTTAATTTCCACTACTTAGCCTAAAACTGTAAATTGTTTGTAGGTTGAATTACCATAAATACCTACCCATATAGGCAAAATAGTTTGTTAAGTACAACCAAATAACGTTTGATGCAATATTATGTTGAATTTGATAAAATGTTGGACAACCATTTTCTAAGGCTAACTCACATTGTTATTGGGTTTCAAAGTTCATCTTCTTATTCATAACAACTTTCTGTCAAATTAGTCACCTGCCGAAAAAGAGAGTGACTCTATCATTATGAACTTTGCGAATTGGGATTTCATGTATGTATGTACCGTATGTATGTATTGTATTCTAACCTAATCTCTTTGTAAATTCAAATTATTACTATTCATATTGAAGAAAAGTTAAGACAGCATATATCCATAAAAAAAGGAAATGAAATATTTTTTTAATCAAACTTTCGATTGCTTTAATAATATTTTACAAGGAAGAAGATGTAGTGATCAAACTTTTTCGCATGCTATAAAAATATATTCTTGGCAACGTTCCCACTAATTAAGAAGAAAACAAAAAGTAAAACACTACCAAAAAGAGATATCTCATTCGCAAAAATAAAATACACCTTTTTGAACAAAAAAAAATTGGTCTAAGGATTTTTATAAATAAAATATCCAAATAGTCTATTCGAGGACCGAAATTTTACGAGTCGTATTTTTTGTTGTCACTTCTTGGCTACTTTGGGAAACTCGAAATAGGAACTAGTGAATAAAAAAAACCTTTAAAGCTATTTAATTATTCATGTACTAAGTAGGTACGGATGTGACGAAAATGTCAAAATTTTATATTATCATAGTTTGACTTCTGAAAAGGACGGATAAAAAGCGAATGCGTCAAAAAGTCACCACGTAAATTCTCAAGTAACAGCTATTATATTCATGGGAATAAATCTTTTTCGCAAGAATAATAAGGCGGAACTATGTTTATTCGGTTTTTGTCTCTTTCTGTCTTGTTGTTTTAAATTATTACGACAAAGAGGATAGCAAATAACAATACCTTTGTTATTGGCATTTTCTTGAGATTTTTGATAAAAAGTAGGTATTAATAAAAATATCCCAGTAAAAATATATTTCCAAATACCTCTTCTTCTTCTATGGTTCTTATAGAGCCTTAAGCTTTCTTAAAGTTCGCTTCCAACTCACTCTTTCATCTGATTCAACCCTCCAATCTGTAACCTGTATAAGCTATTCTGCATCCCTTATGACCTCGTCCTCCCAACGTAGTCTGGGTCTGCCACTCTTTCAGGATTCTCTCGCTACCCGTCAAGACTGCATTGTCTGAACATTATCTGATCCTGCCCAATCTAGCTTATTCAGATATCCTGGGATATATCATATTTCAAAATATAGCAGCATTTTATCGAACTCAGACCGCTGCATACCAAATGCATCATCATGTGGTGTTTCCTATTCATAGTCGCAGTTATTCGTACTAGTGGTCAACCAGTGCTCGAAATTCGACCATAACTCAATTAAGTTATAAGTTTGATTTAACATTATCGATGTTCCATTGTCAAAGACTGAACGAACGCTATTTCACAATTTTCTTTCGTAGATAGGTATTTAGAAAGTTTTTTTTATATTATTATTAAAGACAAACAATATTAATCTTTTCTCAATTTGATAAACAAAAGAATATATGCGTCTGTGTCAATGTCAAAGACATCCGTGTGTGTGTGTGTGTGTGTGTGTGTGTGTGTGTGTGTGTGTGAGTACCTATCTAATGTGAAAGTATGAGCCAGGTTCAAATGTTTCGTACCCGTACAATCAGTACTTTTAAATCAGCCCCGTTTCAAGACACGATAGTCTATATTTTTTCAAACGATTCTGCATAAAACAGAGGTAGGTACTTTCGTGTTTAGGTTGGTAGGTGGATTGATATTACTTCTATGTTCCACAGCATGTGCGTGCTGAGGTGAAATGGTGGTGTATTTTTTGCCGGTGGTTGCTTGGCGCAGCCTACTGCGGAAGGCTCTGTGGCGCCCGTCCCAACAACCACCAGCTAAATCGATACCTCACGTTGTATAGCGGCTCTTGTAAATCGGTTTATAGTTTTGTAGATATGCGGGGAGAGGTGGTCAACTATTTGTTCGCGTAATTTAAAAAGAATCAACGTAATAAATATCATTTGAAAAAGTAAGCCACTAAAAAAATGACCGATCAATTTTCTTCGGCCGAATCCAATTATATTTGAGAATTCTCATGATTAGAAGTTTCGGAGACTTAAACATTACCACCTAATGGCGAACTTTGTTAACGTAAAGTGATCACACTAAGTCAGCCTTCGAAATAACAGTAGAAGACGGTCGTATGCCCGTAGTGATTTGTTCCATTTAAAAATCGAACATCAGTAATGAATTGTTGGAGTCATTAGTTGTTACATGTTCTCCAATAATTATATTTGTCATTATCTATCCAAGTCCCTCACTCACTCCTGGAAAGCGTATACGAGTTACTTGATCATCAAAAATGGTCGATAATTTTTGTAATTCTAAATGCGTAAACTGGTTAGTTCATCCATCGCCATTATTAAATATTGTAGTCCGACCTCAATAGTCAGCGCTGCCTTATAGACGAAGATTTCTGATCAAAAGGTCCGATTTACGATCAGGTCAGATTTCTCAAGTGTTTTTCTCCTGAAACTTCTTACCGTGGTTGGCGTTTCTCAGATTGGACGACACCGGTTGACTTGAAAATCCCCCTCGGACAATAAGTTCCGCTAGCTATTTTGAAACCTTGCAGATTTTCATTTGTGTTCAACAAGTTCAAAGAATTTGTTTTTTTTTTTAATATAAAACCCATGTTTTTTCTGGGTAGTGTACAGTCCTTAAAAAAGGTTGGTCATACTTTCTTCAGATTCCTCACTGATTATACAGTCCAATTTGTCTTCAATTACGCTTTTCTTAGCATCTTGTCATTGATGATCATTGATTTAAGCACGTCGAGAATTTGAGTCACTCATTGTAAATGTTGCTTTTCGACTAATTCTTTAACCGAACTCTTCCATTCCATGCGATACAACTTTCCGTTTGATAACAAAAATGTATGATTTACAAATATATTGTAAAGCATACATTTTTGTTCGATTAGGTATGGTTTCAACTTGTATTATGGACAACAGTGTATCATTATTTAGTTCGTGACTCAACGATTGTCGATATCTGTCTGCTGAAATTGTGTTCGGGCCACACTATATTTAGTCCGTTGTAATAGATCGTTACTGAGAGTACCTAAATAATGCCAAACCAACATAATATAGCTACCTAACTGCCAAGTTTCACAATGTAAAAAGTCCTCTACCAGCCCTCTCTATTCCGTGTCTATCTACTGACTAAATAAAGCACAATACAATGTACAACTCAAATCATATCAAATCTACAGTATCGGGTAAATTTGCTATGGTCCAATAAAAACTGTTTTTTTTTTTCACCGTGAAAATATCGAATCTGAAAAAAATAACAAATTCACATTAAATTTTTTAAATTGTAAAACCTAACTAGAATCCACTATATTCCGATAAATGATTGAGTGTTGGAATTAAATGCCATAAAATTAGATAAGCACAAAAATATACCTACTCTACCCACTTCTCTGCAAATATGCCATTACTAATGCAGGCGAAGGGATCCTTTTGTAAAGTTTCAACTAAATCTTCGGGGAACATACTTATAAATTATTATGAAAAAAATATTTATTTAGAGTAATGGTCCTTTTTAGCCCTTTATTTTTTGATAAACCGACATGGAAAGAAATCTCGAAGATTTTATAGTAGAAAGTATCCCTTTTTAGGTCGGCCGGCGTTTCATAGCATTGGGTGAAGTTATTCAGGGTACAGCTACATGATACATTAATGCAATTTTCACTCAAACTTGACAAGCCTCTCAAATTATTCTAAGTGAATATCTTTCGGTTTTTAATTACGAAAAAATAAAATCGGCCATGATTTTGTGACCAATATAATACAATACTGTACATAATAAATTGTAATACATTCCAATAAAAAAAGTTGTGTACGTTTTATTGTGTAGCAATGAAATCATACAACACGAAGAACTACGAAGGATTTTATTCCATTTCACATGAATGTTTCAGAGGCAATATCACGTTATACGAGTATTGGACGTTATTTTATTAGCAACATGCACACGTTTTACTTTATTTTATTAGCAACATGCACACGTTTTACGTTATTTTATTAGCAACATGCACACGTTTTACGTTATTTTATTAGCAACATATGCACACGTTTTACGTGATTTTATAAAATCAATAAAAACGGACGTTCGCAGATTTGGTGAATAAACAATAGATTTATTTTTTTTACAGTAACAAATGAAAAATACAATATAATAAAAAAAATACACACTATAAAAATGAATTCCATAAAGAAACTAAAACTTAGATTACTTTATATTTAAAAAATTTCGCAAGTGAGCTTGAAGCGGTATATTAACAGAATTTGCTTCTGCAATTTTTATAAAATATAATTAAGTTTTTTTTTTTTGAATTTTGTTAATTAATTAATTTATCCAAACTGTCGAGTTTGTGTTGCGTTGGGTGTTGTAAATGTGTTAGATATAAAGAGTACTATATTGAGGAGGAAGAAGGCGACCAGGAGGGAAGGACTGAAGAGTCCAGTCGTATTTTCAACAGAGACAGCTCCTTGGCGAACATCGAAGAGATGACGACAGAAACGGCAACCACTCAGGTATATTCATTCTTATCCTAAACTATATACTAGCTGACCCGCCCGTCGACATTCGACCTAACCCAGAATAAAAAAAATTATTTTGACTTATTAAATTCATAAAATACAGCCTACAACATTAAATTTAGCTCATAATTTATTGCATTATGTAATAATTATCGTTGATTCGGATGCGGGATGAAGTTCGACGGATCATAAGTTTGTAATTTAGATCAATAAATAATTTTCTCTATAATTGCTTTACCTTTGAAAAAATCCAGGAGATGGCGGTGTAGTAGGAAATAAAAGAAACCTGTTACCATATTGTATAATTATATTGTTGAAAGAATATGCCCCATCTACTCTAAATTTTACTGCCTTATTATATATAGTAAGATTACACTCTTAACACTCGGTCACCCGCAGGGCAACGAAACTCCGCTTTAGGTGCATTTCTTTAAATCTCTAATAATATAAAAGAAAGTCGCGTTAGTTCAAACACTTACAACTCGAGATCGGCTGACGCTAGTACTATGGAATTTTGATACGTTGCATGCAACGTGACATTGGTTACGCTAGTCAACGCTACCGCGCGTGTTCAGATGTGTACAGGCCATAATAGATGTCGCTATAGATTTGTTTTCCCAGTGTATCTTTGGAGTAGGTACATTGTTGCCACTTCAAGATCCAGGCTTGCAAGATTGTATCTATAGATTCTAGACATTTGCATACATAGCACATAATAATCTTACCATATTAATTCGGTAAAATTTGGTTTTGATGAACGTCTATTCCTTCAACAACATATAGAATATCGTAACGTGTAACACATGTAATTTGTAAACTACTACACCGCCATCTCTTGGATTTTTTTTCAAGTTTCACATACTATAGAGGAATTTATTGTTTTTATTACAAACTCATGACCCGTCGAGCTTTATCCCGCGTCCGAATCAACAATAATCATTATATACATAATGAAATAAATTATTAGCTATATTTAATTCAGATTTTATGTCATAAACTGTATTTAATTCATGCAATAAGTTAAAATTATTTTTTTATTCTGGATTATGTCGAAGTTCGACGGGCGGGTCAGCTAGTATGTCATATACTTAATATAGTTATCTATTCAGAATGTTAATAACTATTTAACATAATGGTAGAGGGTGTGATATGATAATGAGAACATTAATTTAAACAAGAAACAGATGTATGTTGATGTACTTACTCGTACTATAAATAGATTTGTTACTATTTAGAAATTTGCACATACGGCATTATTTTATTAATTATGTACTTCCTTACACAAAATGTGTCAGTGTAAACGGTGTAACTCAATGCCTAAACAGCTTTATTACTACCAGTTAGCTAGGTCTATTCTGAATTTTATTCTGACGAGCAAAAACTTTTCACCCCTTTTTAGAAAATTGCGAGGACGGAGGAGTATGAAATTTCGCACACTTATAGTTTGTATAGAGAAAGAGTGGCGAATGCTAATAATATATATTTTTAAATTTCCTATGCATATAAAATACATTAAATCAATAAAAAAACATTACAAACGCTACTGTAAATTAAGTATTTGACACTCATAAACACTTGTATTTGACATTGACACAGACGCATATATTATTTTGTTTATCTGTAGTCAATTTGAGAATAGATTAATATTGATTGTCTTTAATAATACTAGAAAAAACTTTGTACGTACCAACATTTCAAGTTTGACGTATCCCATGTTATTGTTTTTGAAAGAAAATAAAACTAATAACTAATTTAAATTAATTGTGGTCGATTTTCGACCACTGGGCGACCATTAGTTTGTATTACCAGGCGATGTTTAAAAAATATTAACTTGTTTATATATATTTTATACAAAAATATTATGCGAGTGGAGAGAATTTGTTTGGTTCCGTGTCAGACCGACATAACCCGCCATATGTCTGTGTGTCGTACCTAATTATAAAAGGTAATTATTACTGGTAGCACACCCGCTTAAACAATACAGAATTAGACCTTGGTATCGGCTCTGGTATGTATTTATGTCTAGGAGGGTGAGACTTTATGAGCTTCAAAAAATATTTAAATTAGATATCATAGCACATTAACATAATATGATTATTTCAATTTCAAATAAATCTTAAATGTGATAAAATAGAAATATTATAAGCATTGCGCAAGATTGAGCACAATAAATATCAATTTGCTATTTTATTTTTTTTATTTTTACAATTTTTGAGAGGTCAGAGAGTCATGACAATACATAACAATCAATAAATAAAGAAACAGATTATGGACCAGCGAAGACCCCAACCTACAATATATAGAACATCTCAAATCATAAATACATAACATCAAAAAAGTAAAAGGTTAAGTCAAAATAGATAAATGCGATGTTTTATTATCTTACTTTATATTAATTAAACCAGCTTTCCATACAGATGTTGTATCCTGTGGTCCTAACCATGATAATTGAATTCAAATTTGTATAACGATAACAATAGAATGATTAATATTAATTATTATCTATTTAACCTTTAATTTCAGTTTTTCTTTCCTTCTCCAGACAACAATTGGCAAAATTGGCCCAGATAAACGTAGCGTAATAATACGGGCCAGATTTGGTGGCTGTTCACTAGTTTCCGCTAGTACCCCTATTCTGTAGCAAGGGTAGGGTAGTCACTTGAAAAAAAGTGACTATTAGGCGATACATTTTGTATGAAAAACGTCTGTACGACGTATCGAATGCGAGAATCGCATATAGACGTTTTTCATACAAAATGTATCGCCTAATAGTCACTTTTTTTTCAAGTGACTACCCTACAATTGCTACAGAATAGGGGTCCGATTCTAGCTCTAAAAACTTCGGCGATCAGGGGATATGCAAAATTCTTTTATGAATCCACATTTCAAATGAGGATAATTGTAAAAATCATCATTTCAATCGAAGTGGTTGGTGGTCTAGCGTAACGACGCCGGCTTTCGCACTGTTTCGTGCGGAGGCCGTGGGTTCGATCCCAGATGCCGACCATCTTCCTCTTTCACGACACAAGCTTTAAGTAGCTTACCGTGAAAGTGTCGATGAGTGAATTTGTGTTCACTTTGAGTGAGCACAAATACATTTAATAAAAAAAATCATTCTTTTACATATACAAACAATAGTAATTATTACAAATTAACCTTATGGACATAGATAAAAAATACGATGTATTTTAGATAATATAGTAGATACTAAAGAACAGCTTTTTACGACTAAAATATGCAAATTGACTTATGTAATTAATACTTCTGACCTTTTAAGCCTAGATATACCCTAAAATGGATAAGGTATGTAATTTGTTTCAAATTTCGCCATTTTGGCAAACGGGGCTAATTCACTTAAGTGAACAAACAAGTTACGTAAGTATACCTACGTAATATGGATGTAGATTATAATCCGGTAGAGGGTATTTCACAATGTCACAAGACTTCAAGTAGATTTTAAAAGAATTATTTCGTTTCAAAAGTTGAAAACAGTTTGAACCTACCTATATTTTTTGTGGTCAGTTGACACTCAGTTGCTCCTGCTTGTATGCAATTTCATGCCTGGATTTATGCAAGCTTTAATGTAGTAATTTTCAAGGATGTTCATGATAATTCAGATTTTTTTTTACTTTTACGGAAGAAAATCAAATCCTTGTTAAGGACATTACAACTCATCTAATAACATGGAAGAAATAAGCAAAATTTAATCTAAAGATAAATTAATTAACACTTTTCTATATATACAAGGATGTCAGTATAGCAGGCGGAACTTATTTATTTATTCATACACAATATTACAGTGATAACAGACAACAAATGGAAATGCTGCCCAAATAGGCCAAGCCTGTACTAGGGCAAACAAAATACATAGAACAAAATAGACTGGGGCAATTTCTTCTAGACAACCGGTCACCGTCAAACGTAAGATAGGTCAACCCCGGTCAAGTCAGAAATCTTCTTAGTATTTTATCTAACCGAGGTTTACAAAATGTCTCAAATTGAGCGGGACTGATTTATTGGTAAAACTGTCGAAGGCTGTAAGTAGGTACCGCAGGCGATATTAAAGATGGTACAGTCTGGCTAAAAAGAGTAGAAAATAATTGAGGGCGCTGCAATCGTTTGTATGGCAACATTTAATAAGTACTCTACATTTATAAAGTAAAGTATTGTAACCGCCAAAATATTTAAAAAAAAATACTATTCAAAGTGGTATCATATGAAATGCTTTGTAGAGGTTATTTAAAAGAATTTAATAACGAACTGTACCAGCCATGGCATTAAAAACGAGATGGAAAAAATCTACGCAAAACGAGTCAAAAAACAAGAGATAATAAGATAATAACGGGTGCTGTAATCCACAAAATGGTGCTTACAACTGTTTACTATTCTATGGCCAAATTTAAATAATACAAATGTCAAAATGTTTAAACATAACCTATAATTTATTTGTAGGTGAATATTATAGGAATATACAAAGAAAAATATGTCGGAAAAATATCCAAATTAGTAAAAGGTAGTTAATATTTTTTTAAATGAATTGGATGTTGTATTTACAAGTTAGAATTGGTGTCCATTCGTAAAAATTTGTAATGTCAGACAATAATCTATGTTCAATGTTGCCAGAGTGAAAACATTTTAGTTCATCAATAATTAATTTCTACTCTTTTTAGCCAGACTGTACCTAAGTACTTCTTAATATTAAGGAAAATAATATATCACTAAAATATGAATTAATATTAAAAACAACATAATTCTTCCCCTAACTGAGTGATATGCGACGACGCCATATTGTCATTATTTTTGTCAAAAACAAAATGTCGTTCATTTTATTTGATCGAATACCAGTAAAGTCTTATAATGATTGTTGTTCTGTAGATGGTACATCCCATTACGTGCGGCACATGGCGCCTCCCTGGGGACTCGGATGGACTTCCCATCTCCATCTCTATCGCCAGACTGCCCTACTTACACGCTCTGTATATTCTAATGGCTATACGCATTGTGTCCTGACATACAAAAAAGGGTACTTCGACAGTATTGTACCATTAACACATTAGCTATAGGTACAGATAGATGGGGGTGTTTGAAAGGGTGACTCATCGCCTACCCCACGAGGGATATAAACTATTATTATTATTATTGTTCTAAATTATCGACATTCCATCCAATCTTGAATGATTTGTGCTATTTATACGTACAGGTGCGTATTTCTATCAACATTAAGATAGGTCATTTGATGTCATAGGTCTGTAGATAATAACGTTTCGACCAGGAGGTTTCAGGTAAAAGGTGAGAAAATAGAAAAAAAACAACACTGCTGTGTTTAGTTTTTCCGTTTTCTTACGGAAAATAGGCTTAAGAATTAGGTGGTGCAAAGTTCACCGGGTCCTCTAGTTTTGAAATAATTAACATTCCAGATTTCTCACAAATGTCTCATATTGCCAGACTTTTTTTTTTCTTGTGAAGAGGGGAAAATCCTCATAGACGTTGAATCGGACTCCTGACCAAGGGCAGACCTACCGACTAAAAACCCCTCCTCTGGATCTCCACACTACGATGGAATTTAAGCATTGCTTCGTTGCCATATTGCCAGCCTAAACTAGACTAAATTGGCGGTTGGTTAGGAGGCTATAGGGTCTCGATGTAAAATATTTAAGAACGTGGATTCGAATACTGCCAAGGCACGGGATTAATTATACCATATTTTGTTAGGTGGGTACTTGAAATTTTCCCAACTGCGAAGACTATCTCTGCGTCTTTGTAGTTTAAATTCAAAATAAATCATTAAAAATTAATACTATCAAATAGTTCACAGTTCTTCTCAATTTAAGTTTACCCATACAACATGCATCACTTTCCATACATATAAAATTTATAACATATCCGCTAGGTCTAATGCTTCTCTGAAAATTCTTCCCTCTAGAGATCTAAAGCTACTAGGTTGTTGTCCTTTCATCTTACGTGAATAAGTAATAAACCTAATCGGAATGTAATCTACATACTCCAGTCTTGACGGGATGGAAAAGATTCTAAATCCCTATACTCACATAAAAAAAAGCTGCTTAACCTAGGGTAGCCCAGAACTCATAGTATATTATAACAGCCTTTTCGTGTAAAACATATCTTTGCATAAAAATTCATAAGTTTACGATTAAAATGAATTTATCCTTGGAATTATTATAGAAACTTTAACATGATATCGACTATTGGAGCTTTTTATTATCTGCTTTAGAACTACATATTCAATATTAATCGGTACTTTAAGGGGGACCCACTTAAGTTACGGACCTCAAATTTTACGTGCTTGTGTAGGAGCATAAGACCAACCCGTATACCAAATTTTATGAAAATCGAAGAAATTTTTTTTCCTTTTTTAGCCCTTTTTCCAGAACAAGTGAAATTTTCTTTGGATACTTTAAGAGGGTTCCCTTGAAGGTAAGATCTCAACATTTTACTGACTCATCTACATCGAGAGGCTAACCGTTCTACCAAATTTCAATCAAATCGGATAAGAATTACTATGAGATATGGGTGCGCACACAGTTTTGGCGTACGCCTACGGGTACGGGGAAATTTAAAAAAATATTTTTTTTTTGCATTTTTGAAATCCGATCACAAGACTCATGTATATTCCATAAACTATGAGTAAAATGTCACTTTCAGCGTATAAGCGAACACTACCTGGTTATGGTCTTCAACAAATATATTATTGTCAGTTAAAAATGTTGCACATGCTATATTTTCTTTAACGTTATCTATGTATCTTGAAATTATAAACGTTGATATAATCGGTGTAAAAATAAAAGGATTCTTCACTTTGTGCTACTACAAATTATTTTATTATCATAAACATGTTTGTTGCTCAGATGGACAAAGACCCTCAGCCGAAACTATCAACAGTGTAGATATATTTTTTTTTCTACCTAGAAACAAACTCAATGATATCTCTTACAATCATTACGTAGTAATCACAACCCTATTCTGAATTTCTATAACATAAGCTCTTTTATAACAACTTAATTTCATACAAAGTTATCCCGATTTTTCCACCCGTGTAAGTGACTTAAGGATATTTAGTATAGGGCTCAGATGTGTGTTAATGGGAAGTTTTCTGGGGAGCTTCCGACAATACACACTAGGTGGCAGAACTTCTAATCAGG
This sequence comes from Mystacides longicornis, assembly GCA_963576905.1. NCBI lineage: Eukaryota > Metazoa > Arthropoda > Insecta > Trichoptera > Leptoceridae > Mystacides > Mystacides longicornis. Next base: position 7,629,921 of record OY756431.1, on the reverse strand, counting down.
TCTATTGTCAAATTCAGTGCTGCCAACGTAGATATGTTTTTTTCAGTGATGCCAACGTTGGGAAGTTTGTTTTCCATTGCGTTGCTAAGAAGTTGTTGATTTAGTTGCTAAGAAGTTGTTTTGTTGCGCATAAATTTGAGAATAAATCTCAGGGGTGCTGTTCTGTATTTTTTAATTTGTATTTAGATAGGTATATAAAAAAAGATGAACAATTTTATTTGTAATAGTATGTAAAAAATGTACAATGATTACTCTAAACCTATTGTAAGTTATCATGTATAATAATATATAAGTTGTTTAATTTGAAATAAACTAGAATGATATTTTTGAGGTTAGATTGTGAGCGACCATAAGAAGAAGAAGAAGTAAATCGCCCCCGTTGGCAACACTGAATTTGACAATAGACCGGATTAGCAAGGGCGCCTCTAGCGGCACAAAAAGGAAAAAAAACATCCCATTGTAACGATGACATTTTCTCAGTCAGAAACTATTTAACAACTTAAATGAAAGGATTAGGGCAACTAATCTAAAGCAGTATCTCCCAGCATTAATCTAAATAACGCTTTCATAGTACATTTTTCGGTAGCCTCTTTATAGACAGGTTCGAGCTTTATTTTAGGATCCCAAATGTTCAATATTAACTATGTGTTGAATAGTTTTGGACCTGGAATAACTTTCTTTATACTCGCAAATTTACCTCCTTATTATGTAAGCACATCTTTGGCACAGTCATCCCGATTGAGGCTGAGATGCCATTAATCAATAAGTATAAAAATAACATGGTTTTGTCATTTATCAAGCGTATTATCCAGACGAATGGGAAAAGATTGTACCTCGATGTAAACGATCAATTACATGTCTGAACTGCGTGGTAGGGGCTTTTCTTCTTCTTCTTACTCTTGATATAGATCCGAGGATCTATTTTTTTTCACAAAGAAGTTTCCTGGGACGCCGAACTCCAACTATCCTTCCATCTTTTTGGAGGTCTCCCGGGTTGGCGGCTGCCAGAAGGGATGTTGTTTGCCACCACGTTGGGAATTCTGGTATTGTCCATCCCGGCCACGTGGTCGCGCCAGAAGCGTCTCCGTGACCTGCCCCATCTCACAATGTCTTCTGTGTTGCAGGTCTCTCTGATGGTAGTGTTGCGAATTCTATCCCTTAATGTTTTCCCCAGAATAGCACGAAGAGTCTTCATTTCGGATGTTCTGAGCAAAGCTTTGGTTCTATTTGTGTCGGCCCTGGATTCAATACCATAAGTCATAATTGGCCTCACACATGTTTTGTAAATCCTCACATTGCTCTCCACCTTCATATGCTTGTTTCCCCACACGAAGTTTCTGAGGCAGCCGGATATTGCGGCTGTTTTATTTGTCTGTTCTCTAGGGGCTTTTCGTAAAACAAAAATACTCAATGACTATTCAAAGCATTTGATAGGTACAGTCATAATTAATTGTGAAATTTTATATGTTAAAGCGTGAAATATGGATTTTTAGTTAAGCGGAAATAAAGCGAAACATTATAATGTACCTAAGCGTTTTTAGACTCCTTGTCAAGCCGTCCCCGATTCGATTCGGGTATTATTCGTTTTTCCTTATAAATTCCAGCCGGGAGTGGCATCCTATCCTATAGCAGATACTAGACGAATCCGGTTGTCTACACTCTAGCAGTCTAGCTAGACAAAGAAACTCCCTAATAAAAATGAAATCCGCCGGCTATACTGATACCTTTTTCTAGAAATTGGTAGACACTTAATTCATTTTAATTTAATGATTAACCTAATTGGTCAATTTTGTAAGTTGAAAATGTTTGCTGTATCTTGTAAATTCTAAATATATTTTTAAACGAAGTAATAAGGAATTCCATTACTATATGTACATCTCCTCGCTACAAATTTTATATGCTAGTTTGATAAAGTGTCTAATCAATCACATACGTCTTAAGTCGGTAGACCTATTTTATATTGGAAAAGTGAGAAAACGGGAGGAATAAAAGCAAGTGACTATCACTGATAGAAACGCGAATATAGGGGAACCATAATGCCGAATGTTGGGGGACGGAATCTGAATGCGTAATGCCTTTATCAGAAGTATAATGATCGACCCCCAACTACGCTAAGCGAATGGTGTATTTTATTATTGGTTTCGTAAGTACATTAGTTCCACGGTTAATATCCTTTAGGGGTTGTGTGAACTGTACTTTATAGATATGATGATGTAATTAAAAGTGACTCATACCAAAATAAAGTTGATATCGTTTATTTAAACAAAACACGCATTTTTGTATCTTTTTTTTTAAGCTCTGAGCTCGTTTTTGAGTGATTCGCCATTTTGTATCTTAGCGGTTTACATATTATATTTTACTAATTATTTAAATGAAACAATTTATTTGTTTATCCACAAATTTTAATACCCTGACCAGTTTCGCAGGCACAGGTCCTGCACGGTCACAGGTGACTAAGAAACTTTTTTCTACAGGTGACTAAGAAACTCTCGTTTCTGTGACCAAGCAGCAGCCCTATTCACGAAAAAGTTTGAGGGCGACTTGCACCAAGCTGATTTAACCTTGGTTAGTATGTTTACGTATGGTAGAAGACGTCTTCTTTTCCACTAATCAAGGTTAAATCAGATGGTGCAAGTCGCCCTGAATCGAACTTCGAACTAAACTTAGACTTAAACTTTTCTAAATATCTAGTCATATCAGTAGTCTGTAATCTGTCAGATTTACTACCTGTTAGATTTACTCCGACTTTTCCAATTTTATTCATATTTAAATAATATTATTACAAATAAACACGCATATGTGGCTTGCAAATACGGAATAAATCAATTATAAAGGCTGAAAAAGAAATTTAAATGGGCGAAATGTACATATCTAACAGACAGAATTTTTGCCAGCTCAATAAGTTGGAAAAGTCGGAGTAAATCTGACAGGTAGTAAATCTGACAGATCACAGACTATACTTATATGACTAGATATTTAGAAAAGTTTAAGTCTAAGTTTAGTTCGAAGTTCGATTCAAACTTTTTCGTGAATAGGGCTGCTGGACCTGTGCCTGTGAAACTAGTCAGGGTATTAAAATTTGTGGATAAACAAATAAACTGTTTCATTTAAATAATTATTTAAATAAATCCACCAAGAATGCACGTTCAGTTCGTTAATTTTAATATTTTACTGCCTCCCCCCAAAATTTCCCAGAGCTAAGCCCTTTGACAACAAAAGTAAGGTTTCAAACCGACGCCTTCGCGACGGTTGGAGTTGAATAATTATATTATTATGGTCTGTTTTCCTACGGATACGCCGCTACTATAAACAGCGGTGAATATGTCAGTTGAGAACATTGCCAATATTGTTTACGTAGTAACAAAAAACATTGTCATGTAATTTTGAAAGACGCCGTCTTGTCAGACGACGGACCGTTCCCTAGGAACCCACTGCATTAGCAAATCATTATTGAACCACGTGTTTATGAATATGATTATTGCGTATACAGAAAGATAATATAACAAATCTGTTCTGCAAAATAACCTTTCCACTACACCCATATTAGTCAAAATAACATTTCTACAACACCCACATAAGTCAAAATAACATTTCCACCATATCGATAAGTCAAAATAACATTTCCACCAAATCGATAAGTAAAAAATAACCTCTCCTCTCCTCTCAACCAATTAGCAAAATAGCCCCTTCATAATACCCATTAGCCAAAATAACTTTTTCATTAGATCCACGAGGGGGGGTTAACAAAGGAAGAAAAAAATCGGCGTTTTTTTTGTTCATTTCATATTAAAAAAATATATAACACGCTTATTACAATTGCAAATATCTAATATTAAACACACGTCAAATAATAAACAATTAAAAATTTCGCACAATCTAAAAGATTGCAATCAATGATTTTTCATCAAATCAAAATATAATTGACAATTATTTTTTTAATAAGCTTTGCGTGACGGTTGCAAGTAGTGGTGGATACTTACATTGTATGCGTGACCAAAGGGTTAATAACATGTGGAGAGTGTTGAACACTTTAAAAATGTTACTGCCTTTACGTAATCAATCATGTACACTAAAATACCCTAGTGGTATAGGCGTGGATTTCAGATCACGAGGTCGCAGGTTCTACACATAATAGAAACGAAATCAATTTTAAATATTTTTTGTTTCAGAGTGATTCAAGCACATCATTCCTCCGTGCTGCCAGGGCGGGGCAGTTGGATAAAATATTATCTCTCCTGGATCAAGAACAAGTCGACATCAATGTCAGCAATGCGGTAAGTCTTTAGCTTTTCTTGTTCAACCCCTTTCATTTTTATACAGAGTACAAAATATATAATTTTCTTTTGCGTTATTTTAGAACGGTCTCAATGCCATGCACTTGGCGAGCAAAGACGGTCATGCCGAAGTTGTGGAGGTGCTACTACAGAGAGGTGCTCATATAGACGCCGCTACCAAAAAGGGGAACACCGCTTTACATATTGCAGCTTTAGCCGGACAAGAAGCTGTAGTTAAAATGCTTGTTCAACACGGAGCACAGGTAGTAAACGGTTGAGTGGTCTGCTAGTGAAATACACCCGTCAAAACTGCTTAACACTGTCTTTGTCGTTTGTTACCAGGTTAACATCCAGTCCCAGAATGGATTCACCCCATTATACATGGCTGCTCAAGAAAATCATGATGGCGTTGTGAAATACCTCTTGGCCAACAGTGCCAATCAAAGCTTAGCTACTGAGGTACGTCAGTAATCAATCAGATTACCCTTATTTTTATATATAAATTTCTTTTGCCGTGTGTATGCGACCGAGCTCCCCCTAAATAGCAGGACTGAAAGAAAGAACGATTATGAAAGATTTTCTTTGTTTGAGAATGGTGTGGATATAGATTCACTATTTGATTCGATATAATATAATATTTTTTAATTGCCCGGTTTATTTTGCAGGTTTTTTTATACTTAATTTATTGTTTGATAGCCATTGCGATCTTTTTGAAAATTATATGAAATATTACCTCTACGAAAAATGAAATTAAAATGTTTCAGTATTATTTCAATAAAAAAAATAAAATGCAACAAATATTCAGTCAAAATGAGTGGGTTTTTTTAAATTTCAGTAAAAATCTTACTAAAAAACTTCCATAGTATTTGATAGAAAGACCTCTACCGAGTCAGAGAGAGAAAAAAATTGTCTTTTGAATTTTTATAGGATGGTTTTACACCATTAGCAGTTGCTATGCAGCAGGGACACGAGAAAGTGGTAGCTGTCTTATTGGAGGCTGATACTGGCAAAGTCCGACTACCAGCTCTCCACATAGCGGCCAAGAAAGACGATTGCAAAGCAGCCGCATTACTTCTGGAGGTATGGCAATAAAGATCATAATTTTACTAAAGTAAACTATATAGCATTAATGAGGATTATAATTCTTTGTGTGTTTTCAGAATGATCATAATCCAGATGTAACCTCCAAATCTGGATTCACTCCACTCCATATAGCCGCTCACTACGGTAATGAAGCTGTGGCCAAGTTACTGCTTCAGAAAGGGGCAGACGTAAATTGTACCGCTAAACATCACATAACACCTCTTCATGTCGCTGCTAAATGGGGTATGATCATTTCTTTCTAGTTTTATTATTAAATGGATATAGATAATATCCTGGCGCCATCTACTGATTAGAAATAAAATTTGGAAGCTATAATGTTTTCACCACTTTCCAACAGATGTCTCTGCATTAAATTAATAAATAATATAATTACTATGTTCTTTACTTTATGTATACACTTATTATCATTAAGTCGGTTGGCCCGGTGGTTAATCTCTGCTTGAGACAGCCAGGAAGGCAGGTTTGAGTCCTGCGGGGGCGTACGAAGATTCCCATGATACGGAATTTCGGGGATTTCTATGAGTTGACCACCTCAATGGCAACCATTGTTCACATTATCACAAGCCAGCTTTTGAAACAGCAGTAGAAGACCAACACCACCTATATAAGAAGGCCTTAGTGCTGCGTCACATCGTGAGGCCCAACATTCACTCACCTCTATATCTGTATGTACTTACCTGTGCACTATGATATCTGTCTATACGCCGGCGGCCGTGACGCAGGAGGCCAAAAATGGCCGCCTGCACTAAGGCCTTCTTATATAGGTGGTGTTGTAGAAGACCGTCTTAATCCCGTAGAGGTTCAAATTTGTACAAATTTATCTCTTAAATTGATTTAATAATAATCTTGTCTTCTGAAATATGAAAAAATTGCGAGGAAGATAGAAAAATAACAATTTTGTTTTCTCATAGAAAGTCTGCCTGTCAGATATGTCACCAAAAAGGATCGTTTTTTTATCAAAAGCAACTGGATATAGAGTTAACCGAGTCACCTAGTAAAATATAAAATGTTTGTACTCCCTTTTTGTGGTTGGATTAGGGTGTACTTTACATAACTATCTGTTGAAATAATACCGTCAAACCCTCAACAACGGTATCACCAAAATTCATAATCCGGCTTGAAATCCAGTTCTCCTTTGGCGAAATACCAATTTAAACTATAAAAAACCCTTGTATAACTATGTTGACATGAACACGTTTTAGGTAAAGCAAATATGGTAGCACTATTGACAGAGCGTGGTGCTCAAGTTGAAGCCAAAACCAGAGATGGCCTGACACCTTTGCACTGTGCCGCCAGGTCAGGACATGAGCATGTAGTGGACATGCTGCTGGAGAGAGGTGCACCCATCAGCGGAAAGAGTAAAGTTAGTAAAATTTTATAAATAAACTTTGTTATTTATCTATTCCAAGATCTGAAAATATCTTAACATGATTGTTTGTGCAGAATGGTTTAGCTCCACTACACATGGCAGCACAAGGTGATCACTCCGATGCCGCTAGGATCCTCCTCTACCATCGAGCACCTGTGGATGATTTGACCGTAGACTATTTAACAGCCTTACACGTAGCAGCACACTGTGGTCATGTCAAAGTCGCTAAGCTACTTTTAGATAGGTGTGTGCATTGTTTTATACATTCAACAAAATAGTAATACACAAAAACCTATGTACAGTATTCATAATTTAAATTTTTTTCTAGAAATGCCGATGCTAATGCACGAGCTCTAAATGGTTTCACTCCTCTCCACATTGCTTGCAAGAAGAACAGAATTAAGGTCGTGGAACTTTTGTTAAAATATGGAGCAAGTAAGTTAAACAATTCCTCCCGTTAGATCAATAATATTATAATGAATAATTCAAGTGTTTGTGATCAAGGCAACATCAATGTGAGATGAAGAAAACCCCAGAGCTCATTAAAGCGAAAGTGCGTCTATCTTGATTTAATAAGGTCAATTATAATTTACACTCAGCGATTTAACTGAAATATTATATCATAAAAATTGAACTCAAAATATGTCAGCAGAAAGTGTACACTAAGATCACAATATTTTATTTTTTATAAAAATGAATCTGTGCTCACTCAAAGTGAACACAAATACACTCTTTGACTCTTTCACAGTAAGCTACTTAAAGCTTGTGTCGTGAAAGAGGAAGATGGTCGGCACCTGGGAACGAACCCACGACCTCCGATACGAAAGCCGGCGTTGTAACCGCTAGTCTACCAACCACTTCTGAATTATTTCAGTGTTAACTAGAAGTTTTAACTAACCCTTAAAATTTTAACATAGGTATTGCAATAAAAAAAATTTGTTGAAATTTACAAAAAAAACAATTGAATGTCTTAGGTGGCTACATAATGAAGCATTTGGAAGAAAGATTAACTCCATAGATTTAGAGCGATAATTGTCCACTTTTCAGAAGCCAAAGTTTGGTAAATTTCAATTTCTGTTCCAGGTATTTCAGCCACTACAGAATCAGGACTGACACCCTTGCATGTGGCTGCCTTCATGGGTTGTATGAATATAGTGATATATCTATTACAACATGAAGCTAGTCCGGATGTACCAACGGTTAGAGGAGAAACTCCTTTACATCTAGCTGCCAGAGCTAATCAAGTGAGTACATACCTAGTTTTGAATTAAAATCATTGTCCAGTCGTTCACGCATGATGTGATGAACAAGGAAATAGTTAAGTAATTACCTGTGTAAAATACAGCCAAAAGATAGTAGATAGTCAAAGATTTTACTATGATTTCAGTAATTATTTACTTTGTGGGCTTCAACCATTTTTTATATGAAACACATATCAAATTTATATGCAGATTGGTATATAAGTATGCTATGGATTGATTTGATAACATTTGAAGTATTTTATCAACCAATTTTAAGTAAAAATCAATTTCAAAAGTTGCTCATACAAACTTTTCTTTCATGGAGTGACTTTTTATTTTTTGATTCTAAAATTGGTGTTTTTGTCTGAAAAATGAAGATATTGTTGGTGATTGTCGTCAAGTTAGTCAATTTGGATAGATTAGGGGATTTGATAACATCTTCGAATGATAACACTACGATTTGAATAGGTTAGGTTAAGGTTGGAACGTAATTTTTAAGGGGGGTTTGGGGGGTGGAACCTCCCATACCACTGTGGACACCTCCCCGAATGATAACATTACACTCTGTTAGGTTGACATATTCATTTAGAAGGGTTTTGTCAAAAATCTAAGAAGCTCGTGAAGTAAATAATTACCATGATTTCTTTTTATTTCCAGACCGATATAATTAGAATTCTGTTGCGCAATGGTGCCGCAGTAGATGCCAGAGCTAGGGAACAGCAGACAGCATTGCACATTGCATCAAGATTAGGGAATGTTGACATCGTGTCTCTTCTTGTGCAACACGGAGCTCAGTTGGACGCCCTCACAGCAGATAATTACAATGCACTTCACATAGCGGCAAAACAACACAATCATGAGGTGATTATAATACAACACCTAACTATAACATGCGTAACGACACTAAATAAGGAATAAAAAAAACACACTTTAAAACTATTAATTACTGGCTCTCTGTATTCCCTCCAAAACTTCTAATATACATAAACAAAAACAAACCACAGCTGATTCCATGACATAAACAATTAATTATTCTATGACAGCATTTCAGTGGTTGGAAAACTTCGGTTTTTATATAAAAAAAAAAAAAAACATAAAAAAAATAGTGAAGAAAATGGTGTGATAATAATTTAGCTTGTTTATAATAATTTATTTCCTAAAAAAATGTTCATTTTATATCCTTCTATATTCGAAAATATTTTAAATACTTTTACATAAGTACCTACAGATTGTATGTAGACAATATAATATTAAAATGTTATATGTAGGTACATACGATTAAAAAGTAGGTACTAAGGTAATTACTAACTTTATTTAAAAATGATGAATTTAATGAAACACGGTTGTTTTTTCATTTTTAAAATAAATCTCGAGCGCATGACAATTTCTGCTTGAGAGTCGAAATGCCTAGATTAATTAAAAAAAACTTTCACTACGTAAATACACAAACCATACTAAAAAAAATTAAGTTTACTTTTAATTTAAAACAAAGAATACCGTGTGTTTTAAAAAATGGTTATGTATACGTGTGTAAAGTGTGACGTCATTTGACAGCTTTGCGCTCCACTCTTCCATACATTTTGTATGGAATCAGTTCCAGAAAATTCATTGTTTCTTAGAGAAACAAAAAAAAATAGGATTACCTAATGCTAATCATTGTACTGAAAACAAACAGGGGGAAAAACATCTTAAAAACGTCGTTTATGTGGTTAAACATTTTTTTAACAAAAAACCCAATTTCATTTGTATGGGATTTGAAATGTCAGATAGCTTCGTGGAGCGCAGCGGTAGAGGTCTCTACACATTAACTTTACACCCGTATAGTAATAATTATTATTGTTGAAATCTTCTTGCGCCGGGTAGTGATGGTTATACATCACTGCACTCAGGTTTGTAAACATTATCAAGCGCCATCTTGAGAAAAATAAAATAAACAAGTGCTGTAAAAATGTCAAACGCCGCCGTGTGGTGAGTTTACGCAAAGTTTTGTAAATTTGGATACCTAATTCGTTTGGGATGTGAAATTGTGATTTTTATTTTCAGGTGGCGGCTGTGTTGTTGGAGAATGGAGCACCACCTAATGCAGTTACCAAAAAAGGCTTCACACCTCTTCATTTAGCCGCCAAATATGGTAATCTAAAGGTTGCCAATTTGCTTCTTTCTCAAAAGGATGCTGAAGTAGATCCGAGAGGAAAGAATGGAGTTACACCCCTGCATGTCGCAGCCCAATATAAGCATCACGCTGTTGCTACAGCCTTATTGGAGAAAGGAGCAGACCCTAAGGTACAACTTGATTTGATTTTATAATGAGCAATACTCTAACTTTAATAGTTACTGTACCTTTATTGTAACTGCCCTGTATTTTAGGCTGCTGCTAAAAATGGCCATACTCCGCTTCATATTGCCGCTCGGAAGAACCAAATGGAGACAGCTGCTGCTCTTATGGAAAAGGGAGCCGTTGTTGATGCAGAATCCAAGGCTGGATGTACTCCACTACACCTAGCTGCACATCAGGTTCTTAAAATAATTTATTCTACAAATGCCATTAAATCGTTGTTGTAAAAAATATTTGAACCAAATCAAATTTTATTTTGATGAACCATCGTTCTTACTTTCTGACAACTAAGTAGTAAACTTTAATAGTTTGAAATATAATGGTTTTATTAGTACTTCATTACTTCACTACAAAGTGTTCTTATGGTTTTATGTTATGTTATAACAGTCACTGTTGTTTTGTTTTAAGAGAGAGTTTATAAACTGCTACTTATGCATACAATTTTCAAATTTACTGTTATTTTTATCACAAAAAATATTCAACAATACCTGCTGTGATGACTTTTAAAGTCAAAATATGGTCTTACGTTATCATTCAATTTACCCATATTTGTACTCGGATGCATAATGCTTAGTAATCATAAAGTGAAACACGAGTTTCATGCTGTCTTGGTTATATTGTTCCAAAACAGTTTGGCTAGTTGCGTCCAGTAATTCTGATAGTAGTGATAGTATAATAAGACTACAAGTGAACCTACGGACGTTTTGCAAGGTGGTGTGTCAGACTATCCAATTCTGACGACTATAGAGTACTGCCTAAGAATCCCTACAGTTGTAATTTTCTCATGAAGATGGATTCAATGCATTCCAAGCCGGACAAAGAGCAAAAATTAAGTCAAGTTTTTTTTCTATGGGCTAGTCTTTTTTCATACTGTTCTCGCAAGCTGTATTTTTTTATTGTAAACTGAATATATGCTGAAAATTTTATTGTGTTAGTGATAGGCTTGTCGGATTACAGGGGGCACCAAATTACCGGGTTTCTTAAAATTTTGCCATTTTTCATTGGTGTTAAATTTTCAGGGTCATGCCGAGATGTGTTCATACCTCATGGAGCAGGGAGCAGATCCTGGTAAAAGGGCAAGAAGTGGTTTGGCTGCATTGCACTTGGCCGCTCAAGAAGATCATGTACCTGTCGCCAAAATTCTTGTCAACAATGGCGCCAAGGTTACTATGCAATAAAAATAAATATTTAATCATTGTGATACATGTAAAAGAATATTAACCTTCATTGTCCACTTGCAGGTGGATGTTTGCACTAAAGGCGGATACACACCTTTACATGTTGCCAGTCATTTTGGTCAAACAAATATGGTCAAATATTTGTTGGAGAATGGGGCTGATGTGCAAGCTTCTACATGTCACAAGTAATTTTATTTCTTTATTCATTCAAAAAATTTATTAAAAAACATTTGAATAAAATTAAAATTTTGTTACCACTGACAAATGAAATGGTCTCACAATTCTTCTCTGACAAAACTTAACTTCTTGAGTAACCTTATTTTCATTTCATACTGTTGAAGATTGTGTATTAAAAAATCAAAATCTGGACTTATCCAAAGGTGGTTGGTAGCCTGGTGGTTCAGTCACTGACTTTCGTACCGGATGTTGTGGATTTGATTCCCGCTGCCGAACATCTTCCTGTTTCACAAAACAAGTTCGAATTCTGTAAAAGATCTCAATAGTGTGTTTGTGTTCACTTTGGATGAGCCATTTTTATATCTTTCCCACCAAGCACAGCTCTTGTAAGACGTTGGTCCGTAATTTGAAACCCACAACTTTCATTACTCTGCGCAGAAGTAAATAATCAAAGTGAAAGTTGCTGGTCGCCTTATATAATTTGGTTAGATTTCATATCACTAGGTAGGTACCTATTCCTAGATTTCATGAGTTTGAGGGAGATTCTTCTTTTCAGACATTCCAGATTTTGGTGTGAGCTTATTACCGACTTATAACCTCTTTCTTTGTTTCAGTTACACTGCTCTCCATCACGCAGCACAGCAAGGACACATCAATATTGTTAATCTCCTACTAGATCACAAAGCAGATCCTAATTCACAGACCAACGTAAGTTGTACAACTACCGTTTTTTTTTCATCTACTCAGACATACCACGGCAGAAACACTGAACTCACAGTTGAAAAAATTGATTTCTCTTACAGTCTCCCGAATTTGAGACAAAATGAACTATTTCCAACTGTTTCTTTTGTAAATGAAATACAATTTTGCTTTCAGAATGGTCAAACTCCTTTGGACATTGCTCAACGTCTTGGTTACGTCACAGTGATGGACACGTTGAAGGGAGTCTCCGTGTCGACGGGAGTGCCACCTCAGGCTTCCCCACCCTCTCAACATAAAGATGATAAATACAGACCCGTTGCTCCCGAAACAATATTTGAAACATTTATGTCCGATTCTGAAGAGGAAGGAGGTTAGTTTATAGTTACTACTTTACCAACCTCGGTAGCCTAGTGGTACAGGCGTGGAATTCAGATCATGAGGTCCTGAGTTCGATTCCCACTCGGGTCAGAGTTTTTCCAAGTTCACTTGTCTCAGATTGGACAGGACCGTTTGTCTGGAAAAAATTGCTTCAGGCAATAAGTTCCGTTTGTATAGAAGTGTTATTTATTTGTGGCCCTCTATCTCTGATTTTACCAAACAATTGTATGTAGAAAATTATCAGCTTTATCGATTGAGTTAATTGTTTACTTACAAATTTCCTCTATAGATGGCACTAGTGATGCCATTTTATTGTTCATCAATATAAGATTGTGTTCGCCACATCTGTATTCATTTCCTCGTCTAGCAGACTTTATTACTATATACATACTAATAATATGAACTAGTTGCTTTCTGCAATATTTTGACCCATTTGTATTGTGATTCTTACAGGTGAAGATAATATGTTGACAGATCAACCCTATAGATATCTTACAGTGGATGATATGAAATCATTAGGGGATGATTCCTTGCCAATAGATGTTACCAAAGATGAAAGGGCTGATTCCATTATAGGTCACAAAAATATCATGGAGCTATCACAAAGTAAGTCCATATTTACACTAACACCCATATGCAGAGACGTGCCTAACCAAATGACTTTACGCTTTACTTAAGTGGTACCTTACTACATCATTGGTGTTTTGTATTTCAGCTTCTACAGGAAATGGTCCCCCGTACGTGGTTAGTGAAATAACCACCTCCCAGACTGTAAATCACATCTACGCCACGGACAAGATGAAGGAGGGCTACTGTTACAACGTAGACACTACTCAACCAAAGTAAGCACTTTTTCACTATCATTTATTTTACAGATGTCATATTTGAGGGAAAAACTGTGCAGTCACTGAACACTTGTTTTGTTCAAATTTTGAGTCTTCTTATACTAAGTTCATATGCAATGGGTCAATAACGAATATATATTATTGTGACAAAAAAGTGACTTTGCATGTTTTTCCTTCTACCCTTCATAGGATTTCGAAACAGCTGATATTCTGGTCATCAAATCATAATACCTTCTTACATTTTATTTTTGCAGAAAACAAACTTTGAAATTTGTATCTTATTGTTTCTCACTTTTGTTTCTTGCTGCTTATTTAAATCAAAAGGAGGAAATTACAATGGAAAAAGTGAGTTTTTTTTTCTCATATTTATTATAACTTTGACTTCGTTATTATTGATACGGCAACACTAAATTGTATATACTTTATTACTTTTCAGTTTCTTGGTGTCTTTCCTGGTGGACGCTCGCGGTGGAGCTATGCGTGGATGTAGAGGTGGTGGTGTTAGGGTCATTGTGCCACCATTATCAGCTCAACAACCTACTAGAATCACATGCAGGTGCGTCTTCGTTTTTTTTCCTTCGAATTTATTCCCAAATTACAGGAGGTTAGCTCATCTCCATCGCAGAACACAAAACCACTAACAAAATCATAGTAGACAATTTGCAGGTAGTGTTAGTACCTACACTTGAACTGAACACAAGTAGCAATAACGTGTTTTCAAATACCTTTACCCTTATTCTAAGTTTCCGTTACATTTAAGCCGGCGTATGATAAAAAAATTTGTATGTAAAGGTGTATCGAGCCCCTACTTTTGATTTGCAAGACCTGCTCAAAAATAAAATCACCAAGCAAAATGAAATATTCAGAGAAGTTATAATTCCTAGCAGAGAGAGACCAGCTCTGTGTTCATCTACAATTATACTCCGAAAATCTGTCGACATTAATAATTTCAGAAGCAGACCACACTCGGTTCTGCAAAATAATAGACGTACCTATATGCGAATACAATTTTTAATAATCTATGGTGAAACAATGCAAGATGATGTATAGATAACAAAGAAAGTTTGGTCATTAAGCAACGAGAATGCTCAGAAAAAGACAGATGTTAGCAGCGTCACTTCTGCTAGTTCGTAGCAAAGTTGTGTTAATAGAGATAACATAGCCTTCACTTCTTCTTTTAACTGCCAACTTAACTCTAAAAGAGTTTTGATGTAATTTATTGTTACAGGTATGTCCGAGCACAGCGGGTCAGTCATATGCCTCCTTTAATGGAAGGAGAAGCCTTGGCTAGCAGAGTGCTGGAGTTAGGACCTGTATCTGCTAAATTCATTGGGTAAGCATGCTTTATCTGATCTTTCCGACATAAGCAGTCTTTTCTACCTAAACCTCACTATCCTATGCTGCTTTGATATGCAATTTTTTATCTTATTACTAGCTTTCCCGACAGACTTTGTCCTTTGTTTTCGTATAAATATTAAATTCGAATTTGTATAATGATAAATCAATTACCTTTTAACCAATGTAATTCCAATCAATGCATCTGTTTTAAATCATATATTTTCCATCCCCAATCGCTTCTAACTATCAAACAACTGACAGTTTCTGTCAAACGTCAATTTTATTTCAAATTAAGAATTATTGTAAAAAAAACTGTATGAAGGTTTGAACTTTTTCAAATCCGCTTTTAAAAGATGTTTGCAGGGCACATTCTGCCAATCGCACCAACTATCAGTTATGTCAAACGCCAAAATATTACGTAATGAAGAGCACAATTTTGAAACAATTTGCTTCTTTTCTACAGACCAATAATACTAGAAGTACCCCACTATGCATCTTTACGTGGAAAGGAAAGAGAAATAGTGATACTGAGATCAGACAACGGCACCACATGGAGAGAACACGCCTCCGAAGCTGCCGATTGTACCATACAGGATATTCTGAATGATACCTTAGAAATTGAAGGTAATGACATCTCCGTAAAATAACTACCAATCACTGATTTATCATCTGGAGTGATTTTTGTTTAAGACTTGTCTTATCCGATTTTAGATCCTCCCGAAGAATCCGGTGCGCCTCCGCCAAGAGTAACCAGGATTTTAACTCACGATTTCCCACAATACTTTGCCGTTATATCACGAATCAGACAAGAAGTTCACGCAATCGGACCTGAAGGTAATTATTGGTTTTATTTTGAATTTTAAGGAATCGTATCCTGGGTTAGGTTAGCTAGGACTAATTTACCGTGAGCAAATGCCTGTAGCCATAAATAAAACAAAGAGCATACAAAAAGAAAATTACTATTGATTGTTCTTTGAGATTTTGCTACATCTTTCATGGTCACAAAAAAAAATGTCTATATCAGTTGAACACCTAAATCAGACCAGACAATAATGCACTGGATAGTTGTATCAACACGCAAGACTTGTCTGCGAAAGTCCTTCGATGCCTTGTATATTTGTGTCAAATATATCTATTTAAATAAGCCTCAGACGCCTGGACCCCATCAGGGGGAAGTTCAGGCAGTAGGTGTCCCCCTGTGATGGCGCAAGATCGAGCTCAGTGGAGGGCTCTTGTTGCCTCCCTATGCTCCTGAGTGGAGTTTAAAGAGAGAATAAATGAATTACCTAGATGAAAAATGGCTGCCAATTGTTTTTTTCCTCCCTTTGTCTACTATTGCTTTCTTCGCGTTGTTAGAATCAAAACACAAATGACATACTTGATCAGAATGTTCGATCAATACTTGATCAGAAGTGAAGTGAGTAACACAATACATTTTGTATGAAAAACGTCTATATGTATCGAATGCGAGAATCGCTTTTGTTTCTATAAATATCTCTGTGGCGGTGCTATACACGTTTCCCATACAAAATGTATCGTGTAATACTCACTTTACTACCGTGACTACCTTCCGATAAAACAGAGAATAGGGGTACTGTATGTCTATAGGTATCTAATTAAATATGAGGCTTTAAGTCTGACCAGCAATATTGGCAATCTTGTATCGAAAAGTGTTGATTTTTTTTAAATTTATTTTAGGTGGAATGGTGTCCAGTTCGGTTGTTCCCCAAGTCCAAGCTGTATTTCCACAAGGAGCCCTCACCAAGAAGATTAAAGTCGGTCTGCAGGTAAGACTATTTAGACCCAGGTCTTGCGCTGAGCAAGCTATGAAAAAGATAACCGTAAACAATCACGCTAAAAAGAAGAGATTCACATTAGTTTGGTAAATTGTATCCTTGTTATTCTATCGCCAAAGGTATATATGATGAACGGGGTCGTAAATTTCAAAGGATCCTAATAATCCCTTAAGTGAATAGATATTCAATGACTCGAAACTAAAATCATGCTCATCTAGCCAAGATTAATTATTCATATTAGTGTGTGTTTTATACCAGCTGAACATATAGCCTGGGTGATGACAGATTATGTCAACGATCAAGAAAATATACTCCATTTCCAGCTCTGGCTCTACGTTCGTTTGGTGCAAATACACCCTAAAATAAAAGTTCTAAAAACATGAAAAAAAGTTGGTTGATAATATTTGAGAACCTTTGTTTATTATTCCTAAAATATTTGAATTCTGCTTATTTTTATTCTAAGTCGCAGAGTCCAAAATAGAACACATTCAGACTAAGTGAATTCCTGACAGAAGAAAATAATGTAATCAGTTAAATCATACTACTTCTCACATTCTACAATGTCTCTTTGTAGGGATTGTACAGATACTCAAAAATGCTTTATTACCCCGTTTGCCAGTTTCCTTTGGTGTTAGTATATTTCTGATTATTTCATGTATCAAAAATCATTAGTCTTCTTGAATGATTTCTTGCCTTAAGAAATGAGAATACATTTTAAGTATTCCTTAACAGCAATTTACATGTTTTAGAATCTTAATTCTTTAAAGTTTGTGAAAATACTATGCCCAATTCCATACATACTAACATTGTATTTAAAATACTTACATTTTGTAAAGTAGAATTTCAAAAAAATATCCATATGAACCAAGAATTACATTAAATGTATACTCGATTGTAAAATGTTTTTTTTTTTATATAATAATTGTAATATTATCATTCGACAAGGGTATTTTGCAGAGTAAAGTGAAATATTAAGATGTATCTCATAATTCGTAGAAAAAGATCACTAAAATTCGTAGATAAGACATAATATGTGTTCACTGGATGTTGTAGAAATTGATATGAATGTAAGGTTCGTATTTTTTTTTCAAAAAAGCAATATTAGAAAAACCATAGTGGCCAAAACAAGGAATTATGAGTACAAAAGCCGTTCATTTTTATATAGATTAGAATTTAGTTTTATTAAGAAACACCATACCGAATCATACGTACATTAAAGTTCCACATTTTTTCTAAATAACATAGGGTTTGTATAGGTTTATTTCTGATAGGATTTATTCCCTATTACTAGGATTTACTTATACTGGTGACACTCGGTTGCCAATCCCTCATCAACAGCCTTCACTTCCAAGGTTCTTTGTATCTTCTCGTCATCCTTTGCCACTAATTTCTGGCTATCCTTCTAATGTTGTCAGACCATCTCAGCTTACCTAAGTTTTTATGACCTGTTCTTCGTTTAGACTTCGCTTGGTCTGTCTGTTATCCGTTATTCTCTGGCCCAGTTCAATTTTATTTATTTCTCACTTTTGTAACTTTGGTCTTCTCTTTAATATATTCATTTCGACCACATTAGATCTATTGTGACACTCTTCAATTCATACATGGAGCGCTGTCTCTTATTGTGCCTTGTCTCCAGAGGCTTCTTGCAGAGTGACAGTCTCAGCTCCTGCTCTCTGCAAGAAGTCTCCTTAATCTTCTTTTTGATATCCCCAAAAGATAGGTCCTAACAGAATTCCTATCCCATCTCCCGGATGCAACAATTGCTTTTGGTTATGTGGCCCTGTGTCCCCTTTGACCACTGATGCGGAAGTACCCATTATATCCACTACATCAGGTCGGCTCTACATAGCGACGTACCCATAGGCAAACAGACCATGAGTAAAAATTTTAACCACCTTCTACAGTGTCATGCTTGGAGTTTTTGTATTGACTGCTTCGATGGTAGTTTCAAAACCATATGTCAATATCAGAGGGATGCACTTTAGAATACCTTTTTCTTGACATTGAGGTTCACATTTGAATATCACCATTACCTATACTGAAAATTTGGCTCTTCCATATTATCTCTTGTTCTTATACCTTCAATTTGGCTATTTCATCAGACCACAGTTGGTCCATAGTCTTATAGTTGACACATCATCATTCCAAAAATTTCTACTTTGACTAACTTCTATACTGCCAATTTTAATAAATTTTTCCCTAAATTATATAAAAACATGCACAACAAAATAAATATTTTATTTTGATTTGTTTTTTTTTATGGTGAGTGTGTTGGAAATACTTTTTATACAAATTTGTATAATGATAATGATTAATAATATTGTTTTATTATGTAATTATTTTGTATACATTTACAATTTACATTACAATTTTTTGTAAAAATGAAATTACGTTACAACTGTCCCCTTATATACCTAATAAAATCAAGTAGATTCACATTCAGTGTAGTCTTTCCGAAGAATGTTACCACATTAATAATATAGTTTATTTATTTATATTTATTTCTTTATTTTTCCAACTTTTACATAGGTACATATTTTAAATTTATATAGGTACATATTTGGAATTTATCACCTCACTAGACGACAGCCTGTGTTGAGGTGATACTAATTTTTAATTATAGCGGCACTGTACTATGGAAGACACAAAAAGAGAAAAAAAAAAAAAAACACAAACAAAACAATCAGAACACAGAAGAAACAAAATAGTAGAAAATGAAAAAAGGAAAACGATCAGGACATACCCATGTACACACACTATCCTATACACGCCATCACATACATACACACATCCATACAGTTACCAGTAATGTTTTTTTTTTTACTTTAATTTAATGTTAAACATGACACAAAATATAAGTTACCCAGAATTTATGATTGAATTCAACTATAATATATTTTTAACATAATATTTAAACAATGTATCAGTAATAAAATAATAAATATTTTATCATAATATATACTTTAAACATTTATAAAATGTTGCTTTATGCTCCTGTAACCAGATTTAATTAAATTAAAAAGTATTTGTACTTATATCATAATTTATTTATTAAATTTGAAATTATTAATGTTTTCCCAGGTACATTAGTAATCTTGTTTTAGGAATTTTATTGTAAAAACCCAATAAATTTAGTTTCAATAAAATATGTAAGCAGCAATATTTTAATTCTTTAAAAAATTTAAATGTATTGTAGTGCATAAATAATGCATTTGGAGGATATTATTAAATTGTATATATTATTTTTTCATAAAGAAACTTTATTTATAAATATATTTTTCAAAAAAAAAAAGATTTGCATTTATATAAATTATTATTATTGTATTCATTAAAAAAAATATTTTGTCATACATATTACTTTTTATTTCAAAATAAAGAAAGTAGAATATTAAAGATATGCATTTTTATTCTGTGGAAATAAAAATAAATGAAGTGATTTGAAACAAAGAATATCATAAATTGGCGCAACCATTTGTAACTAATTAATTATTGTGGCAACTTTTTTTATCGATATATTTATTTATTTATTTTTTTAATATTTCATTATTTTATGTAATTGTGCAAAAAATGAAGTTGATAATAATTATTGTAGAATTAGCCAAAATAAACCCATTTTTAGTGCAGAAAATCAACCGAAACCCGGGCTCCCACAAAAGGTGAGCAACTGGACTGCAAAAAATACTCAGGTTAAATCTTGGTATAAAAAATATTACGGGACCACAAAAACCATAAAATTTGTCATTATAACGTTTGTTAATCTGAAAATTAGTTATTTCGGTTGTCATTATAACGTTTATTAATCTGAAAAATGTGTTTTTTCGTTTGTCATTATAACGTTTGTAATCTGAAAATTTGTTATTTCGGTTGTCACTATAACGTTTGTTAATCTGAAAATTTATTATTTCGGTTGTCATTATAACGTTTGTTAAACTGAAAATTAGCTATTTCGGTTGTCATTATAATGTTTGTTAATCTGAACATTTGTCATTTCGGTTGTCATTATAATGTTTGTTTAACTATAAATTTGTTATTTCAGTATGTAGTCATTATAAGGTTTGTTAAACTGAAAATTTCTTATTTTGGTATTCATTATAACTTATGCTCAACTGAAAATTTATTGTTTCGTTACTCATTTTAACGAGATTTGTCCTGTATTTAAATAAAAAATGCATGCTTCAACAGTATAATTTCTATTCCAATTTATTATATTTTAGGTTTATTTTTGTTGATATAATTTTTTTTATTTAAAATGCTACAAAAAAATAAATAAATATATCGAACTAAGTAATCAATAGAATTTATTTTAAGTACCTATTTGAAGTTAGTCAAAAGCAAAAAATATGTAACATAAAATTTATAATATTGTGTTTGATAATAATTAATTAAAATATACTTAATTGTGTACTTAATTTATTTTTATTGCAATGTATTGTTACTAAATTTATTGGGAATTTACTTATTTTGGTTTATGTGAAATTTTTCTTAACTACGTATTAAAATAAATGAAATCCATTCCCCCCCTGTTATGTACCCTACCACAATTTATTTATTTATTTTTATTTGCTACAAACCTGTTTCAAAGAATATATTGTGTCATTTGAGATAAGTTTAGAGACATAATGAGATTTAAAAATTTATAATGCGTTATTATTACATATTATAAAACATTATTTTGTTAAAAAGTTGTCGCAAACAAAATTTTGTCATTTTCAGATCAGTAACTGATCTACAGTTTGTGAAAAATTCTTACTGCTTTTGCCAATTCAATTTAATCTTTGAAACTCGTTCATATTAATTTTTTTTTTATTTTGCATAAAAATATTTATGTACTTTTTGTAGATTTACAAAATTATCTTATTTGAAAAAGTAATTTATTTTTTCTTATCAACAAAATTTTATTTTATGTTAGTATATGTAGGTATAATACTAAACTTTGTACTTATATAATAATTTTACTTTATTGTGTGTGTTTTTTGCTTTTGCATTTTTTGTATTTTCTACACATACGCATGTATATGTAAAAATCAAAAGAAAAACAATACAATACCATCATTATTTGCCACATTGTTTTTTCTCGTCTGTATCTTTTATTAGTATTGTTTAACAAATATATGAACCAACTTCATTTTTTATTGACACTCTTTAAAAAATAATTCTGTTACTTTTTGAATCAGTTCATATATTCGTAACAATATTAAAATTTATTAAAAATATGCGCCAATTTATTAATTTATTTTCTGCTTTTTAAGTTCAACAATTTCTTTGTTTCTATTTTCATTTCATTTATTTGTATGTATCCCTCTTGCTCCTTTACGATCCTTTAAAAAAAAATGTAGTCAGTAAAATACTTTGAAATACACAAACACATCCGTATAGATGTAGACAATAATTGATGACCTCCGGACCTTTTTTATGACCTAGCTATCTACACTTCTGTTATAGACCTTTTTTTATTCTTAACCCAATTTCACTCACCGTTTACAGACGTGTACGGTGAGTGAGAATGGGTTCAGTAAAAAAACAAGCCAAAGTACACATGCTAAATGAAGATTGATACATCAGTGTCTGTCGGAAAATGGCGTTCGGACTAAAATGAGATACGTAAAGAGCTAATGTTTAGTATTTCACAACAAGATTCGTATCTGTAGATTTTTTTAACAAAATCTCACTTGCATAATATAATTGTGGTATAACATTATCATTGACAAGAACGCAGTGAAAAAGATAGGGTGAGTCCCATATCCATCAGTCCAAATTCAATCGCTCCATCACTCCAAATGAATCGTCAGTGTGGGAACTTCAGTGGCCGTGGTCCAAGTGGTAACGTTACTTTTTTTTCGTCAAGTTTTCACATATATGTCAAAATGAAGTAACATCACTCCATTTGGATGGATGGAGCGATCGTGAATGAGAGAATTATTTGGGATGTGGATGTCATCCATTGGACGAAATCCATTTGGAGTGATAGTGAATGAGGGACTTCAGATTATCAGGATTAACTCTTTGAAAATTATTTATATATTTTTTAAAAATTGTTGAAAGGCTCTTATACGATTGCTTGTATAAATATGTCATGTAATCAAATCAAATAACTTTTGTGTTATTCCAAATAGCATTTGTAGATTAGCACTTGAGTCACTCATGTAAGGGGCTAAACTCAATTGAGAAGTTATGCTTCGTAAAAAACATTTGCATTATTGCATAGTCATTACAAACCCTATACTCATTGACTTAAGTGCAAATATTTATTAAGAAACACAAGTTCGCAATTGAGTTGAGGATTGACTCGAAACAATTCTGCATTCAGGAGATTCTAAGGCATATGATTTTTTTTTTCAAAAATGAATCTGTGCTCACTCAATGTGAACACAAATACACTCTTTGAATCTTTCAAAGTAAGCTACTAAAAACTTGTGACGTGAAAGAGGAAGATGGTCGGCACTTGGGATCGAACCCACGACCTCCACTATGAAACTATGACAAAATTAAAAATATGTGAAATGACAAAAATTTCTCAACAATTTTGCCATGGCGTAATTCAATTTGTTAATTTCATAATTATTGTGAATACTGAACATTGTGTATTTGATTGATTGATTCATAGGCTCAAACCATTGAAGCAGAATTGACGGCCAAACTGCTTGGTCGCGGGGTCGCCGTATCACCAGTCGTGACAGTTGAGCCGCGTCGTAGGAAATTCCATAAAGCCATAACACTCAGTATGCCTGCTCCCAGACCCCATTCGCAAGGGATGATCAATCAGTATACCACTTCGGCACCTACGCTACGATTACTTTGCTCCATATCAGGTAAGGGACGTTAGTATTGAGCACTTTTTTTATTACCAATATTTAGAGTCTTTTATACATTATGTTTATATTTATTTGAATTTCTTTATTATTTCATAGTTTTTTTTTCAAAATTTTCATTTTATTTATGAAAGCACACGGAGATGACAAAGACCTTGGCTTTGCTCATTTTTCCACCATTTTATTGTGGTTTTAAAATATTTGGCTATTGTTAATTATATTTTTTTTATGTTGTTTTTTATATTATAATTTTTATTTGTATTTATGTTGCTTAAGTGTGGATGTTTGATGAATGTGGTGCCGTTGTTTTGTTTTAAGAATTATATCTTACAATTTGCGGCTTGTTTTAAATTATTACCCCCCCCGAAAACGCTTTGCCTTGCCAATATTGGAATTCTCTTTGCTAAATTTTCAAACCATATTATTATATACTTACTGCTTTAAATGTGTCTTATTATAATTATATTTATTTAAAACAAGCAATAACATTGTATGTAATAATTCTTAATAATTTAGGTATAGTAATGAATTTTATTAACAAAATATTGATATTTTGTTGAACGTCATGGTACAAACAATTTTGCTCAATTTTTTTCATATTATCTCCCTCTAGAGACCATTTTTATGTAATTTGGTATTTTGAAGATGAACCCTCATATTTTTGTAACATCGATTGGTTTTTTTGTAATATTTGAGGTAGTACTTTTGTAATATATTCTAGCTTTTTAACTACTTTCCCTTGAGGGAATCATAGACCTTTGAGGTATTATAACTTTGTAAACAAAAATCAATACAGACGAGATATAGAGTTAGTTAGATTAGATGAAAAAATGATCTGAGATATTTAAAATACCGATCGCTCATAATAGAATAGTATAGATTGTAGGTCCATGTAGAGAAAATTCTTTTTTTAGTAAGTAAAAATGTTAGTTGAAATTTTTCGACATCATTTATACGTAATTAAATAAGTTTTCAAAATTATTAGGACTAGATATTCAGATAATTATTATTGTTTTTGTGTAATTTTTTGCAAGTATGCAGTAAAATATGGTAGAAGATAACTCAATAAAAATGACGGATCAACTCGGCTATCCCTTGTTTAGGATTAACTTTTAAACTAACAAATGTAGCTTCCTGTGTGCCATTCAATTACTAGTATTTGTAGATAACTGTGTAAAAAGCAATACATGATTTCAATCAGTTCTTCAATCTTTCAGTTTTAGATATAGACCTCTTATCAACTTCCATGATTTTTTAACCCCTGACTCTCTGACACCCTCTTAATGTCATCAGAAAACCTGAGCTGCGATCGGCCTGAGTTTATGACTTGTTCTTAGCCTTAAATCCAATATTTTCTTGGTCCATTTGTCATATCCTCTTCTTCTTCAGTCGCTCCCTCCATCCCTTATGGTTTTCAGCCATTATTCAAGACCCGTGAAATGTGGTCAGACCATTTCATGGTCAATCGCTCTCTTGTGTGATGTGGCCAAAAAAGCAAAGGGTGTGCAGTTCGCATAGAGAGGACGCCATGTATTGTGTATGATGTGTCATATATTGTCAACAATATAAGACTGGTCCAGTTCCAATACATAAAGTGATGCTATCTGGTTGGTAATTTTGGTTTTCTCTCTGTTTGATTAATTTTCCTTTCCGTTTCTTAAACTAATATCAGCATATTCCTCTCCATCGCTCGTTACGTTATCTGAGCTTTTGCATTGGCCGTAAACATAAAAATCTGAGCTTTTGTATTGGCCGTAAACATGAACAATTCGTACGCTACTTAGCTGCTTGAATGCATCTGTCGTTCACAAAGATAACTAATATTTTAAGAAAGGGGGAAATCAGCTTTTCTAAGCACGGAAGAAACAAGACTGCAAAGATTGAGACCCAATATGATAACATGAAGAGATATTACTATGAATGTTTTACTGCATAATTGTAAAATTTACTCAGTTGAACCTTTTTAAAGAGTGCGATGCTTAATTTATTTGATTTTACATTAGTTTTATTTAGAAAAGTAATCATAAAATTGTTTTCCATATAAACGAATGCAAAATTTATTTGAAACTTCAAATTATTCCGTATTTTTATATTTTTGGTATATAAATCAAGTAATGTTTAGTATAAACGAAATAAATTTTGCATTCCGATTGGTTTTTTGATGATTTACTGTATTATTACAAAGGTATTTAATTAACCTTTACATGAACATTTGAAAAGTTTTTATCGTGTGTGTGATTTTGTTCGTCTTGTGTTTGTGTTTTTTAAAATTGCACGCCCATCTGTACTACTACTTCTACTACTACGTCGACATCGTCCGAACATCTGTAACTAACATCTTGGGGGGTCGTACGCACCATCATCACGAAAACCAATATGTGTGCATGTGTTGTGTGTGTGTGTGTGTTTCAATTGTGTGCGCGCCCACTTTACGTGTGTATTGGTCCAATCAATAATTTGTGCGCACACATGTAATGCACTCCACACCATGATGCAACTCTCGCAGGCGTGTTTCGCAAAAGATCTCTCGAAGGTAATGTGAATAAAAATGACATAACAAAAAAAAAGAATATTACATTTCAGTCATTATTCTTTATTAATTTTATTTTTTTTTAGGTTTTGACTTTTTCTATACTCACTTCACCTTGCATCCTTTGATTTATTTAAGTTTATTATTATTATTTTTTTAATTAATTTATGTATTTATTCAATACTCACACTCTGCCCCAGAGCATCTTTGTTGAATTTTGAATATCACCAATAATCGACACTTAGACAATGTTATATTTCGAATCTTTTGTTTTATTCAATATAAATAAAAATGAACATAAAACTTTTTCAATTATAATATATAAATTTTTTTATGTATCCATTTAATTGTTTTTGGATCCGTTCAAAATTTTTTAAGTGATACGCCTTCTCAAAATAATTTGAATTATACAAAGTTATTGTTCATTTTAATAAATTAATTTAATATTTCAAAATTTTACTAATTAATTACCTAATTCAAACTCACAACATAAATGTGTGGTTTTGTTTAAATGATAATTTCGTTTTTTTTTTCGAAATTAAACGTGCTCTAGTTCGAATGGTTACCTACAGCTATTTTTTAAGACTTAATAGTTTGAAGTTAATGCAAACATGACCACAATTTTTAGTATCCTCACATAATGCAAAGTTAATTTTTTTTTTATATAATTATATTAATAAAAACACTTTTGCAATATATAATTGATTATTTATACTCCGAATTGAGTATTCCACTAAAGCTCTTTGAAAATAAACAAAAGCCTATCGAGCTAGCTTTTATGCATATGTTTTAGCGTTATTCAAAATCCTAAGTACCTATGCGACGGACACCTGTAATCGGAACATGGGAGAAAATATTTTTATTTGTTTGCTAATATTAATTTATTTCAAAGATCAATAGTGGAATAAAGACTGTGGTATGAAATTTCACAGATACCATTTTTTATAAAATATTTCATTAGAATATAAAATAAAGTCTAAAAAAATATAAATAAATAAAAAAGTATTAGATATTGTTATTAAAAATAAATAAGTTCACAAATAATAAAAGAAATTATATATCACATTACGTCTTTGCTAAAGTTTGGATATCTCACCCCACAATATTTGCAATAGTTCGTAGAAACCTTAAAACCCGTTACGAGTATACCTTGAATGTCAATATCACGCAAAACCTGACAACTGTCATTTCACTATTCTGAAATCAACGAAATCTGACGAACAAGCCATAGATCTTCAAAAGAATAGCAGTAGGGAGACAATAGCAGGGAGTGGTATTGTCTTGCCGTGGGGTTGCCGGCTAAGAATAGCTATTCTGCTCCTTTTGCTGGTTTTTCGCTGTAAAAGGCAGGAAATCGAAAAATCAGATCGGGACTGTGAGGTTGACCACCTCACGTCCTTGAACCTCAACCTGTCAGAAAAGGCACAATGAGCGTCGGACGTCTTCGAGCGCAATGGAGAGCTCTTGATGCCTACCTATACTCCTGAGTGGGGCTTAGGCCTCCCGCATTGTGGGTTGGTTTGGGGGGGATCCGCGGCGGGCTTGATTTATGTGGGGCCGGCTTTTCGGTTTGAATCATGTAACGTGTAAACAGCGAAGGGTTTGGCACAGGTAGTTTCTCTTACTTCTAAGAGTTATCGGAAAAATACTAAAACCGCTAAGATATTTGTCTGTAGACCTAAATGAAATACAAATACACAATATATAAATATTATATAAAACTAGGAAATAATATTAGTTATTAAAATATGATATGTAATGTTTATAGATTGAGTTGAAAATACCTATATAGTTTAAATTCCCATATAACATATTATATCTGTACCTCGGATGTATAGGACATTATCTCCATTTTGTCAAATTTTGCCAATTTCTTCTATTACAAAAACATTTGTCTAACAATTTAAACAAATTAAAGTACAAAAACGCATCTGGAATGTTTTAAATGAAATAAATGCATCAAATATTCAATGTAAAAAAGGTTTTTCTGCTCTCCTATAAAATTTGCAAAATGTAGATATTGTCCTATACCTCCGAGGTACGGATCCTGGTGCTACTATGGCCTTCTTCGGATTTTCAAAACATTATAGAAAACATAAAAATGTAGTTGCATAGTACTTAGGTACTTAAAAATTCCAATTATGAAATTAATTAATTTTCGATAACTTTTCTAAGAAAAACAATGAACAAGAATAATAATTCTGTCAGTTATATGCATATAACCTAGACAGGTTCGCGTAATGAATTTCCAATTAATGCTACGCCAATAACAATAATATAAGGGTGCATCCGTCATAAAAATAATCCTACCCTTTTCTATTGTATTATAATTTGAATAGTAATCAATTTGAATAGTAAGCCAGTTGTCAGATTTCACTGATTTCAGATAATATGTTCACTTTTATACTTTTACTAGATGCAACTCCACAAACGTAGACAAATAATGTGAAATATTATGGCAGTGAAATGAAAATATGGTTGTAAATGAAACATTTAATAAAAATATTTTTGTTTAATTCAGAATTATCATTATAAAAATAATAAAAAGAAACATCTTACTAAAATTTAAACTAAAATTAAATTAAAACTAAAATTTTATCCCTTCTTCTAAAACACTTTTATCAACTTTGTAGTATTTCGACGACATGATAGTAAATAAAAAACCAACTTTGCAAATACTACTTAACTTAATTAAGTAGTATTTGCAAAGTTGGTTTTTTATTTACTATCATAAAATTTTATCTATTTAGTTATAAATATAATATAAAAAACTTTATTTTTCATTCATACTCTGCTTTATTCTTATTTTCTCACAGAGCCTCATACTAACACACATACCAATAAGTGAAACATGTTTATTAATTTTTTTATTTAAGTATTTTATTTTATTTAAATTAAAACGCTAAAAGCTAAAAGCAGAACACCGTATAAGCCAAAAAAACTTAAATATATTTTTAACTATTTAGAACTAACTACAAAGCATGAATATAAAATTGCATCGACTTTAGATTTTGGTGGAAAATGCAAAAATGTATGTCAATATATTATGAAAAATTCAAAGTTCAAAGTTTAATTTATGTTTTTTTTTTTTTTAATATTATTATGTTAAGATATTGCTATTTTGAAATATCGTTTGCATAAATAAATACTTAACTCTACTATTTTCCTAATCTACAGATTCCAAACGTAAATCTTTTTCCCTTTTTAGTATGCACATAAATGAGTATTGCCACAGTAAAAAAAGAGTACCTACAATTAAAGAAACTTTTTAATGCATGTCTTTACAATATATATTTTTTACGTAATTTGTTTAATTTGAAGAATTTTCAAATACAATATCATATCTTTGGTAACACCTTTTATGAGCCCGAATATGATTGACTTGAATATGAACATAGTAACGAGTTTTTGTGTACATAATGCAAACTTATTTTTTTTTATAATTGATATTAATTTACTTGACTATTTCTATTTTTATGAGCTTTTCGAAGTATTGTAGTATTCTAGTATTATTTACATTTTTTATATTATCTCTTCTACTACTAATAACATACGAAAATATTTTTATATTCGTCTGTCAATATTTTTATGTACATTTTGGCTTGTATGGTAATAAAACTCTCAAGGCAGTTTATTATTTCTTTTGATTTGATTTGATTTAATTATTTTATGTTTTGTATTGTTTTTTTTGTAACCATGAATATACAATATCATACATATTATCCATCACAACATTTTCTCCAGCAAATTTCCTTCGTATTAAGATCAATCAATCAATCAATCACCTATATGTATTTGTATAGTTAATTTAATCCATTTTCAGTGTTAAACCAAAATAACGATATAACCTTCTAGTTTTATAACAATAACCATTTTAATGATATTTCTACAAAATTTGCTATAAACTCTTGCATAACTTCATAAAGATAACCGATTTGATATTTTTGGATTGATATTGTACAAGTTTATATGAGAAGTGTTGAATATTCATAGTTTATCATGTATTTACTTACTTAATTTAATTATTATAATATTTAATTATTCGTGAACTTTTTTTTTTAAACAAAACCAAATTGAAATTTATATTATGTATACTTCAGTCAAAAGCTATAAATTAGGATCATGTTTAACCTACTTAGATGTTTCAGTTATCAAGCTTTTAATAATATTTAGCTAAATAACCAAATGTGTCAAAAATGATTTGATAGACTATAATAAGTTCTTGATCAATCAATCGATTCTCCCATTTTGAGGGGCAACAAGAGTCTGCACTTGATCTTGTTTAAATTTTCAATGACTTCTTCCCAAGCAATGTCCAAACCCGTCAACTCTGTTTCAAAGAAACCGAACACATTATGAGAGGCCCTTTGGAACCTTGAAGGGAGGAAGAACAACATTCCTCTCGACCAACTCTTATTTAGCATCTTAACTAATTTCTGCCTTTTAGGCAATAATATCCAAAGATTTCCTTTTGTCGAATTTGATATAGATTCGTCCTCGTCAGCAGAAGTTTGTTCGCATAATTAGTATCTAGAAATATTTTTGAAAAAAATTGGTTTGAGTTAGGTATACTGACGGAAACGACAGTGTTGAAAATTTCAATTTAATATGTTATTTGATTTAATTGTAAAATTATATCATCTAATAAACTCTCCACCGTCGCTTTCAATATCTAGAATTTAAGAGTTCAGAGGTTTCGATTTCTGTTTTGAGTGGCAAAAAAGCATATCACGGGTCAAGTTTTTCTGGAAGGTGTCTTTATATCCAGATAAAGAAAATATTTGGAGCATAGTTTGGATAGACTACATTTGCCATTGAAATCTGGACAAAATTTTTCAAAAAATTAAGTATTTTGAAATTGAAGAAATTTGTACTATAATCCCAATCATCTGAATAATTATTTTCAAAATTCATCAAAATATGTTTTTAATGATTTCCATTGTTGTGTCATCCATGTTCTTCATGACTTTTCAAATCTTCCCCTTCGAAATATTCATTTTCAAAATTATTTTCATTTTTTGATCATTATTTCATAATTTTTTTACACATTTTTACAGCTGCCTTCGAGAGATCTGCTTACGAAAAAAAAAAAAAAACGCACTGGCTATAAAAAAAAAAAAAAAAAAATATACCTACTGTTATGTTATTCTTATGCTGTTTTATTTATTATATATACATGTACATATTATTTATGCATATACAGTTTAAAACATAGCTTCAGCTTTTGTCGCCGATACTCTTATTAAAGTTTAAAGTATTTTATACTTTTATTTTATTTTTTTACTTATAAAATAAATGTGTTTATTTAATTATTATACAGTCTTAAATTGATTGTATGTATTTCAGTCGAAAATTTCAACTATTCAATTTCTTTAATGGAAAAAGTGATATTGTTTATGGTTGTAATAATTAAAAAAAAATAAATATTAAAACGCAATCATTTTTTATTTGTATGCTTCCGTTAATAATAATAAAAAAAAACTGTTTAAAAATAAATTCATAGTAATATTTTTGAAAATTTTAATATTAATTTAATTTTATTTTTTTTGTTATCAATATACCTAAATATTGAGTTGATAGATATTATAATGTAGATAGTTTGTAAAATACTTATTTAAATTAATTTATGTATGAAGAAAAATATTTTCAGGAAATATTATTAAAGATAAAGGTGAGTACGAAACGAAGTCCTGAGTGAGTTTTATAAAAATAGTAATAAATGTAGAAAGAACACCAAAAAATGGACACCATCGGAAATGGTTTACCTTTCTCATTAGAAGTACAATCTGTCTATAAAGATTAGAAAATAACTGAGGGTGCTGCTTTTGTTCATATGGCAACATTCAATCAGTACCTACTCCACCTTTATGAAGCAAAGTAATGTAACTGCTTATCTATAATATAAAAGAAAGTCGGGTTTGTGCGAACACAACTCGAGATTAGCTGAACAGATTTTTATGATGCTTGGTTGATTGGATTTTTCTCCGTTCCCGATAACAGAATAACTACCTATTAAAAGTTGAAAAATGCATAAGAAATAATATATTATATTAAAGTTACTATGGACTGGATTTCCCGCGACGCCAACGCCATCTATTAAACATTCTATAACAACAAAATTATTGTTTACCTGACAACCAGATTTTGTGTATTGGTATGCAGATTTTTGATGGAATTTTTTCCAAGCTTTCAGAAATCATTTTTTAACATTAAAACATATTTTAAATGTATTTTTGTATAAATTACAAATTTGAAATCAATATTCATAGTAAAGGCTACAGGACAATGTCTGTAGGGAAAACTAGTTTAGTTATACTGACCTCGGTAGCCTAGTGGCAAAGGCTCCGACTTCGGATCAAGAGGTTCTGTGTTCGATTCCAGGTCGGGTCAGAAATTTTTAATGTGTTTTTACACTTGAAATTTCTACTCGGGGTTGGAATCCTGTGTCAGATTGGACGGGACCGGTTGACTGGTAGAGAATGCTTCAAGAATTAAGTTCCGCCAGCTATACTGACATCTATGTATAGAAGAGTGTTATTTATTTATAAAAAAAACTATATAGGTATTTCAAATTTATTTCAAACTAAGATTTTTGAAGAATTTCTATTTGTAACCTATGCATAAACCTAATAATTTGGCTGACAGATTTAATAATTAAATGTTACGTTTATTTGGTCCATTATGTGTCCATTTCAGTAAATACACTCCGTTTTTTTTTCTAAAAGAGTTTAATGATGAATAATTATTGTGTCAACGATGGCACCCCAAAAGGGATAGAAGAAGGTACTATGTAAAACTAAGACAATATTATATTGCATACTTCACCAAATGGTGGTTACCACCTCTAAAAAAAACCTACTCTCTTAGCGTTAGAACAAAAAAATATCATAAATTTCAGTGTTGCCAGAGAGATAACTTTTTTGTTCATCAATAATTAATTTCTACTCTTTATGGACAGATTGTATGCTGAAAACAGTACCTACCAATGTAACAGAACAAAATTGCAACTACACTGACAAAACACCCAGAATATTTTTTTTTTCGTAATTATTATGTTAACGATCACAATATAGCTGAAGCATGCTTTGATTAATAATGTGCAAGTGTTTCAAAATATTATGTAGTTCTAGTGAAGTACAAACAAACTTGAAATGTAAGAAATTTAGCGCTCCCATTATGAGAGTTTTTTTTTCAAAAAAATATTCTCCAATGTTGTTTTGAGTACACAATTTCGTCAACTTTATGAACCCACTTCTGAACACAGAAGGACGGCGAGGATCTCGGAATATCAAAATCATTCAGGTCTGCTTCGAAGGATGATACATAGTACGAGATGGCATTCCTAGACTTTGGAGCGAGAGCAATGCTCTTGGCCAACTGTCTTTCTGCATACACACTTTATTGACTACACTAACCCTTTTATGCTTGCAACTCTTCGCATGTCCCCTTATGGGAACGACATGCTCACACCAAGACACAGTGGTATACGGGTGGCCGAGAATTGTGGGTCGAGCATTTGTTCTTAACCAGATATGGAAAATTGGATTATTTATTTATTACAATTTTAAACGGCTCTAAGCCTATTACATGTTATATCATATACATATTAAACAAATCATTAATCAGCATATGATTCAACTTAACATTAACATCAAACAAATCAACAACAACAAAGTAAAAATAAAATCTACAAACCGTCGTAAGCAGTATGCCAAAAATTAACATAAAATAAGTAAAGCATTGAGATAAGATAAAGCAATAAAATTTAAGGATGAATTGTTTAAAAGATCAAGTGAAATACACAGATCACATTCACAAATGATTAGAAGATTAGAAACTACAAATAAAATTAAATGAAATAAGTAATGCCGTATAAAATACGATGCAATTGTGTACTCAAAATCTACATTTTAATAAGACAATATTTTCTTTTTATCACCTTTTCACAACTAATAAAAAACAAAATAATGACCGCAACATTTTTTTTTATGGAATATTGAACTAAAATCCGATACCTGAATTTGATTTGAAAATTAATC
Organism: Mystacides longicornis; assembly: GCA_963576905.1. Taxonomy (NCBI): domain Eukaryota; kingdom Metazoa; phylum Arthropoda; class Insecta; order Trichoptera; family Leptoceridae; genus Mystacides; species Mystacides longicornis. Next base: position 7,595,806 of record OY756431.1, on the reverse strand, counting down.
AGATAAAAGTTGCATAAGTCCATTATTATAACATAGTTTTGAATGGGATGTTTTTCTTCCTTTCTGTGCCGCTAGAGGCGCCCTTGCTAATCCGGTCTATTGTCAAATTCAGTGTTGCCAACGGGGGCGATTTACTTCTTCTTCTTCTTATGGTCGCTCACAATAGTCACAATCTAACCTCCAAAATATCATTCTAGTTTATTTCAAATTAAACAACTTATATATTATTATACATGATAACTTACAATAGGTTTAGAGTAATCATTGTACATTTTTTACATACTATTACAAATAAAATTGTTCATCTTTTTTTATATACCTACCTAAATACAAATTAAAAAATACAGAACAGCACCCCTGAGATTTATTCTCAAATTTATGCGCAACAAAATCAACAACAACTTCTTAGCAACGCAATGGAAAACAAACTTCCCAACGTTGGCATCACTGAAAAAAACATCTCTACGTTGGCAGCACTGAATTTGACAATAGACCTGATTAGAAGTTCTGCCACCTAGTGTGTATTGTCGGAAGCTCCCCAGAAAACTTCCCATTGATTTTAACACAAATAACTTTGATATGAAATTCACTACAATATTGAATATTCTATGAATGTTTGGTTTCTTATTCTTAGTCGGTTGCTTGTCTTGGTATTTCAGGTGGAACGAACAGAGCGCATTGGGAGGATGTCACCGAAAGTACCCCTCTTACTTTCGTCAATGATTGTGTTTCGTTTACCACAACCGTATCTGCCAGATATTGGTTAATGGACTGTAGAAATGTCAGCGAAGCGACGAAAATGGCGACTGAATTGTATAGGTAATCTACTTGGGTATAAATTGTGGAACCTCTAATAACAAGGTTAATAATTCGTCATTGAATTAAGAGTTACAATATTCACAATAATGTGGTCCATGCATTGAATCACTACTACATACTAGAAACAACATCTCCTCCTAAAATGTGTCTATAAAAAGGAAACCATTTTAGTCACACTTGCTTTTAGTATGCAATTTTATGTGTTAGATAAAAGGTCGTATTATCGTCAAGTACACTTATTTCTGGGTTATTTTTATTTGCTTCGACACATTTTCGTTCAATGGTCCCATGCATCAATATTTGAATTTCAACTTCCTTGTTTGGAAGATAGTTATTGTCGCTAATAAGAAAATCAATGAGGGCTAATCAGAGACTGACATTCTGGCTTGGATGTCCTACGTCACAAATGCAAGACGTGAAGCGTCACTCTTTATGCGTTCTCTATTCTGTTTCGATCGTTATACAAAATACTGACTATTAAGAGGTTCCATTAAAATTATTTGTAGTATTATTTATTAGTGAAGTTTTTATTAAAATTCTTCTTTATCGAATTTCAGAGAAGCAATCCATGTACCATTTATAGCTAGATTTATCGTTTACGCTAAAAGAACTGAACATTTGCAAGCACAGCTAAGAGTTTTCTGTGTAACAGACGACAGAGAAGATAAAACTCTAGAAAGAATGGAAAGGTTCTCCCACGTAGCAAAGAGCAAGGATGTTGAAGTACGGATTATTTATTTTTTCTCTATTCTGTGTTCAACATTATGAACCCAAAAACTTATTTATTTTCGCTGTTTTTTTTTTCATCAGGTCCATGAAGGCAAACCTGTTTATTTGGAATTCGGCGGTAACTTCTCACCAGTGGCCAAGTCTGGTGAACAGCCAAAGCTGGAATTCAAAGCCTTCCGAGAGAATAGGTTGCATTTCAATGCTATGGTACGTGGGGAACACGCGGATGCTGTAGCTCGCTGCATGTTCATGAGAGAAGCAAAGAGGCCTAAAGGAGAACCACCACAGCCACCTGTGAGACCATTTTTCTAATGACTTGAATTGTTTCTTTCATAGACAAACTTACCTTGAAAAAGAATGAAATGTATATTGCATAGACATATAACCTTGAAAAAGAATAAAATGTATCTTGCAAAGACAAACTTACCTTGAAAAGTAACAAAAAATATATAATTTAAATAGCACATTTTTACATAATAAGTATGACTAACATTTTCTTGTTTTAGATTTGCACCTTAAATATTGTATTACCAGAAGAAATTATACCCCTAGAACTGACAATTCCACCATTTGGTGGAAGAATCCATAGAGATCATGAGCTAGAGAAAGAACAAGACAGAATTCATGTTGATGATTTGTCTCATGAACTATCCAAAGAACCTGATTTTAAGTGGCCTGACAGACTTTCCGATTATAGGTATGTCGAGTATTATATTAATCATCTTCACTTAGCTTATATTGTATCTCCCGCTAATTACTTGACAAAATATGCATGATTGGTAAAAAGGACTGAAACATCCAATAATCCCATAATTATACGAGTTATATGTAATAATCAGTGTTATTTTGTACCATTCTGTGGATCACCTTTCCGATTTTGTGGACCTTGAAACTCGTCATTTGCCCCTCATTATAACATTTTATACACTTTCCAGCACAGTAGCTCTTGCTATGTTATTTTTATTCCTGGCATCACGTCCCATTACTACCCATTGAACCTCAATGATTGATGAACTGTTTTTGTGTCTAGAATCCAGTCTATGTGCAACCTACTGGGTATGGATTGGGTACCTCTCGCTTATGAGCTAGGAGTTTCTTCAGCTCAGGTTGCATCATTGAGAGAGAGAGGTGCCTCCGGAGCTCATCAGGGCGTCCTCATGCTGAGACTCTGGAGAGAGCTGAACGGAGCCAATGCCACACGTAACTTTTACATTTATTAATATAACACGTGATGTGACTGATATTACGTGAAACCGAAAGTCATTGACTTGCTTTATGGAATTTCAGTGAACTCCCTGGAGCTGGCTCTATGCAGGATAGGCAGGGAAGATGTTCTCTTGCCTCAGAGCACAATTGATGTTGAAAGGAGAATACAGAGGAACATTTATCAGGAAAGGCAAACGTCTGAGGAGATAGTTTCATATAAAAGTCCTGACTCAGGTATAAAAAAAAACTTATTTTACATCCTCCCTTTGAATAATCTCAATTGTAAAAGAATTTTTCTTTTGAATCTAGGGTCACTCAAATTGAACATAAATACACTTTTGATAATATATTTCAAACCTTCAGAAAGAAAGTCGCAGACTGAACCAATAAGCTACTAACCACATCTTAAAGATCCTAGTAATTAATTGTGTTATTTCACCAATCCTACTTGTTCCTACTTGGTCGCAAAAAACATGTACCTACCTAAGTTTGTATGATAAGAAGCTGTTCGAGTATTACGTAAAGCATTTTTTGAGAATATTCGACTATTTTCAGCTTTCACGACACAGGCATTTGCTGACTGTGAAAGATGTCAAAAGTGTATTTGTGTTCACTTCGAGTGAACACAGATTCATTTAAAAAAAAAAAAAATTGACCCCCCCCCATGAAACGCGCCGCAACGTTTTTTTTTTGTCCTTCCCCTTCCCTTTGTGTAACACTCATGTAACAATTGTTTATACCTAAAAATCGATATTATTATGTAATTTCAAAAAAATCACATAAATTCCTTTGTTCAAACCCTTTCCAGCCCCAGTAGTTACAGTAACCCCAAGTTTACAAGACCCCCCCCCCCCCCCTATTGTGTTACATACATAGTACTTGAACTGCCTGTAATCAAGATATAAATAAACTGAAGAATGTTTTTGTTTCAGAACTGATAGAAAAGAGTAGATTAGATGAAATAGAAAAGGAGGATATTAACAGAGCTTTAGAAGGGAGTCCTTTAGAAAGGTTAGAACGAACATTAGTAGATAAAAAACTGATGGAAGATTCAATGGGTGAAACGGATGAAGCAAAATATTCGCCTGAAGAAAAATCCTATAAGGAAGAAAAGGATGCGATCAGTGACGGGGAACCATCTCTAACACCTTCGGAAGAAAGTGAAGAAGAAGAAGGTAATATTTTTATTAATTTGCCAATCCTGTCGAAGACAAGATTATCAGCTAGTTTTATTCAAGATGCTGCACCTGGTATAAGGAAACCTCTTCGAATAAGGAAACGTTTAGACATTTTGTTAGGCTGCAAACCTGCCCATTTTTTCATCAGCGCTAGCTTTAGCATAATCAAGGGCTTTTATGGTCCAAACCTCAGCAAAAGAAAGACAGTGAAAAAATTGTCTACGAAACGACAAAGAAATTGATTAAAAATTGAATTTAAGCATGTTATCTTCATTCACAGGTATAAAGAAGAGTGTAGCTGAAAGGAAGATACAGATCACAAGAAAGTTAAGTTCTTCAAAGGTCCCTGCATCTAAACAAAAGAAAGAAATTAAAGAAGAAATCATAGAGATCAAAAAGCAAATAAACCCTGATATCAAAAAGTTCCATGTTCAACAATCATCACTGACATCTCAAGTAAGTCTTTTTTGCAAAATGAGTGTCCTTTGTAAATGCTGTAATTTGTAACAGAAATAGTAATTTTTTAATTTTGTTTCTGCAGACATCATTGGAGTCAAAGGAAAGTGTAGTAAGTGGTAAAATGTCCAAGAAATCGTCTACAGATGATGAGGAATCTTTGAAAAAACCTCCTTCCAAACCCATAGAAACTATTCCAGAACCATCAACCGTTAAAGAAAAAGTTCTTCCAAAAGCTGCCCCACGACCAATGCAGAAGCATGTCAGAAATGAATCAATGATAAGGTTTTCGTCTGGAGATTTTTCAGACATTAAAGTCACACAAAAGAGACCTGATGAAAAAATTACAGAAACTAGAATAGTAGAGGAAACAACAATCGAAGGTCTTGGACCAAATTTCAAAACAGACATTAAAAAAGAAGTCACAACTAAGATTGAAGTTGGTTCTAAAACAGTGACAATAACTGAAGAAATATTGACAGTCAAGGAAAGAGATATTGCTGAATCATCCTTGAAAGAAAAAATAAGTTCTTTTGAAAATAAAATGCAAACTGATAAGAAGTCAGTTGATGGAGAAAAATATGAACCAAAAATAAAACTTACGGAAGAAATTCTCAAGAAACATACAGAAAGCCATCCAACCACGGGAGAACTTACTGAGGAGTTCATAAAGGAACAAAGTGGGAAAAGATATATAGAAAATGAATTTGATGAAAAAGTATTTGCCGAGCCCGGTGATCCAGAAGTTGTCAATGACTTTGCAGCTGAAATGATGAAAGCTGAGGAGACTTTCAGGGCGTCTGCAGATTTCACATCCGACAAATACACTGATGACTATTTCAAAGATAGACCACTCGCAAAAACTTTCCAAAAAGCTGTTAGAACCGATTCCACAATTGTGCAAGTTTCATCTGAAGAAGATAATGAATATCTGAAAAAATCAACAGATTCGGAAACCGAAACAGAAAGTCAGATTGCATCTGTCAAACAACAAATCGGTCTTCTGGAAGATCAGCTATCAGTAGATAATTCTAAATCCAAACTAGATGCAGTCTCATTACCCAAAGGTAAAATACCAAGTGAACCAATCAAATCACCCAAATTAACCATTGAAATTCAAAAAGAAGGATCCTTAGAAGAATCAAGTGATAGTTACGTCAGCAAAGAAAGAACAGTTTTGGAACATCATATTGTGACAGCCCTCAAACAGACTGATCCTGAAAAATTAAGGGTTGATTCTTTAGAGGATTCTCTGCATATATCTTCAGATGAGGATGCTCAAATACAAAAGACTGATGACGAAAGTGAGATACAACTCAAAGACCAAGTAGTTGACACCGCATCAAAAGTGGTAAGATTTATTCATAGTGAAATCAATTTTCAATATTTAAAGTTTTGGACCATTTTTGATTTTCGTGTTTTTTCAGACTGAAGTTATAAAACCAATAACCGAATCCAAATTGGAGCAATTCCATTTAATACATACAAGATCTGATTCCCTGGGATCAGATTTATCTCGTCCATCTGGGGCAATCAGAAGTTCTCCTACTCATACAGATTCATCTCAAATGGCAGAACCGATCACAGATAGAGACACCAGTTTGACTTCCAGGACAGATTCTAAAGAGGTAGGTAAATAGAAATTATGTTTCTTTAAAATAATTTCACCTGAATGGTATTTTTGACTTACATGCAATATTTCACAGACTACATCCAAAGAATCGAAACCTATTCGAAGTGATTCTTTGGATGAAGCTTCACAATTTTCTGACATGGACGACACGCAAATTGGAATCACTGGATCTCCGATTAAGAAACTTTCGGAAATTCGAGAGCATACTTCTAAATTCTTGGAACAAGAAGCTGTATTCAGCTCAAAGGAACTCACAAAACAGAAGATCGAAGTAAGTGATATTCATATAATTTTTATGTTCTATAATATTTGCCAGATTTGCGGAGATGAAACGACAATGACTTTAGCCATATTTTTCTACAATTTTACTAAAATATTGTTTTTTTTTTATCCTCTACAAAACTAGGTTTTAATGCCAAATTTCATGAACCAAAATCATCTTTTATCAACTAAATTTCTCAACATATAGAAGAAAACAGGCATCATCATTGCTTTTCCAGCCAGCTACTTTAATGAGTTGATAATCTCATAAATTTGTTCCAGTTTGATCATAACCATACATTTTCATGGTTATATTGATTTTCAACACTGTTGCTGGTTTCATTATCTGCCTCAATCTTCTTGCAAATTCAATAATGTTCATATTGTTTTTGTATTGATTATAGCAAAGCAAACTTTTTAGGTATCTCTTAAAATTTCTTCGCACAGAAATATTTTATGCAATTAAAATGAAATTGAATTTATGAATTTATAGCCTTTTACAAATCAAATCAGTTGTTATAAGTACTTAGATACTAATTTTGTATCCTATTTCTGGCAAATTTTTATAAAATCTCCATTTTATACCATTAATGTTCAATACACTTTGAGTAAAATGCAATCATTTTCATTTTGTACAATTTCGTATGTAATTTTGTCAATTTGAAATAATAATAATTTATATATATATCAGATAGCTTTATACATGTTACATTATTCTAGTATTTTTAATCCAATTTTACTAACCATTCATCATTTGTTTACTCTTTGGATTTTTTTATTTTAAATTTTTATTCTCCTTCATTATTATTGGTGGTTCAACATAAAAAAAAAACAATAACCGCTTTCATTTTTTGTCATTCTATTTTTCATTCAGGATTTGGCTAACAATCAAGAAACAAAAGATATTATGGCACCTGTATTGGAAGCAGCGACTTCTTTGCCTAAAGACAAAAAAGAATCAGTTTCAAAAGTTGCGAAACTTGCTATTACTAAAACACCAATAGCTGTTACTGTAAAAGATGTTAAAACTGTTACCGAAAAAGTTTCAAAAACTAGTCACAAAATCCCTGTAGCCGTAAGCGGTAAAGACGCGAAAATTGGTACAGCATCAAAGAACGTTCCTTTAAATAAAACTCCTTCTAATGAAAAGGTTTCGCTTGGTAAAACTCCTAGTAACGAAAAAATTCCCATTAGTAAAACACCTAGTGGTGATAAAATAGTTTCAACCTCAGTTAGCAAAACTAGTGCGGTAAAGGTAAGTAAAACTGTTGTGGAAAAATCAAGCAAAGTATTGTCAGAAAAAGTCACTAAATCTACCACAAAATCGCCAGACTTGGTTTCTGATAAAGTTCCAAGAAGTAATGTTATTGCCAGGAAAAAAAGTATACCTGACACTAAAGCTAAATCAAAAACACCTTCGCCCGATGATTTTAAATACAAAACTTCTATTGAAAAAGTAACAAAAACTTCTCCTTCTGAGACTAAAGTAAAAACTCCGGATTTAAAACCAAAGACTCCTTCACCTGATTCAAAATCAAAAACCCTTATCGATAATAAATCTAAAACACCTTCGCCTGATGCCAAAATGAAAGCAATGACGGATTCAAAAATCAAATCATCACGTTCCGATATAAAGGTTAAAACTCCATCTCCTGAATCAAAATCAAAACCTTTTTCACCAAGTACTAAACCCAAAACATCCCCCACCAGTGTGAAAACAAAAACATCCGATACTAAAACAAAGGCTTTTTCATTAGATGTAAAATCAAAAGTTGATACCAAGAAACCATCGACAGATAAAAAAGATGTAGGGCGTTTGAAAAATGATATTCAAACATTTATTCATCAGGAAGCTCAATTCAGTTCTAAAGAAATTGCTTCAAAGCTTCCATTAAAGGAAACTAAAGTTAAACATTTCACTACCACTCCTAAAAGGGGTTTGGAAAAACATGAAATATCACATGCGTTGGCAACTGCAGAAAGTAAAACTGTTACTTTTGAAACCATTTCAATCAGTAAAGATCATAAAGTTTTTGAGGAAATGAGTAGTGAAATGAGGAATAGTCTTGAAGATAGCATTGTTAATGAAATAATTGAAAAATCGGATGACTCTACAGAAAAATCTGTTAAATCGAAAATCCAGCCATCTAAAATAATACAAGAAGAATTATGCGTTACCAGTGCCATTATCCCAATATCTTCTCAACCTGATGTTGAAGAAACACATCACATTGAATCTGGGAAAACAATAGCAACATTATTGGAATCAGTAGTTCCGCATATAGAAAAAACAAAACCCGATTGGGAAAATGCTAAACAATCTACTTTCGACAAAGATACTCCTTTGCAAGTTGATGAAATTTTTATCAAGAAAGACTCAAGACCTTTGACTTCAACTTTTGCTGAAAAAGCTCCAGTAATAGAACCAACAATAGAAAGAAAAACTGCTTATGAAACACATGAAATGTCTTCAAATATCATATATGATGTTGAAGTCACTCCACAGGCTGAATTAGTTATTGGCAATAAAACTAATGATATAGAAGAACTTAAAGTGGGCGCAGATATAAAAATTGATACATTAAATTTCCTTTCCCAAGAAGCTCTTTTCAGTTCTTTCCAACTTCCTGAAGATTGGGCTATCAAACCAAAAGATATTCAAACTGTTACATCTCCACAAAAGAAAAAATCAAAAGGAATGGGTATAGGAAAAATATTTGAACCTATGGCAACAAAAATGAGTTCTCTAATGAAATCAAAACCGGATAGTAACGATGTAATAATTGAAAAGGACATTAAAAATATTGTTGATCCTAGTATTGATGAAAATATCACGTGTAAGAAAACTGTTACGACAGATACAAAACCAAGTGCAGAAAAAGCTGTTGGCGAAAAACTTAATTTGGACGATAATATCAAAACAAAAACGGAATCTTTTTTGGAAGAAGAGCGATTATTTAGTCTTAGTGAATTTCCAGCTGGTTGGAAGGTTGAAGACAAGAAAAAAGAGACTATCACGTCACCTCAAAAACGGGCTAAAGGATTTGGAAAACTATTTCAACCTGTCACTTCCAAAATGAGCCATTTAATGAGAGGAAAGTCTGAAGAATCTGAAAAACCCACTATCAAAGGTCAAGATAGTGAAAAAAGTCGATCAGATAGTCATCAGAAAGTGGGAAAACAAACAAAAGAAGAAATTAACACATCGGAAGTGAAAGTTATTCAAGACTTAGATAAAGCTGATGTATCTACTATTGAAATTAAGACACAAACAGCCAGTTTCATACACCAAGAAATGAAATTCAGTTCTAGCGAATTGTCTAAACAAATAGATATTGTAAATCTCACACCATCACCTGCTAGGAAGACAAAAAATAAAACATCCAAAGGGATAGGCAAATTGTTTTCGCCTTTTACTTCCAAAAAAGAAATCAAAGGAGAAAAATTGGCAGAAGATATTAAAAAAGACCAACCAACTGAGACAAAAATAGAAAAAAGCGTTTTGACTGAAAATAAATCTGCTGCAGAGGAAAACAAGGATGAGATTACAGAAGCTTCATGTGAAGCCTCTCTAAAGGGAATAGGGGATTTGAAACAGGAAATTATAGATCTATTACATCAGGAATCATTATTCAGTTCTAACGAACTACCAGATGGTTGGGAACACAAGAAAATTACCACAGAAAGATCAACATCACCTTGCAAAAAAACTAAGGGCATAAGTAACATATTAGAGCCAATAGTAGCCAGGGGCTCGGTAACAAAGAGATCCCTAGAGGCTAAGGAGGAAAATATTCGTGAAGCAGTTGATATATGTGTTAAAATTGATGAAAAAAAATCTGAAATCATGCAACCTGAACCATCTCAGACAGAAACTGTCCTCCCAAATATTGAAGAAATCAAGAAGGATGTTGTTAGTTTTCTTCATGAAGAAAGTTTATTCAGTTCTTCAGAATTACCGGAAGATTGGGTCCTCAAAAATAAAATTGATGACAGCTCCATTTCTCCCCAGAAAAAGAGCAAGGGAATCGGAAAGATCTTTGAACCTATGGCCGTCAAAATGAGTTCTCTTCTAAAAGGAAAATCAGAACAAAGCGAAAAAAATAACATACTAGGAAATGAAGAAGTTAAGGAACCGGAAATTGTAGTGAAATCAACTACTAAAGGAGGGTTGTTGGGCACTCCAAAATCAACCAAGAAAGAAACAAAACATCCTGATGAAAAAGATATTAAGGAGTTGAAAACGATTGTTCAACCAATCAAATCTGAAAGTACGCAACCTGAACCAATTCAAACTGAAACTATCCTCCCAAATATTGAAGAAATCAAGAAGGATGTTGTTATTTTTCTTCATGAAGAAAGCTTATTCAGTTCTTCAGAATTACCGGAAGATTGGGTTCTCAAAAAGAAAATTGATGACAGCTCCACTTCTCCCCAGAAAAAGAGCAAGGGAATCGGAAAGATCTTTGAACCTATGGCCGTCAAAATGAGCTCTCTTCTAAAAGGAAAATCAGAACAAAGCGAAAAAACTAACATACAAGGAAATGAAGAAGTTAAGGAACCGGAAATTGTAGTGAAATCAACTACTAAAGGAGGGTTGTTGGGCACTCCAAAATCAACCAAGAAAGAAACAAAACATCCTGATGAAAAAGATATTAAGGAGTTGAAAACGATCGTTCAACCAATCAAATCTGAAAGTACGCAACCTGAACCAATTCAAATTGAAACTATCCTCCCAAATATTGAAGAAATCAAGAAGGATGTTGCTAGTTTTCTTCATGAAGAAAGCTTATTCAGTTCTTCAGAATTACCGGAAGATTGGGTTCTCAAAAAGAAAATTGATGACAGCTCCACTTCTCCCCTGAAAAAGAGCAAGGGAATCGGAAAGATCTTTGAACCTATGGCCGTTAAAATGAGCTCTCTTCTAAAAGGAAAATCAGAACAAAGCGAAAAAACTAACATACAAGGAAATGAAGAAGTTAAGGAACCGGAAATTGTAGTGAAATCAACTACTAAAGGAGGGTTGCTGGGCACTCCAAAATCAACCAAGAAAGAAACAAAACATCCTGATGAAAAAGATATTAAGGAGTTGAAAACGATCGTTCAACCAATCAAATCTGAAAGTACGCAACCTGAACCAACTCAAACTGAAACTGTCCTCCCAAATATTGAAGAAATCAAAAAGGATGTTGTTATTTTTCTTCATGAAGAAAGCTTATTCAGTTCTTCAGAATTACCGGAAGATTGGGTTCTCAAAAAGAAAATTGATGACAGCTCCACTTCTCCCCAGAAAAAGAGCAAGGGAATTGGAAAGATCCTTGAACCTATGGCCGTCAAAATGAGCTCTCTTCTAAAAGGAAAATCAGAACAAAGCGAAAAAACTAACATACAAGGAAATGAAGAAGTTAAGGAACCGGAAATTGTAGTGAAATCAACTACTAAAGGAGGGTTGTTGGGCACTCCAAAATTAACCAAGAAAGAAACAAAACATCCTGATGAAAAACATATTAAGGAGTTGAAAACGATCGTTCAACCAATCAAATCTGAAAGTACGCAACCTGAACCAACTCAAACTGAAACTGTCCTCCCAAATATTGAAGAAATCAAGAGGGATGTTGTTAGTTTTCTTCATGAAGAAAGTTTATTCAGTTCTTCAGAATTACCGGAAGATTGGGTTCTCAAAAAGAAAATTGATGACAGCTCCATTTCTCCCCAGAAAAAGAGCAAAGGAATTGGAAAGATCCTTGAACCTATGGCCGTCAAAATGAGCTCTCTTCTAAAGGGAAAATCAGAACAAAGCGAAAAATCTAACTTAATAGGAAATGAAGAAGTTAAGGAACCGGAAATTGTGGTGAAATCAACTTCTAAAACAGGATTATTAGCCACCCCAAAATCAACTAAGAATGAAACAGAAGATACCAGTGAAAAATATGTTAGTGAGTTTAAAGCTATAGATGAAGCAATCATCAAGGACAAAGTAGGGAAGGATGTTGAAGCATGCATTGAGAAAGATGGCGATAAAACTGTTGTTATGGATGAGCTAAATAAGATCAAATATTATACAGAAGAATTTTTAAAGCAGGAATCAATATTTAGTTTGAGTGAGTTACCCAAAGGCTGGAAAGTCGAAAAAGATCTAAGCACATCCCCTGAAAGAAAAATAAAGCAGAAAAAAGTTAAAGGTAAAACTAATATATTTTCTCCTCTAACGTCCAAAATGAACTCTTTACTAAGAGGAAAATCGGATGACATTCCAAAGAACCTTGAAAATATAGAAACTGTAGAGCCTACAATTGGAACCATAAAAACTTTTCCAATAGAATCGGTAAAAGCAGCGGTCGATGTAAGTAAGGATGTTCAAAATCTCGAAGAAGTGGAAAAATCTGTTGTAGAAATTCCTCTCAAAGAAACTGGAGACATCAAAGAAGAAATCATTCAATTCCTTCATCAGGAATCCTTATTTAGTTCAAACGAGTTGCCTAGTGATTGGCTTATTTCTAAAGAAAAAATCATAGTCTCTCCTGTCAGTAAGAAGCCCAAAGGTTTTAATAAAATGTTGGAACCAGTCACATCCAGGATGACATCACTTATGAAAGGGAGAACAGAAGGAGTAATGGAGGCAAGTGAAGAAAATATTAAGAAATCTGAGAACGAAAAAGAATTTGCCAATGTTGTAAAAAAAGATATGAAACCACAAGATGAAAGTAAACAGAAAACATCTACACCATTAAATGAAGAGACGGAAAAAGTAAAACATGACATTATCAATTTTTTGCACCATGAAGCCATATTTAGTTCTAGTGAACTACCAGAAGATTGGATTATCAAAACAAAAACGGTTGAAACTTCACCACTTTTATCAAAAAAATCCAAAACTTTAAGTAAAATGTTCGATCCAATGGCAGCTAAAATGACTTCTTTTTTGAAGAAAAAACCAGAGAAGACACCCTCTTTGGAAACTGGTGATGAAATTAATATCAAATCCCCTACTAAAAATCTTACAAAAGATATAAAGTTCACAAAAAAAGATTGTGAACCTAAAAAAGACCTTTCTGAAGCAAAGTTGGATTATGAAAAGAATATTAAAGATGCTGAGGAACCAAAGAAGGAAATATTGACAAATTTAGAAGAGTCTATGCTTAGTTCACTATCCTCACAGCTGGATGGAAATCAAAAGGATTTGAATAAAGTAATAATTGATGATAAAAAAGAAAATGTGGAAATCAAAGGCCTACCCAAATCTCCTGTTATTCCCAAGGATGAAGTGGAGAAAATGAAAGATGAAGTTATTCGCTTACTGCATGAAGAGAGTGTTTTCAGTTCTAGCGAATTACCTGAAGGTTGGAATATCCCTAAAACAGATAAAGAGACATCCTCTCCTGTGATGAAAGACAAAAATATAAGTAAAATATTACAGCCGATATCAACAAAAATGTCATCTTTGCTCAAGAGCAAAGACGATCCACAAAAGTCTCTTGACATAACAACTGCTTCTGTTGAATATCGTGAAGATGCTGGTGTTATCTCTGAACCTGTTGAAGCTCTTGTTGCGACAGCGGATACATTTTATAAGAAATCTATTGAAAGTTCTTCATCTTCTCCACAAAAAAAACCTAAAGGTATTGGTAAAATGTTAGAACCTATGACATCGAAAATGAGTTCACTGTTAAAAGGAAAGCAGGATGAAACTCATGTTGAAGAATCTCTTACTCTTTCTCACAGTATAGCTGAACCAAAATCAGAAACAGTTTTGGAGTCTAATCTTGATAAGTCACAGACTACAGTAGATCTAGAACCAACTAAGGAATTCTCCGATTTTGTAGATATGCAAACCAGTGTAGAAATTCCCAAAAGACAAATTGGAGATATAAAACAAGAAATTCTGGACTTTTTATCTCAAGAGTCTTCATATAGTTCGACACAGCTTCCAATTGGATGGAAAATCAATGAAAAACAGTTGGAACATACTGATTCCCCTAAAAAGAAGAAGAAATCTAAAGGTTTTGCTAAAATGTTTGCACCTGTTACTTCTAAAGTAAGTTCTTTTTTGAAAGGGAAATCTTCCGATGCATCTTCAGAAGAAATTAAATCATCAACATCAATGCCCGTTGTACAAGCCTCTAAAGAGCACCCTTTGAAGCCAAGACCAATATCGTTAATAGAACCACCCAAAGTACAAGTTTTGTCTAAAGATGGAAAACATGATGAAATTAAACATGAAACTGAAATCAAAGAAGACGTCGCTGAACAAAAAACTGTAGATCTGGAAAAAGAAATATTAACCTTTTTACAACAAGAATCACTTTTTAGTAGCAGTGAGCTACCTATTAGCTGGTCCTCACAAAAGGATGCTGTGGAAGATTCAGATAAATCTCAACTAACCTCATCTGATGTTTTACCACAAGCAACACTAGATTCTGTTCAACAAACTATTTCAGAACCTTTGCATGAAATAGAGGAAAAAATCATTAGTGTTACTACTGACTTGAGCAATGTACACATTGAATCTGAAGATACAAGCAAAGTTGAAAGAAAAGTTGGTCCAGTTGAGGAATCTTCAACCGAGATTAAAATTGTGTCAGAAGAAATACTTGCTAAATCTTCTGATTTAAGCTCAACATTACCTATAGAAAAAGAAACTAAAATAATAGATTCTGAACTTTCAGAGTCTTCTGCCTTGAAATCTAAAAGTAAAAAGTCTAAGGGTATCGGAAAATTATTTTCACCTATGGCATCCAAAATGAACGCATTGGTAAGGGGGAAATCTCAAGATGATTCTAAAGTTAAGGAGGATGAACCCAAGCATTCACCTAAAAAATCATTTTCCCTAAAATCTTCTAAAACGAAATCAGAAGACGCATCTAAAGGTATCGTAAAAAGTGACAGTGGAAAGAAGGAAGAAAATGTTATGGCTGATATTGGAGAAATAAAAGTGAAAACTATCGAATTTCTTCAGCAAGAGGCATCCTTTAGTTCAACTGAACTACCCCAAGGTTGGAAAATTGTGAAAACAAGCGAAGTCATTGCTTCACCGCACAAAAAAAAATCCAAAGGCATTGGTAAGATTTTAGCGCCGGTCACATCCAAAATGTCCTCACTCGTGAAAGGTAAACCTGAAACAGTTCCGCAACCTGTTGAAGGTGATGTTCCGTCAACTTTAGAAACAAGTTTAAAAACAACTGAAACGATTCCGGTAACAGTTGATGAAAACAAAGGTTCTCAAACAGTTATTGCTGTAGCAAAGAATGAAACGGAAGAAATTAGAGTGGATACATTATACTTCTTACAGCAAGATGCCAAGATAATTTCTGGCGAATTGCCAATCGATATTATAAAGAAGGATAAGGTATTTCTTACAAAAAACAAATCTAATAATATAATGTATAATTGGTTGTAACGTCAATGTGCTTGTGCATTTCAAAATCATTATTTTCAATGGCTTCTTTATTATATAAACAATGCTCCATAGTTGATCTGACCATCAGAGTTATTTTGTTGGTTGCCCATTTATAGAAGTTTACAAACAAACTACTGAGCTTCATTTCAGATTTCATTCATCACCAACAATAATTATTATTATATTGTTCATGCCCATTTCCTGTCGCCTCTTGACGTTCCTTTAGACTCGAGCTTGCGCTCTGTTTGAACATCTGACAATCTCTTTTTTTTAAAGAGGTTTGCTAGATTTATTTCTACAGAGTTGGATGCTTTGAGTCTTTCTAATTTCATGCAATTTTTATAGTTAGTTTTTTTTTCACGTATAATAAACATGACACACACCAATGTCCCACATATTTCAATGAATAGTTTGAAACGATGAATACTTTTTGAATTTGAATTACAACACCCTTCATTCACTTCAAAGACTTTTTACAATCATTTTGATCTTCTTTTCTTTAAAATATAATTATATTGTTGTTGTTTTATGTTGTTTTGTGACGTTTGGTTGAATCATTTGGTATTTTTATTGAATTACTATAGTTTTTTTTAAATTTCAATTGAGTTTATTATTAGTAAACCGAGAGATTCGAAATGAATCAGACTGTTTTTATTTTGCTTATAAAAACGATTTGATGTTCATTAATGGATCTCTCTCCCTTTTTCGTTTATTAGGACAAATCATTAGTGATCTTTTCAAACATTATTTTCACATTACGTAGATTTTTTTTTTTAGATATCCAGTGCAGTATATGTTTTTATTAATAAACCTGTACTATATTATGATTAAAATAACTGCGTTGGATGCCGTTATCGAAATTTCATCAATTTTCATTGGCACTAATAGATGTGTTTGCACATATTTTAAATTGCTTCAAGCCGCTTCATTGAAATTTCTATTCTTTATTTTTTTCCATAAATTTTTTAGTGATACGTTATTTTTATTAGTATGTACTTACTCAATTGTCCCATTCCAGTATTATACATACCTAATTATTTTATTTTGACTCTCATTTAAACATCCAGCGCAGTAATGATTCTGTTAACTTTTTCTTCATATTATACTGTGTTGGATAATATTTTTTATGTTTGAACTGATTATAGAAAAAAACTTTTTTTTTATTATAATTTCACACAACCACATTTCTCACTATTTGACGAAAGCATTGACAGCTTCTATCACTTCCATCAATGTTGTGCTTCAAATTAACTCTCAAGTTTACTAGTTAGGGTAAAATACCTGTATGGCTATCTTTGCACAACTTCATGATGCCTTATCAAAATATAAGGTTGGGGCAGATACTCGTTTTATCTTAAAACACCAAGCGTCAGGGTGGCACCTTAATAAAGAGCGTTGGTTTATAGTATAAAACAACTTATCTTGCAGGATACGACCGATATAACCAAACCAATAGAAATTGACGATGAATTAAAGAATCTTGACGGAAAACTGAAAGAACAAGGGAGTTTGAGCCTGTCAGAAAAAGAAACCAAACCAGTTTCCAAAGTAAGATTTAAGTATTTTTTTTCTCATAATATCCTCATCTCATTCACTTGATCAAATTCATTAAATAATTTATATATATTTTAGAGTCCAGATGATCATGGAATAAGCGCAAAGGCTCGCCAGTTCATCGAGACTGCATCAGAAGAAACCACTGCAGTTTCCGATCTCTTCTTCTCTCAAAGAATTTATTCAGATTCTTTGGAAGAATCTGAACAATATGGAACAGGGTACGACTCGCGTAGAGCCTCGGAAGCGGATTCTCTAAAATCTGATAGAGATGAACAAATTGCAAAAGATAGGATGTCCAAAATATCTTCGGAACCAGAAGATTTGGAGAACAGTTTAATTGAGGATGTAAAGCTCGAGTTAGATAAAGAACAATCCAAACCAAAAAGTATCGAAGAAAGCAGCAGGAAGAGTAGTAAAGATGAGGACAAATCAAAAGCAGATGAAGGCAGTGAAAGTTCTTCTGTCTTTAAAAAGATGACACCCAAAAGACATTCTAGAAATGAGTCTATTTCTCTCACGAAATTCTCTTCTATCGATGACAAATTGGTTTTGGTGCCTCCTGAAATACCCAAAAGAGCAACTGAATTTCAAATGATAGTAACCGAAGCAACAGATGATTTTGGAGATGAAAGAATTTCATCGTTTGACCGTGAAGATTTATCCGATAAAATATCTTCAGAAAGTAGTAGAGAAATAGGCATATCCGATAAGATCTCATCCGAAGATGCAGTCACTGACAAAATTTCATCGGAGAGTCCTAAAGTCTTGGACTTCGACGCCAAAGCTTCGGCTGATACACTACTCGGTGATACTGCAAAGAGCCCTGAGTTGGTAACGGAAGACTACGAAGAGCGTAGTATCAAAGCATTGAAAAATGAACTGACAACTATGGAAAAACTTGAAAACAAACTTACAGATATGAAAGATGTGACCAGTGATACGATCACCGGTGGTATAGGAAAACTAGATGACTCACTGAGCAGTATGTAGATTTGAAAACTATTCAATTTTGTAAATACAGTCGATTCCGCTTAATTGGGACACATCGGGACTCGGGCAGTTTGTCCCAATTAAGCGGCTGTCCCAATTACATGAATTTCACATTTTTTTTTGGTTGC
Organism: Mystacides longicornis; assembly: GCA_963576905.1. Lineage (NCBI taxonomy): Eukaryota > Metazoa > Arthropoda > Insecta > Trichoptera > Leptoceridae > Mystacides > Mystacides longicornis. The sequence goes on along the minus strand of OY756431.1, from coordinate 7,577,452 downwards.
ACTTACGATGTGGTATTGGGAGGAAGAAATTCCAGCTGTATATTTTGTAGATTGTCTAAATGAAAGTGTGCCACACAATTATTGTCAACAAGCAGTAAAATTTTTCTTAGTTTAAGTTGTAAATTTAGGTCCCAACTAGTTAGCCAAGCCAATTTCGCATTTTTGCGATGCAATGCATTTTTGTTTGCAAGGTACTCCACTGGTAAACCCTCCATTCTTAACCCCTTAAAGCTTCAAAGTCTTCACTTTTTCCTTTGATTAGTTGCTTTCGTTTGTCAGTACCTGATATATTTGTACAGCATAACACAGCAATTCGATCCATCGCCTTTCTATAACCAGACAGTGCAATGTGTTTGTAGCATAAGGAACCATCTAAGGTAGCAGGATAATAGAGGCCGGTTTCATCAGCATTGTAAATGTCATCAGCACAAAAATTCTTTAAAAAGCAGTAATCTTCAATGTACTGTCCCAATTAAGCGCAATGTTGTCCCAATTTAACATATACATTTTCTATTGGTTTCTGTTCTTTGAGATTTGTCCCAATTAAGCGGAATCGACTGTAATCAGTTTCTCTTACAGTGCTGTTTAAATGTTGATATCACTGTTGTAGAAAGTATGAAGAGAGCTTCTCTGGGAAGTGGGAGCGGTGGTGAAGGAAGTGTAGAATTGCATCCAAGAACAGGTAAAAGAGCTTCCGATGCACCAAGCCTGACAGACAGTAGAGACTATACGTTTGAGGAATCAGACGACAGCATCCCTCAGCATGGAAAACCTCTGGGTGATCCCACTGAATATAAAGCGAAAGCAATTCTAGGTGAATATTTCTAAAAGAATTTCTTTACTATTGAGAAAAGAGCGGGTGATGAATTTTTAGGTTAGGTTAGACATTTAAATCTCGGGAGTCATTTTTGATGCATCTCATCATTGGTGATATGGTTCAAATTCTAGTTATTAATAATATCATGATTTCTTACATGTGGAGATACTTTAATTTAAGTATATTATATTGTTTTACCGTATTGTGAGACATAGGTTTTACAGATTTTTCAATTATTTACTGTCTCTCTGGTAATGCAATGGTTTTCTAGAAAAGCGGACCCACAATCAAACGGCCGTTATTCAAAGAAAAATCTAATTTGCAATATTAGAAACTAATATTGCAAAATTTTTTGAATTTAATTTTGTTTCAGTAGGTAGCCGCCTTGTTTATTATGCTATCCAAACATGACTTAGTGACATTAAACGTCAAGCTTACACTGTCTCTTTCACGTTTTCATTTACCACGGACATTGAAAGAGATAAACTTATAATGCTTTGTATTTGTCTCAAAGAATACACTACGGCAGCTTTTCATTTCACAAATCATTACACTATGTTATTTATTTTTTTTATTGCTAGAACCTATCTATGATCGTGCAATGAAGACAGTTCGAGGAGATTCATTGGATGATGTGGAACCGTTCTGTATGGATCAAGAGACTGAAAGTAACCGACTTCCTGGAATCCAAGAGACAATGTAATAAATTCATATTTCAAAAATGATATATCATATTAGTCAAAGATGTCTTTACAATGCAAAGTACAGGGGAACCCTTAGCCAGCACCATTTCGAAATTCAAACTTTATAAAAATAGAAGTCCCGTTATCACAGCATTTACTCGTGAGCCGTGACTTATGCGCCAGTGCATTAGTCTGCGTTTAGTGCTCGTTCCACTCACTCATTTTTCCAAAGTTGTATTTAGGCATCACTTAATAATTTTTATGTACAACGTAATTACTCTTGAAAAAATGTCGCCGAAGAAAAAACCACAAGAAGACAGCTACACTTAATATAAAAAAAAAACATCAAAAAGATTCATCATAATAAGGAGGTGACAAATTGCTGAAATACAACTCATTATTGTATTTGCATCAATTTCTATGGGAAAAATGGTTTCGCTCAACGAGTGAGACTCTGGAACAAATTATGCTCACTATAAGAGGTTCCACATTGGAATGGTTTTTTACCCATTGGTTTATTCGATGAACTGAAGATTGCGGGATCAATCCTCATTGACAATCATTTCCTCTTATACATCACAAGTTTGCTAAGTGTGAAAGATGTATACAGCAGGCATCAGCTTCCCTCTTCAGTAAATTCTTAGGGAGACCATTTTTTATCCTTATTTGATCACTACCTACCCCTAACAGAACCTTACCTCTATTAGGTACTTTGAACAAACTGATATTAATTCATGAAATGTGTTAACAGACAAACTACAGAAATTCAAGAATCTGGTCCATTGCATACAAAAAAAATTACTACCATTACCACAACAATTGTGACAAAATCCGGAGAATTGATTAAGCCATCTACTATTGAAGTAACAAAAGCAGCATCTAAAGACTTTTCAGTACATTCGAGTCCAGATGAGGTTGAGGCAAAAATCTGTACTGATTCTGAATCAGGTGAGGAAAAGTATAATATTAGGTAGTTCATATTGTAAATTCATATTTTTGGTGTTTGTCATCAAAAAGATCCAGTTTTACATTGGAATAAATTTTGGAATTTTTGTATCCAAATATCTTAAAATTATGATCTTTTTTTGAGGTGGTTGGTAGTTCAGTGGTATCAATTGTACATACAACGTATTGGAGGTCATGGGTTCGAATCCCGGCGGTAACGACCATTTCTGCTTTCACAACACAAACCTTTGCTTAGTGTGAAAGTTGTCAAAAGTGTATTTGTGTTCACTTCTTGTGAGCACAGATTCATTTAAAAAATATATAAAAAATAATCTTGATCGGAGTAAAAAATATCCACTAAAAATTAAACAAAAAATTTATTTACAACAAATGATATCAAAATTAGTATTTTTTTTTATATTCACAATATTTACTGTTAATTGCCATAAAAACATAGGTAATTAAATTATTTTTTCAATATGTTTATTGATATGTTCTATTATGTGTTGACTACATAAGGTAAATATGGGTAAGTACCTATTGAGTAGAAAAATTTGTATCAGAAAAAAAACTGCATTAATTTTTATCAATCCACTCAATCATCAACCATACATCATAGAACAAGTTATTCTCTACTTTTCTCTACTACTAATAAGTATGTAGAAAATAAGAAATGGCTTGTTAAATACAACATCATCATTTCATCCAAATCATATCATCACCATCATCATCTGTAATAATAATCCAAATTTCAAAAAAGAATGGAAAATGAAATGAAAAGGATATTTTTTAGAATTGGACCAAGCAAAGGTATTAGAAATAATTGAACCAACATCAGATGCAGAAGCAGAATATGCTCCGAGTTTCGATACATCTAAATTGAAACAAGATTCTTTAGATGATGCGGACGATTTCTTCCAAGATAAAGATGTAAGTTTTACGTAATATAAGGAAAACAATGCTTCACTTCTTTCCATGTGCTATTATTTGCTACATCTTCTTCACTTTTATTTTATTTATTATTCATATTATGCTTTCATCATTTTCTTTTATAACTCTTCATTTTCCCAAACGTGGCATCTCCAATAATCCATCATTACTGTCGCCCGCTTCTATAACTTTTCAAACATTTTCTAGTTTGCTTTCTCTTATTTTTGCTCATTTGATCTGATCAATATTTTTCATGATTTCTATTTTTTTCAATAATATAATGTTCAGCTTAAAGCATTCTCGATTGTTGTCACTCAAAAGCTATGATCATCTTGTAAATGAAATTTATTCAAATAATTAGTATATGGCACATGATTTGGTCTTTGTTTTCCATAGATTTTCGATGAACAAATTTCATCCACAAATATCACATCGAGTCTATTAAAAACTGGTGAAATAACGTCAAAAACAACTACAACTACCACAGTAGTCAAGAAGGTCATTACTGAAGGAGGTGAAGTTAAAGAATCTATAGTGAAAGTGCAACATGGAAATGATATTAGTGGAAAAGCAGACAAACTTGTTTCTCAAACCTTTGAAGAACTCAAAGATTCTGATGAGAAAGAAATATCTGAAAAACTTACTCATACTTCAGAAGAGCTATCACATTTGGTGAGAACATTGGAATCAAAATTAGGCAAAACCCATAAAACTGTTAGCTCTCTAGGGACCAAAATTTCACATGTTTCGGAGGAACAAAAACATCATGTTTCTGAACTAGTTACTGATGCATCTCATACCTTAGCAGCTAGCGTTGGAGTTGATTATCATCCTAAAAAAGAAGACTTAATCAAGGCAGAAAAAACTTTAGAAGATATTCATAAAATTGAACATGCAAGTGAAAAGGTGACGAACAAAGAAGAAAAAACATATTCCGAAATCAACTCAAAGAAATCTGAACACCACATCACAGAATTGGTAACAGATGCTTCTCATACTCTTGCCGCCTGTATTGGTGTTGATTACAAACCATCAGATGATGTCATTTCCAAAGCAGAAAAGGCCATTCAAGAAACACATAAGAAAATTGAAGATGAGTCAATTGAAAAATATCCCCATGAGTTATCAGAAATTGCTAGAAGAACCAGTATTGATATGGCGGCAACAACCGGTATTGATTTGAAACCTGAGATTAAAAAGAGTACAGATGAGAGTTTAATGGAAAGTATGTCTTTTGAGAAGTCTAGCCATCATATTACAGAACTTATTACAGATACTTCTCATACATTAGCAGCAAGTGTTGGAGTAGATTTTACACCATCAGATGATGTAGTCAGCAATGCAGAAAAAGCTGTAGTAGATCTTCACCAGAAAGCCCAAGATGAGCTAACTGATGTTGCAGAAATAGTATCCCATGATGCTTCTGAAATTGCTAGAATAACTAGTATTGATATGGCGGCAACAACCGGTATTGATTTAAAACCTGAGATTGAAAAGAGTACAGATGAAAGTATGTCTTTTGAAAAGTCTAGCCATCATATTACAGAACTTATTACAGACACTTCTCATACATTAGCAGCAAGTGTTGGAGTAGATTTTACACCATCAGATGATGTAGTCAGCAAAGCGGAAAAAGCTGTAGTAGATCTTAACCAGAAAACCCAAGATAAGCTTACTGATGTTGCAGAAAAAGTATCCCATGATGCTTCTGAAATTGCTAGAAGAACTAGTATAGATATGGCAGCAACAACTGGTATAGATTTAAAATCAGAAGTTTCAGAAAGTACTGATAAAATCTTAACAGACAGTATGAGTGCAGAAAAATCTGAACATCACATAACAGAACTTATTACAGATGCTTCTCATACATTAGCGGCCAGTGTTGGTGTTGATTATACTCCATCAGAGGATGTGATCTCTAAAGTAGCAAAAGATATGCATCAGAAAATTGAAGACATATCCACAGATCTTGCGGAGAAGGCATCACATGATGCTTCCGAAATTATCAGAAGAAGCAGTATTGATCTTGCTGCAACAATTGGTATAGATTTAAAAACACAGGGAATTTCAAAAGATAAAGAACATAGGGAATCTGTTAGTTCTACAGATTCTTTACCAAGGCACGAGTCTACACTGAATGAACTAATTGCTGATGCCAGCACAACACTTGCTGCATCGATTGGTATTGACATCAAAGGGGATGAAGACGATGAGGAAGTTGATACTCAAGGTTCTCTAGCTGAGTCTATCACAGAAACTGGGGCAATCATAGCGGCATCTATTGGAATACAATTACCTATTGAAAAACCTTTGCTTGCTTCTACATCTCGAGAATCCGTTACTCATTTAGAAACAATTGAGGAAAAGGAAGGTGTAAAAATTGATGTAACTGATGCCAAACCCATAGAAGAAATAACTACTGCTACAGAAATAGTCGAAAAGGTTGTAAGAGATGCTGAAAAAACAGTCACGGAAATTATGGATATTATTAAAGAGGAAAAAGAAAAGAAGGAAACTGAAATAAAGTCCCAAGATGGTGACACTGTTGATAGCAAAAAGGGAATATCGCCAACCGCAGATAGAGACACTATATTGACTCAACTCAAAGATTTAAATAGAGCTGATCGACGCTGTTCTGATTTGCTAGAAGAAATCTCACAACCAGGGGGATCTCAAATAAGAATTGACACAAGCCAAGTTTCACATGGTATGATGAATCTATAAACATACTTACTTTATTTTTTTTTTAATGAAAGTAACAAATTCTTATTGATATTTTAATAGGATATTAGGTATTTTTCTTGTAATACTGTCATTACAATGTTCTTTACTGTTTGAACCCTTCATTAGAACTATCTCTGAAGTTCTCCAAGACACCACCACCTTCTCCAGTGGATTTGATTGTTCAAAGAGAGAGAGCCGCAGCATTGGCATCTTCTGGACAGGTGACGGTCGATCCACCAGGTCAACAAGCCAAAGGTAAGAACGAAATAGAAATTTAAGATTACATTTTGTGCAGAAGTCTTACTTGAAAACTGTCCATTCTTAACTATGAATGGTTAAATTTATTTTTCATTTATCATTCCAATAAAAAAAATGATGTATTTATTATTTTCCGTCCTTAGTGCATTTAAAAAACACCCGTTCATCAAAGCTACACCTTTACATTCTATATTCTGTTACATTAGTTACTGAAAGCTCTGAAATAAATTCATCGATTAAATAATATTCTTAAACCTCGTATTTTGTTTGTTAAATTCATACATTAACTACATAGTTAATCATAATTTATTTATTTATTTATTTATTTTTTATTGTTAAAAAAGCCACTGCTTAGCATGACGGTAAAAAACCTTTGCGCCAAACAGTGTTTATAATACAAAAAAGTGTACATAATAATAGTATAGTGTCTTCAATCATCATCTTATGCGTCAAATAAACTGTCAACTATACTTTTTCATTTGATTCACCTTATAAATCACACTTACACGAGCTATTATAGCCTTTATCCTCATTAAAATTATCAAAATCTGTAGTCGATTGGTGGCCTAGAAAGAAACATGATATTCAGCTAGCTTGTTCAAAGTACATTCATATTAGATTTCACATCAGCTTTTATGCCTAAAACGCACCATTACCATAAAATCTATTTCGTTTTATCAAAAAGGCACACAATATATGTAAAATGCACGATATTTGAGTACGAACATAGAAAATATTCGCTCAATTCAATACGCTCTCCAAATTTTTCGATTCTCTATAGGTCTCGAGCTCGCCCAAGACCAACTGACAAGTGGTAGCAAGCTTTCGCCCAAAGATCAAAGGGTGCTCAAAGAATTCCCATCTGATGGAGAGTCTATTAGAACTGGTATGACTCATCTTTATACCTAAAAACAGTTTGCTACTAAGATCGATTTTACTAAAAAAAAAAACATTTCGGATCCATGCAAGAGGCATATTAATAAGATGTTATAATGCTTTTTTTATTTATTATTTTGAGTTCCATGTGTTTCTGCTTTGCTGTAACATTTCAAATACTGGGCTTACTGAAAGCATGGAGTGTTTGAACATTTATTAAAATGTTAATAAATACGGATATTGATTTTGAAACTGCATCAAGGGTTTAATTGTTGCTAATTTTATTAAGAAAATTTTACCATAAATTGCCCTTTTTAACTTTATTCGTCTTTTTTTTATCATTTTTTTTCCAAATTTGCTCTTTTTTAAATTACAATACAATAATACACTTCAAAATAATGATATTAAAACAAACCCGGAACTTTTTCTTTGCTTTATTTATTATATAATTCGAAAAATTTCCTGCACCATACACTGTAAATTTGATAAACATCAAGCATGCTTTTATCTTATGATTTCGTATTAGTTGATGTAGTTTGACAGTGTATTGTGTACAAGTTGTTTTGTCGACAAATCTTTAGTGATGAAATTTGGTATCCATTTTTAAAAATGATTGACGATGCTGCTTTAATTAAAATACTACATACAAATTATTATGTAAAGCAATTTCATTTTTGAGCTATTATTTTTGTGACCAAAAACCAAAAAATTGATATCAAATTACGATAGATCAAACATCCATTTATACCCTTTGAGTTATATTCTTTTCAGTGTGATCAAAATTTGAAAATGATTGGTGCTAAAAAAAAGAATCCAAATTTGTTAGCGATTCGGCTGGTTTGAAAACCGTATAATTATTTTCTCTTTTGGTATATTATTCTTAAAAAAAAATCAACTCGTTATGTTTCATTTGGTTTATTTTCTACTTTTTTTTATTCAATTTATTTCAAACATATTCATTTTTTCATCCCTTAACTGGTTTTAACTATTATTGGAAAAAAGCTTAACAATATCACTATTTTGAAGGTCAAATTCTAATTAAGCATATTCTTTGAATTTTTGTAGAGTATAAATTAAAAAGTATTTTGAATGTTGATATCCGTAGAAATTTTTTGTATTATGGTATACCTACTTACTTAAATCTCTAATAATTAACAATACTTTTGCATTTATTATGTATATTATATACCTAATTATATATACTTCCTTGTAAAGTGGGAAAATTATTGTGTTTCTATTATTGTTTGTAAATTTGTTATTATAATAGTCATTAATTTGTGTATACATTCTGAAATCTATGATATATATTATTTAATATAATAATTATTATAAAATGAGCGCTCAAATTATGTGAATGTATTTCTTTTGTTATATCGCGCTAATACCGCGGAGAACAAACGAATACCAAAATATGGGTAAGTAATATGAATTGGAGTCGCTTTCAACAAGTGTTTGCAAAATTGATGTAAAAAATATTCATTTATTTTCTTAATTCATTTAGATTTCATTTTAGTTTCCAAAATCTGCAAAAATTTAAAGACTTAAAATTTTCCATCAATTTAACACAAAAATGTTATTTGAACATTAGATAAGTTTATTATGTTGAATTTTTACAGATTTTTGTCATATTTTAATATAAATATCACAAAATTATTATAAATATATTATGTATCAATGAATTTTATTTTATGTAATCTATGTATATATTTTTTATTCTACAGTAGGCTTAAAATAAATCAACACCAAAAAAAATTTTATCAATTGAAAATTTCATATTTAAATAAAAACAAAAATGCTTCATATTGGTATGTTAAAAATTTTTTTTAACTACAAATCAATCGCGAATCCAAATAAAGTTCCTTCAAATATTTAATGTTATTAATTTTACGAGATCATAAATTATTATTTATCGAGTTTACGATTTTTATGGAAAATCAAAAAAAAAACTGTTTTTTTTTCTTATATGGATTTAATCCTATTGATTTATTCATCTTTACATTAACCCCAAAATCAATATGTATTATACATACCTACATATTATTATGTTTCTAGCTTTCCCCATAGATGTTATCCTGTTCTAGCAACTATGAATATTGAATTAATGATAAATTAAGTAATTACCTTTTTAACCAATGTTATTTCGACGGATGCATCTGTTTTATGCCATATATTTACCATGCGCAACTATTAAACAACTGTTTTTTTTAGTTTTCCTAATATTCCGCGCAAATTTCCGTTTCATATCTGCATACTCCTCACAATAGCAATCACAACAAAAAAGGAATTTGCAAAATTGGTCCAGCAGTTCACTCACGCGTGATGAGATGTCTACAGAAAATAGGGCTCCCTTTTTAAAAAAGATATTTAGATTATAAATAAAAAGCTTCTGTATTGAAATATTTTTTTTATGCTTTGAGTTGTATAATATTCCAAAAATATATAAAAGTATTCACTGTTTGAGTGTTGTGTGATGATAGCTTAGAAGGACTCCAAAAATAAGTAAAAAAAAAAACTCATACATACATACATACCCTTATTTTTATAATTAAATTTTAATTGAATTATATTATTAATATTAAATTTGGTGTTTGCTCGTTTTTTGTGTATGAATAAACCATTATTTAGGTGTGTGTGACTAAGTCAATTCAATTATTTTCTCTTAAGGCTTTTCAAATTTGAATTAGTAAATTGTCACAGCAGGTGATTGGTTCATGGACATAATCCATTAGTTCCTAACCCAAAAATTTTTTTGATGTTTGATTTAATGATTTCCATATATATCTACATACTTGTTGGAATTTGATTTATTAGTTTGAGTACCTTTATAAAGCCCGGCACTCACGATCTCTCCACCGTGAGGGGGGAAAAGCAAACGGATGATGCGGAGTGATAGGATGAGTTGGGTACCCAATCACTCCAAAATCAAATCATGTCAAGTTATTTGTCCAGCACTCAATGGGTCGTCAATTGTGAACCTGGAGTTGAGGTGGTCCAAGTCTTCGGCCTCACTTGATCGTCTGTGTTAAATACTTAGTCCAAATTTGTCAACATGTACACATGTTTCTGTTTTAAATTTAATAATAACAAAACTATGATTGAGAAAAAAAACTCAAATAACACATTAGCTGTCATAATGGATGACATCTATTTGGAGTGATTGTGAATGGCGGGCTTAAGACCGTTGCTCTGACATGCTCTCACAAAAGATCTTGAGTAGCAGATGTCGATATTGGTCCCATTTTGTCACTTTTTGAAAAGAGAGGAAACCAACTGTGCAGTATGTCAATACTATTTCATATGCTGCAAGCTCGGACCATAGATATTCAATAGAATTTATGGTATTTTTTATTAAACTACGGGAGTTGCATTTGGAACAAAATTGTCCAAAATTTATGTCATGTTAATTTGCTATCTTTATTCGTTTCTTATTGTTTTTAATTATTGTGACTTATGAAAGAGGTATCTAAATAAAAATACCTCTTGTAATGTTACATTTGAAAATGCAATGTCCTTTTATCAAATAGATCGTTTTATTGCATAGGTGAATAAATGGCTTAGGTACTTTTCGTAGACGCATTTTATGAGGAGATGTTGCTTCCAATACATATTATTCAATGATCTGTTGAGAAAGCATTTTTTCCGCATTGTTCGTTGATTAATCACCCACTGTATTATAATTGTTATTTTCTGAATCTTTCTAGTATTTTATTAAAAAAAAATCTGATGACTTAGACTTACATTTTAAATTGTTTTCATGATTATAAGTTTCAGCATAACAAGCTTAAAGAATTATTTATTTCACAACAGAATTTAGACATAATCATTGTAAAAAAAAGTTTTATGAGAAATTAATCATGAAAACAGATTTATTCACACTGAGGGGCCGTTCAAGTATTACGTAATGGTATTTTTTGAGATTTTTGAACCCCCCTTCCATGAAACGCGGCGTAACGTTTTTTGGTTTACCCTTTCCCTAATTATTGCCTAACACCCATGTGACTATTATTTAATTTACTCAAGGTACTGGAAAGTCACTTATATACCTTTGTTTGACTACCCCCCCCCCGGTCGGTAATACACAGTAACGTTTTACAAGCCCCCCCCCCCCCCCATATTGCTTTACGTAATACTTGAACTATCCCTTATAGTATATCTTTATTATTGTTCGTCACCATCTCATCACTTTTTTATTCATTTATTTTTTACCTACTATTTACTTTTTTACTTACAACTTCTACTTCAGTACAATTATTTTAACATATTTTGACAATTATTATTAAAATCGATCAAGGTGATTATGATTAGTAAAAATCACCTTTCTCAAACAACATTCTTACCTTTGGGAACTGGAGTATCATTTTCAAATTTTTCAAATCGTTATATTATGTACTTAATAATTACTAACTGAAATTGGAAAATGCGTGAGGGTAAAAACATCTTATTATACCTAGTAAAATATTAGTAAACCATTTCTCATCATCGGCTACAACACAAATTTGGGTTTGGTATACTTAGGAATGTAAGTTTCTTTCTAGGATCACATTCATAGCTTTTGCATTTTAATGACAACATGAATAATAAATTATTATCGCAATCAAAATTTTACGCTTACTTCTTCTATATTATCACAATTTTATATTTTATGTTACACAGCTTTTAGTTTTGTAATTTTTTTTCAATCAATCATGTGTTTTTAGAATCTCATCTTTTACAAGATCACTTTCTGATTCTTTTGGCACTCATTCCTCATTATAATGTTGTAATTATTGTATTTGCAACATTTTTTGTAAAAAGAAAAAAAAACAATTACCTACCTATTCTCAATACAGCATAAGTATTTCAATTTCGTCTTGCAATTACATTCTTTAAAAGATGATTAATCTATTCTTGTAAAAAAAAAATACATACATTTTTACTTTTTAGAAATTCTATTCTACCTATAAACTATTAAACCGTCTTTTTCTACTTCTTTTCATTCATCATATTATTAGAAATACTATATGGTTCAGCATGTCATTTAAATTTATTGACTCAATTTCATATTTTTCAAGTCACATTTTGAAATATCCTGAAATGAAATTAATTGAATGAGACACGATGCTTACTCTCATTCTAAGAATCGATATGTTTAGTCATTTGTCGTATGAAACGCCTCATTCTTGATGGATTGTTGTTTCATGTTTGAACTATGTAGATGACATTTATTTTTGAATCTGTTTTTAAAACCAATTTACCAAAACGTATTCCTTTTTTACAGCTTATGCCGCCGAAGTTGCCAAAACCCTGAGTGCTTCAAGTAGCCCAAAATCACCGATCAGACATCATGCGGACAATATATCTTTCGTCAATGTCGAAACACTCACAATTCATCCAGAGCCTGGAAAAATTGGAGAAATCCAAGATAAAATAATCGAGGAAAAAGACAAAGAGATTGCCAGGGTCACAATTGATATTCACGAAAAATTGCACGATGTCGAAAAAGATGTAGCAGATTCTAAAAAGAAATTCGACGCAGAAACAAAAAAGAAGTTTGAAGAGTTGAAAAAAGATTTTGCCGAAGGTGCCGCTGCTAAATTTGAACAAATGAAACAGGAGTTTGAAGATCAGAAAAAACAATTTGATTATGAAACATCTGAAGGATTCACAACTATCATCTCCACCAAAGAATCTGTTACACACCAAATAAGAGGAAAAGAAGTTTTTTCTGAGATGAAGGAAGTTGTTTTGTGTGGCGATGATGTTGAAACTAAAATTCAAAGTAAACGTGAAGTTTTAGGAGAAGAATACAAATTGAAAGAAAAAGAATCAACAGAAAAAATTGGTGAAATAACTAAAAGCGAAAAATCCACATTAGAAAAGGAACAAAAGGCTGCTTTAGAGCGACATGACTCTGAAGAATATAAATCAAAGATATCTAATGAAGGGACGGCCGTGCTTTCTTCTAAGAAGGAGTTCAATGAACAAGGCTTTTACTCTGGAAGACAAAGTAAATCTGAAGAAAAAATGACAGCCATTAGGGATGAAGCGGAAAAGAAAACCGAAATTTCTTATTCTGAAAGAGATTTATCCCACGAGCAATGGGGTAAAGAGTATTTTGCTGAATTAGATCCTACTGAAGAATTGGAGGGAGAATTTTCTCAAGGCAAAGACGTTTATGTGGAATCAACTAGTAAAGTTGTAGAGAAGGATGAAAAAATTTCAACAGATGAAATTTTACAAAGTGGTAAAGTCGTTAGCTCTGTTACTGGCTATACAAAGGAAGAATCTGTTGTTGAAAGTAAAGAACACGATGACTTGAGCTCTGATATATCACATGACACAAGTTTCAAAAGTGAAGTTATCGGTAAAGATTCAGATGACAAGTCAGATTTGTCTCCTAAAAGCCGATCTAAATCATTCAAAAAGGAAGAAGTATTTGATGTAGATTTTGTTAAAGAAATTAAAATATCATCTTCGCAGGGTGAGAAAAGTTTAAGTCGTGCAGGGAGTCAAGATACTCAATCTGAATCTGAAATGACGGGTGGATCTGGTCACGATTATTCAGAAGATAGAAAAGGAGAAGGTGGGAAATTGACTAGCATAAATTTTACACAATCCTTCCATTCTCCAGTTCATAAACCTGAACAGCACATTCAGGATCATGTCTGGGAGGTGTCTGTTCAAAAACAAGAATCATTAGATGAAGTTGCTCTAGAAATGTTACAACCTCAACTGAAATCTATCAAAGATGATTCACATTCTTGGGATATAGATGTTGCCTCAGAATCAAAGTCATCCATGTCTGGAATCGCACCCATCAGCTCTGATCAAGATGTTAAAATAAGGCTGAATGACCAACATGTAGTAGGAGCCACTGAAGATCCACAAGATATTGATGGACATAGTGAGACATTCGACTCCTTTAAGGACTCAATGTTGAAATCTGGGGAAAGTATCGAAACGGAGTATATGATTAAATCAATTGATTCTCAGGATACAGACACACTTCAAAAGTCAATGGATTCAGTTAGTGCTGAAACTATGCATCATTCTGAAAAAGAAGATTTCTCTATGGAAGCAGATTCTTTTGTTCCCGATTTGATTCAAAGAAAAGATGAACACAAGATCGTTAAAGAAAAGAGCTTTGAAGATATTTGTAGTAGTGGCTATGATACAGATCTTTCGTCTGCCGAGTTTCTTGTATCGAAACTTGAACATGAACGAGCAGAACAAGAAACAATTAGGCCTCATCCATTGACTGAACTCTCTGACTTAGAAAAAACTATTGATGAAGTGAAGCAATCACTTGAAGCAGCTCAAGAACAAATAATTGCTGAAAAAAGTGATGGAACAATTAAATACAAACAATCTCCTTCTGAATTTCAATTTAAACTAATAAGTCCTGATCGCCCTGAAGTAATTCAAGAAGAACATGAAACAGGAGGACAGCTGGAGAGGCCTGATGCTTCAATCATAGCCAGTTTTAGTAAGGCAGCTTCAGCTTCTTCCGAGCAAATGGAAGAAAAACACGAAGTTCAAAAAGATTTTGTAGAAATTGCTGATGAAACTAGTTCACAAACAAAATTACCAGATTTTGACATTACATTGACTGATAAAGATGTTCAAATCAGCTCAAAAGAAGGGAGTGATACATCTTCAAAGCAAAGCGACACTTTTATAACATCAGATGAAGATAAAGAGACCATACAAGAAAAGGAAATCCAATTGACCCAGCAAGAATACAGTGACCTCTCTACTGGCCTGGAAAGTGGTCCCATTTCGCTGGTTGATACTGAAACAGATATAACATCTGACAAAGAATCATCCAGCAAAAGTAGTCCAGAAATTAAATTACGGCCAATTCAAAAGCAAGTTAAAGCGTCACATGTGTTAATTTCTGATAGAAGATCAGGTTCAGATATTGAAGGTTGGTCTAGCTCTGGAGAAAGTCATTATCAGAGCTTTGAGCATACTGAAAGTCCTCGTAGTCGACCTCTTTCTTCCGATGTTGAGAACCTTATTACAGGGCATAGTACCAGTGAATTCCAAAGCGCTTTAACTACTCAAGATACTTCTTCAAAATCTCAAAGAACTTCAAAAGAGTATTATTCAGCAGTAAGTTCTTTGAGTTCCAGAGATAGCATGCGAAGTTTAGATTCTGACAGCTCTGGCCATATTGCAAGTATTGATATATCTGATGCATCAGAAACATTAGTACCCTCAGCAACTGAGCTCAGAGAAGAACTAATGGAGACTTCCAATTATGCTGATCAGTTTGAAATTGACCCTTCAAAATTAAAAGAACCTATTATTACTGAAGTTGAAGAAGATGTCTCTGATGATAAATCCAAAGATTCTTTAGATGTCGAAGTACATCCAGCGCCAACAGGCACAATCATTACTGAACTAGATGAAGAAGTATCCGATGATAAATCGAGAGATTCATTAGAAGTCGAAGCCGTTGTTCGCCAACCTATCATTGAATCTGATGAGGGTTCTTTAGATGATGAAATGGTGGATGATGAAGAAGTTATATCAAAGATGAAACGTTCTCACGAAATGAATTTCCAACCGAAAGAACTTCTCCCTGAAAAAGTTCCTTCTGATAGTTTATCAGAAAGCGTTGATCTTGATTTAGAATTTGCTATACCCGAATCTGAATCTCAAGTCTTTAGTATGAGTAAAATTGAAACTGGTCCAAGTATTATTAGACACACGAAAACATCTGAAACAAAAACTAGAACTGTGGATTCGCCAAAATCTTTTGAAGTTTCTGAGAAAACAATTGAATACCACACAACATCTGTTGTCTACAAAACACCTGAAAAAAAGTCAGCTGCTAAACCGGCTGTTGAAGAAACCATCATTGAGAAAAAAATAACAACTATCAAAACTGAAACTAAACCAACTGTCAATATTACTCTAGAAACTAGCAAAGATTTGGATATTGATTCTCTAATGCAAGATATAATTCCTAAAGGAAGTGCTGAGTACGAAGAAATAGTCAGTAGTACTAAAGTAATCAAATCTCAATCAACAACGTCTACTGTTTCCAGTAACTCATCTGGGGAGAAAAAGACTCCAGAACCATACCCTATTGGAAGTAAACAAAGTTCATCATCAAGCTTGAAAATGCAAGACGATTTCTTATCTACTCCTCATACACCTATTTCAAATCCCAGTCAAAGTTCTGAATCAACAGATAATGGTAGAGAGTATGTTTTAGACGACATGTACGAAATTTCAGAAGATCCAGAACTATTTCATAGTGAGAGAGGTTTAACTGATTCAAAGTCTGAAATTTCAGTGACTACTGAGGAAAGAACCTTGTATGAAGCTCACAAAGAACCTGATTCTCCCACAAGTGATGAGTTTGAAATGATTGATAAGCCTAATGAGATGGATGACTTTGTTGTCATTGAGGAAGTGGCTAAAGAAGCGTCAGAATTTGATTCTGAAGGAAAAAGTGTCAGTATTAAGAAAGTAGTTTATGTGAAAAAGCATGATGATGAAGTAGAAGAATATTTGTCTCAGGTAGCTAAAAAAGCTTCAGGCACAGAAACAGAATACAGTACTTCCGGTTCACTCTCTGAAGAAGAAATGGAAAAGTTTGAACAAGAACAGAAAAGACTTCGAGCTGCTGAATTAACTGACATAGAAGCGGGAAAGAGATGGATACAAATGCAATTTGAAGGAGACTTGGCAGCTGCAAGATATGAATACGACAGAGGTCCATTGGAGGACATCAAAGAAGAAGAGATGACTGACTTTGATGCAAGTCGTATTGGAAGTCTGAGTTCTCAAAAGGAATCAATAGGAAGTTATGGAAGTATAAGGAATTCATATGGAAGTTTATCAGAATCGGAAATAGCATTTAGAAGGCGATTTATGCGTTCTAGTGACCAGGATGACGTGTCAGTCAGTTCACTTCAAGAGTTTGAGAGTTTGGAACAAGCCATGCTTCAGTATTCCTCTTCTTCACAAGATTCATTAAATGGTTCTCTTCCTAGAAAATATTATTTGGGTAAAAGTGGACAGGGAGATGATATTTCAACATCTAGTCTTAAAGAATTTGAAAGTATGGAGTCTGCATGCTTGGAAGCTTTGAAAATGGAAATAGATATTAAAAAAAAAGAAGCCCTTCTCCTATCTTCTGATGGAAGACAATGCAGTAATGCTTTCCTAGATCAAGAACGTAGATCATACAGTCATGGAAGCTCTGAAAGTAGTCCTCCACAAAAGAGTGGTAGCCCTGGACAGAAGAGTAGCAGTCCCAGCCTA
Source organism: Mystacides longicornis (assembly GCA_963576905.1). Lineage (NCBI taxonomy): Eukaryota > Metazoa > Arthropoda > Insecta > Trichoptera > Leptoceridae > Mystacides > Mystacides longicornis. The sequence goes on along the minus strand of OY756431.1, from coordinate 7,559,959 downwards.
AAAAGTGGAAGTCCCGGTCAAAAGAGCGGTAGCCCTGGGCAAAAAAGTGGAAGTCCGAATCTCACAAGTGGAAGTCCTGGACAAAAGTATGGAAGTCCTTCACAAAAAGCTCAGGAGTTATTGGCTATGAAGAAACTTATTGAACAACAACTAGCTGAAGGCAACAAATTTTCCACCACTGTTACCACTGACAGCGGCGCTACTGTCACTTACGTTCAAGCGCAAAAGAAGGTGTTTGATAATAGAGGAGCATTCTATGTTCCAGATACAGATACACAGAGCCAATCGGAAGTAATTTGTGTAAAGAAAGTTGCTTATGAATGTAAACAAGGAGATGATAGTTGTGTCGCAAGGGAAGATGCTTCTGTGAAAGATATATCAGAACTGGGTTCATCTTTCACAGAAGCAGATGCCAATATGATCGGAGTTATAACTACGACCAAAATTGTTTCTCAAAGGTTTATTGATGGAGACAAGGTATCTGAAACGGTAACTGTCTCTACTGGAAAAGGAATGGATATTCCCGGTGCAAGCCATCAAGAAACCAGCGGAGAATATGGTTCTGGCAGTTTCCCTACTGTGGAAGTTGGTTCAGGAAAATCCATAACAGATTACGGTTCAGAATTTTCTTCATCAATCACATCGCTTCAATCAGATACAGAAAGCTTGGTTACGATGATGGAACAACAGTTTGGGTCCGAGCCTGAAAGCGGACCCACCAGCTTGGACAACTACGCTACGTTGAAAAGATCAGTGGAACCAAAACAATTAGATTTAGATTTTGGTTTGAAATCCGGTGAAACAAGTGACTCTGGCTTAAGAGAGAGTTCTCCAATGTCAAATAAATCAGGCTCTGGAGTGTTCTCAGGCAGTTCCTCTAAACCATTTACAGATCCAGCTAGCGGCTCTTGGAGCGGACTTGACGAAGATATGAGTTCGTCTGGAAGCTTCAGCAGGTAAAATACAAACAATTTTTTCATTTAAGTATTATTAATAAACCGGTGGTTATATTTTGAATAATCTACCATTTCTCTTTCAACATAACAAATCAAAATTAATATCACTTTTATGTAAATGTTTTAATTATTGTGTTTGGATTTTCTTTAAATTATTTGCATGATTGGATTGTTGGTGTTTTTATTTATGGCTGGCGTTTGATGTTAACACATTGAACGCCGGACATTATTTATAATTCACGATTTATCTAGAAGTATCAACATTATTTTACAAAAAATGGATAATATTTGACAGGGTAAGGAGCCAAATGGCGACACAATCCAGGGTAGCAAGGTAAAGACACGACATATAATGTGTGTTAACAACCTAGTTCGTCATGTGTATAATTTCAATAGATTTTTTTATTTATTTCCGTTTACATTTTTTAAATTTCAAACCACATAGGTTATTGTAGATTTTTCAAAAATCCTTTAAAGCACATCCTATGAATCACACCAGTTAAAAAAATTTCATTCACAAGAATTTTTAACAGATTTTATGAACAAATCAACGATAGCCACCAAAAAAACGTACAAGGTCCTATTTTTAGATTAGAAAACACATTTACGTACATATAAATATCCAAAATACAAGTCTTAAATTTGTACTATGTATATTTTTATTTTTTTCCATTAACAAATTTTCAGCAGTAATTATTTCATTCCTTAGATGGAAAAATACTACCCATTTAAGGAATGGAGCATTCACTGCCGAAAACTAAATTAGGTACTGTAGTAAATAAAAATAAAGTTGTACAAATATAAAACTTGTGTTTTTATATTATTGAAAATGATGTACTGCCAATCACCCTCCTCGTCGCAACTATACCTATGAATGCAATAAATCCTTGAATCAAAAAATCATGAAGCATGTACCCTCATAGGTAAGTGACGTTACAAAAATATTATATTATGAATATTAAATAGATGTACAAAGTTAAACTAGAAATTATATGGATTCAGTTTACTTATGGATATTGATGCTAATTTGTGAAACTTGCCTCGGAATTACTGTATGAAATTTTTATGTCGATTACAAGAAGCGGCTTTTTACAAGGTATTTTCAGATGAGGGAAAATATGTTATTCGCTTTTTGCAAATAAATAAATTAATTAACACTTATCTAAATAAAGGTGTCAATATGGCCGGTGGAACATATTGCCTGAGGCAATTTTCCAGTCAACCGGTCCCATTCAATCTGAGACAGGCCAACCCCGGGTAGAATTTCAAGTGAAAAAACACTTAGAAAAACTCTGATCGGCCAAGAATCGTACCTGGGACCTCGTGATCTGAAGTCCACGCCTATCTATAGGTACCAATAGGCTACCAAAGTCGGGCAAATGCTTATAATACAATATGTGTGACGACATTTATTTCACACTGAATATAGGAGCATCATCTAGTCCAGTGTTCCGCAAAGTGTGTGCCGGGCCACACTGGTGTACCGTGGCCATTATTTGGTGTGACGCGAAAAAATGATACCCAAAAGTTTTTAGAAGCTCATGGTTCACGGCTTCTGTGTTCAAAAGAAAAGAATGGGGAGTAAACCAAACGTCACGCCCGTTGATTCAGAAAAAAGTGCAGGCATTGATAGTTCGAGCTAATAGGAAAAAATGATTTGTTATTTTCGTAAGTGTGACCTGCAACCTATAGACTGAGTAAGAAATATGTTCTCGGATACCATTTCTCTTGGTCACTCCACGGACATTCAATCGAAAAAAGAGAAAGGATGAGCTAACTTATTAACGATTGCTCTAAATTTTGGCCGCTTGCTGTGCTTGGTTAAAAAGCTTCACTTTTCTCATTTAATATCTTTTCATATTAGGTTAGCGTATTAATTTTACGAGTAGTAACAAATTAATATACCTACAATAAACATTGTTTTTAGGATCATTCAAGTAAAGCAATATGGGGGGGGAGGCTCTTGTCAAACTTGACTGTGTATTGGGGGGGGAGGGGGTATAAAATATCAAAAATGCGTTACGTAACGTTACGCCCACATTTCTCGTTGGTGTACCTCTAAAAATTCTTCATTTGGTAGGTGTACCTTGAACACAAAAAGTTTGCGGAACACTGATCTAGTCCAAGTACGAAAATGTGAAGTAGGAGATAATTGGGTTACAAAGATGTATGCTAAAAGTTGTACTTATGCTATGTGGAATGAACTTAACCAAATTTCAAATCAAATGAGATTGAAACCAAAAATCTGCATTGAAATTGCATCTGTTGTACGTACATCGCTTTAGTTTTATTTCATAATATATGACTATTTTGATACCTGTCTTGCTTTACCATCTCTATGATGGATATTTTTATTGATACTGTGGAGATCATTTTAGAAATTTGTCACTCATGTAAGTATAATCGGTAAAACGGAATAATTTGTTTCAAACATTACTACAATGATAATTGCAAGGATCAGCGTTGATTAAAATCTGGGTGAGGCGATGTACATAACTGAAGTTTTATTACTTACGTAGATTATAATAAATGAATGTGCAGGGCGCGGGAAGAAGACCTCATGCTTGGCAGCACGGACAGTCTGGAGGCCACCAGCTCCAACGCCACCAGAGGGACTTACAACTACGAAGTGGACACTCCAATGACGGGAAGCTTATGTAGTGCAGGTATAACTCTTTGAAAGACATCTGACACTAATCATTTATTGTTACATATATTATACTATAATAAATGTGTTTATTATTTGTAAGTATATGATGCCATTTATCGCTTAAATATATTAAAATATTCGCAATAAAACCTGCCAGTCAATAGGCATTGAAAAGGGTCATTGATTGCTTAATTTCCTATAAATCAGTTACCTAGAGCCCCAATTTTACGTTACCACATTCAGAACTGTGGTCGATTTAACATATCTTACCGAAGCAACAGTTGTATTTCAATATTTCTCGCGGATATGTGTCGATTGATTGTCATAGAAACATTGACTTACAAACGAAAATTATCATTAAGTGTGTAAATTATTCCCCGTAGTCAGATTGGTTTGATTGTCATTTGTATGAAGTGCGGCGTTAGAGTGTTTAAACGAAAATAACAAGATATGGACGATCTTTCCAATTATATGTAGGGATATTGAAAGCAGTTTATTGTAGTCAACTAGTTCTACATTTAGTCCTAATAATGTAACGTTTAAGTATAAAATAGTTAGGTAAAAACGAATGAATATATCCAGTTATAAGATCAGAAATGCCAAAATCACTCGAATTCGGGTGAAAGGCCTCAATAAGATCAGAAATTGTGTTCCGCTCCTTCGAAGCAGAGCTGAGGGACATGGACATGGTGTGGGAGGAGGTCATAAACATTGCGCAAGATCGAGCGCAATGGAGAGCTCTTGTTGCCTCCCTATGCCCCTGAGTGGGGTGGAAAAGGGAGAATTGATTGATCGATTGATTGTATATAAAAATGAATCTGTGCTCACTCAAAGTGAACACAAATACACTTTTTGACTCTTTCACAGTAAGCTACTTAAAGCTTGTGTCGTGAAAGTGGAAGATGGTCGGCACCTGGGATCGAACCCGCGACCTCCGAACGACACAGTACGAAAGCCGGCGTCGTAACCGCTAGTCTACCAACCACTTCTTATTATTAAGTCTACCAACATAGAAACTTTGTCCATCCAGCTGTGGGTATGACACAACTGGGTATGTAGGTTTGAAACCTGGCCAGGTCGTGGGATCTTTCAATAGATTAAAACTTTGAAATATGTTTTCATAGAGGTATTTCAGAGTATTGATTGAAAACCAAAATTCATTCAAATTTAATTTAGACACTTTGACTTGTAGCTTGATAAGTTCTGAATTACCAACAAGGTCAATTAAATATATTTTGTGAAAGAGTTAGATAATTGGCATTTACCGCTGACCGGCAATACAAACATCCGCAGCTGGATCTCTAGACTTCATAAATGACAATCACAATGACATATTCCTCGGTCTTACGGTACATGAAATATTTCCTGCACTTGCCTGAATTTGAATAATGCGCAACCAATACATTCACATTCAACCAAGACCCTCGAGTGTCGCCTTACGAGTCTTGATTAACATTTCTATTTATATCTAACCATTGTGCTTTTTCTTCAAAAAAATAAAAGTATATTAAATATTGCTATATGTATGTATTTTGTGTATTTTTAAAACTGAGCTTTCGGCTTACAAAATTTGATATAACTAACAACCTTGAATTGGCTTTCTGTCGCACTCGCTTACAACAAAACTTCTCCCTCATCGACAGGTTCAAATACAATGGTTTCTTCCTTAGAGACTCTAGATCCAATAACAGCTCTGTATGAAAAGGGAGAGAAGACCCTCCAACTCAGCTCCGAAGACTGCTTCACCATGGACCATTCCGGGAGTGATCATTTGGAAGAACATTATGAATACGATATTCCCGAAGGAGATAAATCTGTGAGTCAACTATATTGTTAATTTTTTTTAGTGTTTAATATTAAAAAAAATATATATAATAATATACTTGGATAAAAGAATTCAAAGAATGTAAAATTCAATCAGATATCCTTTATTTAGGTAACTAATAGCAAAACTTGTAGGTATAAAAATGAGTCATCAATAATTTTAGGTCTGTTATGTCGACATTTCTTCAAGCGCCAACAGTTGTATGTAGGAACCTGAAATTTAGAATCACATGTTGAGTTCTTCAATATAATATTTCTCGTGGACACCTACCATATTATGATAAGAGATGGGCATTATAACAATAACTAATAAAAATATTTGATAAATAAAAATAACATATTAAACGATATTTGTAAATATGCTAATATTAAGCAAAATAGTAGCCTACCCCCATTTCATTTACATGACAGTTAGTATTAGTTGAATTTCACTATACTCAATGACCTTTTTTTGTGAAATCGTTTGTACCTTTTCGAATACCAAATTTCGAAAATCACCTTTTTTTTAGGAAAATGTTTTTCCAGATACCAAATATTCGATAATCTTCATTTAGGTTTGTTAAATAAAAAAAGCTTTAAGCTTTTAATAATAATGTTATTTTCAATTAATGAAACTGCTATAACATTTTTGATTTTAAGCCGTTACTCCCACCTCTAATAATTATGATTGCTTGTGGTTTAATGTCATGGTAACAAATATTGACATACAATACAGGACAACGTGTGGGAAGAACATTACCCCCTAAACTTAAATGTAATGTGTTTGACAAGTTTTCTAATGATTGGTTTTTAGGATCCAACGAAACCTCAAGCTCGTGAGCGAACGCGACGGTTTGGAAGCGAAGGCTCAACTGACGACACTACTGCGTCAGCCTCAGGAGGACCAGCTACATTTTTCATTGGAAACACTCCCATTGTCAAAGGTTTGTATTTTTGAATTATCATAACTCATAGACACTGTATACAGGTGAAATATCTTTATAGCGAATACTGAAGTAACAAAATTTCCAGTATAACGAATCATCAATTTGTCTCTGAAAAACTTCCATATAAATTGTACTGAAACAAAATTCATTATAATGAAGTCGATCTTAGTATAGCAAACTTTTTTGTTATACCTAAAATTTTAAAATCATGTTACAATTAGGCAATAAAATTTTCTCCGACATCAGTTTGTCCTTGGCATTGGCGATTTCGCAAGTGTTTGCATAACATATTTCCTTCACGTGATTGATAAATCCTTGAAATTTGTTTTACCGAAATTTTGACCTGTGTATGGAAATTTAAGAAACCATTGTCGCGCAAGGCTTTTTTTGCTCATTTGTTTTTTATTTAATTATCTTTTTTCACCAAAGAATCAGATCTTGAGCACTAGTGTTAAGGGCTTACAACCTCCTTTGCCTCAGTTTAAAAGACCTTTCTACGTTGTAAGATACGTGTTTTCAAGATCTGATAGATTCATTGTCTGTCCAGATTATTTCCCAATAAATGGGAAAATCCAGTTCTCACATCAATTGAGGTGGGTGGTAGTCCAGCAGTATCAGTCGGCGGCTTTCGTGCATACAGCTTACTATCTGGAGATCGTGGGCTCGACCAGTGCCGACCATTTCCACTTCTTTTAGTGTCATAAGCTTTCTCTTAGTATGAAAGATGTTAACAGTGTATTTGTGAGCACAGATTCATTTAGTTAAAAAAAAAATCAAGTAAATAATTTCAAAAACCCCTCAGAACATTTTAAAATCACAAGTCTGTTTTTTTTTTTTTCATTTTTAATTTTGATTTTTCAAATGAGCATAATACACTTGGCCTAAAAAAAAAACTTCTTCAAGATTTTTTGACTTCAAATCTTCTTTCACTCATCAGCTATTAGAAAAAATGTATTTTTAGTTTCCAAAATGAAGTACGTACTTTGTTCACAAAGTTGGAAAATTGGAAAAATCTAAAAAATTAAATAGCTCGAAAACCACTGACATTAGACCCCTGGTTAATGGGAACAAAATTATTGCAAATAAGCTCTAGTATAACCCCTTTCAAGGAATTAGTTGAATTACCAGTCACCTTGTTTATAAAAGGATATAAACTAAAAATTAATGTTCTTTTTATTCTTTTAAAAGGTGAAAAAACACCCGAGCCATTGCTGGCCCTTAGTGAATCACCGCCCATACCCGCCCAGAGAAAGTAAGTTTACCTATCTTAATTAAATTTATTTTTCATGTTTTATATTATTTATTTAAGGAACAACTGACGGATGATTTAAAATTTTCAGATCTCTATCTGGACCACCCAAATTCACAGACGAAGAGAAACCAAAAGATTCGGATGAGACGCAATAAATAACCAAATAAAAATTTTACAGCAAATTGCTATTCTCAAATTATCATTGCGAATTTCGACAACCATGCTACAATTTTTGTATCCAGCATAGTGTAACAATTTATACTTCTATGCTAATGCCATTGATAAAAAAAAAATAATTTTAATGAACTCGACCAGACTTAAAATCCATCAAAAAAATATTTTAAGTAAGTAGATACTAACTGTTAATATGCTTTTTGTCTCTTTAATAGAGAGCATATTTTTACCTAGAAAAAAAGTGGCTACGTCGTGACAATTTATTTTGAGTCCAATACTTAATTCGTCAATCGAATATTGCAACATTTGATTATTTATTAAATATTTTCTTACACATTACCAAAAAAAAAAAAAGACAAACAGCTCAATTTTTTTCATAGACATGTAGACACGCACGAACATCACAAATCATCACTGCAAAACAAAATACAAGTCATGTATGCACTGTACTTTATACATAACTCATATTATTTTGTATGCAGTGATGATTTGAAAATTAAATAATTATTATTAATGACACAATTTGAAGTATGTACTACTAGTCACATATAATAAGATAATATACTATTTTTCTACACCATATGAACACTTTCTTTACGTGTAAAGATGTGCGGATTACTAAAAAAAATCACAATCAATGTGCATTTTATAAAAAAATAATAATGCTTAAAACCCGAGAGCATCAAATTGTAAATTTTTTATAACGATTCCCACCACCAATATTGCTTTGAAGCAAGTTTTAACTATATTTAAAAAAAAAAAGTAACAAAAGCACAAAGTATATCAAGTTAAGCTTGAAATTTTTTTTTTGTAATATGAGTTAGGCTTTTTTAAAATAAGGAGTCCACAAAAATTGGTTGATCCCCATAAAAGAGAGAGAGTTATGAAGAATCACTTGGCCTGAATAGAAGTGTCCATCTCTATTCTGATTTTTCGTATCCTGTCTCTAGGCAAAGACCCTTCGGTCATCCACTTTTTTGTGCTCAAGCGACGACGATATCCTCTTTGTATTTTTGTTTTTTTTTTTAAATTAAAATCCTATAAAATATTTCTAGTTACTATGATAATAATAATTTTAAATGTCTTATATTATTGTGTACTTAGCTTTGATATTATGATTACTTACTACTTACAACAATTTATTTTAAAAGTATAATAATGTTAGTCTATTATTATTAATTTAATAATACATTATAAAAACAATATTTAAAAATAAAATGCAAAGCTTTACATGTTGAATATTTTTAAGATATTTTTTTCTCAAAGAACTTCATGATATAATTTTGTACAATATGTTTTTAAGATGTATCTCTTCGAAAAAAGAAACCATAGATAAATGTGTTTTGTTATTTATTTATTTCCACAGTCATTCAGTATTAATTTAATTATGAAATTTTTAAAAATTAATGTACTTACGTGTTTAGCTATGCTTTGAATTAATAAAAATTGAATATTAAAATGCTTGTTGGTATAAAAATGAATTTATAATGAATCAGAAAGAATCAAATGAATTTTTGATGATTTTAAGTAGAAAATTATTCACTCGAGATTTAAATAATTATTATTTTTTACCTCTAAAAAAAATGTGTTACTTATACAAAAAAAAAAAATTAAATATTTAACTGCTATCGATATTATTAGGTAGGGCTTTGAAATTTTATTCAGTAAGAGTAACATATTTATAATATTATAAATGCTAATAAAGAATGATAAATGTGTTTTAAAAAAAATGGATGAATAAAAAATAGCTAATGAATTTAAATGTGATTTTAGATAATTTCCTATTTAAATAGTTACTTACTTTTTAAGTTGAAAATCTCTTTCGCACACTGATGTTTCTCATTTTATGTTTTATCAATGATAAATTCTGTTTCAAATATATCGTTGCCTTTGGGCATTTTAAAGCTTGAAAACTATGTTAAATTTTCAAGGCTTTATGTATCATTTTTTCTTCCTTAGAAACTTTATTGTGATTTTTGGAATCACATTGAAAGATATATTATTGATTGATGGTTGCTTTTTAATAAAATAAATTTGATTATTTAAAAATGTTTAAATTGACTAATAAATGTGTTTTGCCTAATATTAAATGTTTGATTACGTACTTAATGGCAATCATATTTTTATTATTGTTTAAATTATTAGTTATATAATATTATGTTATAATTCCAAAATGGAAACACAATAAAATGCTATTTAATAAATTTGATGTTTTAATTTAATCAGTATGCATTGATTTTTTTTTAAGATGTACGAATATTATCATTTAACCTTCATAGCATTTATATGCTTTGTATTCTCTAAAAAATGACAATTGTGACCTCACTAGCCTGTAGGCTAACCTCACTTCTGAACAAGAATTTCTTATAATAGACACGACCAGTTTGTTACAAGAAACTGCACAAGGAATTAAGTTATTTTATTTATTTTTTTTATTTTACATAATATAAACGGCTTTCGCCTTTAAACACAAATTCATTACATTTGTACAAAACAATATCTCAAACAATATAGATGATCAAAAAAAAAAGACAGTCACAATGAAATAAAATTAAATACCACTCAAAAAAAGTCAATAATCAACAAAATCAAAAAATAAAAAACTTTAAACTTTCTGTAAAATCCATTCATAAAATAATTAATGGTGGGTACCCTGTGTGCTAGTGGCACAATGCTAAAAGATTTTGACACCCTTGCTTTAGAGGTCATTAAATGTTTTACCTTTACTTGATCTTTATTTTCTGAGATTATACAATATGAAGACGAGGAAGACCCTCCCATACTGTGTTCGGCTCCTTCGAAGCAGAGCTGAGGATTTTGGACATGGTGTGGGAGGAAGTGTACAATTTACGGTGAGGGATGGGTCGTGTAAAACGTAACTTGGTGTACCTGGAGGGGGTGGGAGGGGGGGGATTTGAACAATGGATTCAGTTAAAAAGTTAGGAAATTAAAATGGTTTCCAAGTTGGAAACCCTTTTCGTTTACCTTTTCGTTTATGTTTAACAGGAAATCCCACGATTGTAGGTACTTTATGTCATTTTTGTTTTATTCTCCCAAGTTGGCATTGCATTGCGACTAATGAATCTCTTGTTTTATAATATTATACTAGCTTTCCCGACAGACGTTGTCCTGTGTTCCTAAATATTAATATTGAATTCGAATTTGTATGGTGATTAATTAATCATCATTTGACCAATGTGATTCCGAACGATGCGTCTGTTTTAAACCATGTATATTCCATCCGCATTCTGTCAATCGCACTAATTTACAATTTCTGACCATATTTCAAAATTGGAATAAAAATTATAAGGTAAAAAGTACTAATAAGGTTGTCTACGGAGAGTTTTCTTTAATTTTCCACGCATTTCTCTTAAATTTTTCTTCTAAAAGGACATTCTCCTGATAAAAGCCTACATGACAAAAAAAGAATTAGCGAAATCGGTCCAGCCGTTTAGGCGTGATGCGACGACATCGGGAAATAGCTCTCCATTTTTATATATAAGACTAGCTTCCCCGACAGACGTCGTGTAGTCCTAACTATGAATATTGATTTCGAATTTGTAAATACAAAAATACATTTAAAATATGTTTAATGAACAAAAAATTTTTCTGAAAGGAATATGTAATAACTAATGACACATTCATTAGGTAACAAGAATTCATTAGGTACTGATGTTCGAATTTTAAATGGAACAAACCACTACAGGCTTACGACTGTCTTCTACTGTTATTTCGAAGGCTGGCTTAGTGTGATCACTTTACGCTAACAACGTTTGCCATTAGGTGGTAATGTTTAAGTCTCCGAAACTCCTAATCATGAGAATTCTCGCCATGTTCAACATGTTTAAAAATCCCATGACAACAAGTAGATATTTAATAATTAACTAGCTGACCCATCGAACTTCGTCCCGATCAATAAAATATTGCTGGGTAACATATCATAGCTAACACAGATGACTACTCATTGTGAAAAAATCAAAAGTTATGTGGTTATAATATTATGAATCAGTTATTTCAAAAGCACCAAAACTCACCCATTTCTATATTAGATATCTATATTGAATTTTTATCATCTTACTTATAAAAAAGTCATATAGGTAATACAGACTTTTTTATAAGTCAGATGATACTAAATTAATTGCACAACTAAAACACCAGAAAAAGATTCATTAATTGGTTTAAAATACAAAAATATGCTTAAAATATGTTTGAATGTTAAAAAAAATATTTCCAAAGCATGAAAAAAAATTTATCAATATAATATGCGTACCAATGCGCAATGTTTTGAAACTCGATGGTTGTCAGGTAAATAAAAAATTGTGTTGTTATGGGATTTTTCACAGATGGTGCCGTTGTTGTAAGGAAGCCCGTTCCATACTCACTTTAATACAGTATTATATATTTTCATACTATTTTCCATCCATTTTTTTTATTTTTTTAATAATTATTCTGTTATCCAGAACGGAGAAGAATCTAATAAACTAAACACGATAAAAATCTGTTCAACCGATCTCGAGTTATAAGTGTTCGCACTTACTCGACTTTCATTTATATTATAGAATTATAGATGAAATATAGAGATAAAAGTTGGAAATTATTGAGAACAAGAGAGCAATCAAATTTAAAGACTATGACTGCTGACATATATTTGGCGTTAGGATATGACTATATCCATTTTTTTTAATGTCTCATCTTTCTAATCGGGGCAGCTGTCCCCCCCCCCCCCCCCCTAGACAGTTAAAATGTAGGCAATTCATATTTTCCTAATCCTCCATATAGAAAATAGCCTATGAATGGGTCGAATTCCCCCCCCCCCCCTCCCCTGGGCCCCGGGCTGGCGACGTCCTTGGCCTATTGGCTTTTTGAAAGCTTGAAAGAAATTCTATCAAAAATCTGCGTACCAATATTTTGAAATTCAACCGATCTCGAGTTATAAGTGTTGGCACTAACCCGACTTTCTTTTATATTATAGATTTACATACAGCAAAATGCAACTTGAACAGACTGTTTTAATGCGACTTTTCAGTAGGTACTTGGATGCTACATAACATTTAAGAAGGGAGATTCGTCCAAATGGAACGCCTTCTAAAAATGACGGTGAGTGGGAAAAACAAAATAGATGATGTGGAGTGACAAAGTGAATCGGATATCCATCAGTACACCTATTCTGTAGCAAGTGTAGGGTAGTCACTTGAAAAAAGTGACTATTAGGCGATACATTTTGTATGAAAAACGTCTATACGTATCGAATACGAGAATCGCATATAGACGTTTTTCATACAAAATGTATCGCCTAATAGTCACTTTATTTTGCAAGTGACTACCCTACACTTGCTACAGAATAGGGGTCCAGGCCAAAATTCATTCCCAAAAGTCACTCGAAACGGCACATAAAATGGAAACTCGAGTGGGCGTGGTCCAAGTTGTTACGTCACTTGATTGTCAATATTAAAAACTTGGTCCATATTTGTCTGATTTTGTCATAATCCTTCCATCAGGACCCCTGTTCTGTAGCAAGTGTAGGGTAGTCACTTGAAAAAAGTGACTATTAGGCGATACATTTTGTATGAAAAACGTCTATATTATGCGATTCTGCGATAGTAGCAAAATGTGTGTATTAAGGTAGTGAAATTTCGTTAAAATGAATCTGCCAAAATTGAGTAACATTATCTATTTGGATGGATGGACTGATAGTGGATGGGATAATTATTTTGGAGTGATAGTGAATTTATTTATTACATAAATTCCCAATTATGTTTCAACTTTTGAAATACAAAGTTCCATTTTACTTCAGAGAATCTTTTCAATTTACAGAGACTAAAATGAACACAAAACTTTGTATTTTGTGCTCACTTCCTATAGCAAGTAAATAAGTGATTTTGTGTGTGGATTAGTCACTGATATAGTGTACAAATATACCAACACATTGTGTATTATTATTGTTTAGAAAATAATTGGTGTCTGTAAACAGATGCAGAGGTTAAGTAAATACAATAATTAACGAATATGTAACAACGAAATTCATTACTAATGTTCGATTTTTAAATGTTATGAACAAACCACTACGGGCTTACAATCGTCTTCTACTGTTATTTCGAAGGCTGGCTTAGTGTGTTCACTTTACGTTAACAACGTTCGCCATTAGGTGGTAATGTTTCAGTCTCCGAAACTCTTAATCATGAGAATTAAGCATTAAATATTATTCCGAACGGAAACATTGGATTTGCCGTATGGAGAATTTTGGAAAACCTTTTTCTTTGGTGATTATATTGTCGAAAGTGATAGCTGGAACAAATATATAGATATTTTGGATACAAATTTTGGTTAAATTTCATGAGATTGTCTAAGAAACTCATAACAAGCTACAGATCCTACAACTAAGGTTACCAGAACAAAAAATCGAAATTCCGAACTTAGCTATTTTAACGAATACGCTCTCCTTAAAAAAAATTAAGAGTATGCATAGAGAATGGACCTCCACTCTTTTCTACCCAAGCACACTTGTTTCACTGATATTGTTGCTCATAAGACCTCTCCTATTTCTTGAGGACGGAATGAATGTGTTCAATCCACGTCATTCTCGGTCGACCATGCCTTCTTACACGTTTCCTTTCAGCCTTATACACGGTGTTAAGTTGGAAGTCGACAAACCGAAGCAGGGAGGTAGAGGACCTCAATACCTATCGATTTGACCCCCATGTATGTTCAGCGATATTGAGTGGTTCAAAAGTTATTTACCTTTTTGTGAAATTTGAATAAAAATCGGATTTCTGACTAAACTACGTAACTGTGGCTAAACTATTTAGATTACGATCATGATTTTTTTTCTGGAAATAGTCCGATAGTGACCCTTACGCTAAGTACATATTATTGTTATGAGTCAGCACCCGATAGCTTTTGTTCAAAAAATTTTTTTCAAGAAATTGTTTCCAAGTAAAAATTTTCCAAAGGCTCTAGACAAAAAATTTCACGGAACATTTTTTTCTACAAACTACTTCTTAAAAACTTCTACTATTCAGGGAGAATCATCCCTGCAAATTTCATTTGGCTGGTACAAATGGATCATTCTTAAACGCTCTCATAACTTGTTCAAGTATCAATATTCAACATTTTTTCATTAAAACACAGCCTTGTTATATGGGTGGTAAGAGTCAGTTTTTAAATTATTTTTGGTACCTAAATGCATAATTTGCTGTGATATTTAAATGAAATAAATTATTTATTGAAATAAAGATAAAAAATATTGTTATACACTCTTAAAACTATAATTAAATTTATAGTACTTTAGAATAAACAGATGGTTCCTTTGTTTAGCCTGAAACCAATATTTCTCGTTATTGTTCAATAAAATCAGGTATTTATTTTCCAACTGTCGATTTGTTGAAGAGAAATTATTTCTCGAGACAGATCGGCAGTATCAAGCCAAGATACGTGAGTTTTGTATGGCCAGGTCTACATTTTAAACGGTTTTTCAAACTTTGACGACAAAAAACACCAACTTAGAGGCTTCGCAGCATATATGTTCCATATATGGATTTACTCAGAATTCGGAGGAGAACATTTAGTGTGCCTGTGTGTGTGTGTGTCAGGGTGGGTGTGTCTGTGTGTGTGTTATGAGAGGGTGTCTGTGTGTGTGTGTGTTCGTCCCCCCCCTTATAACTTTTGATTCGCTTAATGCACAGATCCTAAAATTTCAGAAAGTATTATATACTTTAAATCTACAAAACTTGTATACTCAGAATTTTGAAATTTTCTTTCAGTCAGGGGTAATCAACCTTTGAATTTTTACTTAATTTTTTCATATATCTCGAAAAATATAAAAGCTAGAACCATAAAAATGTGTATCTATATAGAAAAATACAATATCTCAAATCAAATTTAATGAAAAAGTTCCAGTGTTTCTCAAAAAAATTTTTATAAAGAAAAATATTTTTTTATGACAAATTTACGAGTTTCAATGCCTATATTTCAGAATTTTATAAAAAATATCGAAAAACGCTGAAACACATCAACTAGATAATTTAATTTTCTTTAAAAATACATACATTATAGCAGTACATCTCAAACTTTTCTTAACAATTTTTGTAAGAATTTGATTTATTGACGTCATCGTTTCATACAATAAACATACCGACTCAGGCCATCGACAGTTGGATCTCATGTTTACATGCAACTAGTATAGATAAATGTATGAATCAAATTTACATAATTTTGTGAAAAGAAGACAAGTAGTGTCATAGCTCTGCAATGCAAATACGTGGACTATAGAATCCAAACCACCGAGGAAAACCGATTCATGCAGCTAAAGACATGCATTATGTAGGTATATTATTCTCTTTGGTTTGAAGTATGCTCTTTGCCGGTCCCAAGCCCGGATGAGGAAGGAGGAAGGTTTGTTTGCAAGGCCAGCCCCCTACATGCTGTAAAATAAATAATCTGGCTCACAGAAAAGAGAAGGGGAGAGCCTCGGACCCAGGACTGAACTCGGACATGACCAAAGCGCGCAAACGGGAACGAGACCAATAACGACAATGGAAGAATATAAGCAGTGTTAGAATCGCATGTTGGAACATTATATCATGGAATAGGAGAGACCAAGAGATCATCATAGAACTTGACAACCATAATATTGACATAAAATGTGCAGTAACTGAAACTGAAATAAAGAAAGGCCAGGAAACCTCTAAACATTCTTACTATATATTTATATACAGTGGGAAAAGAAGAGAAGAACGAGCCAACTCTGGCGTGGGGATAATTATTATTCATGAAAGGTACGAAGACCACATAGAAACTATAGAGTACGTAGGTAAATGATAGAATCCTTAAATTAACTATATTAATTAAAGTCGGGTTAGTGCGAACACTTATAACTCGAGATCGGCTAACATATTCTTCTGATGTTTGATTTATTGAATTCTTCTCCGCTCCGGATAACAGAATAATAAAAAGTTGAAAAAAAATGGTTAAGAAATGATGTAAATTACAATATTTAAGTTAGTATGGAGAGGCAACCTGCGACGCACACACGCCATCGCGGGTAGTTCCCTCTCATTCTCGCATACGTGATTGTATTACAGTAGCCTATCTCACTTACTCCACCGCAAAATTTTCATACAAAGTCAACAATATTATCTGGCACATTCGTATTAGCACTTACTTCATAGGCGAGGTAGGGTGTGTGCGCGAGCGCATTATTGTCACGTTGTTTCCTCAAGACCTTTGAATACGAATGAATGAATTATGTACATATTAATGGGCCACTTCAGGCTAGAAGCACAGGACAACGTCTGTCGGGAAAGTTAGTTAACAATAAAAATTGGCAACTCTCTCACCCATTATATAAGTGTACAAGGGCGTCGCCAAGGGGGGTAGGGGGGGGGGGCATCAAAACCGCAAGAGGATACTGATGCGTTCTACTCCAAACTTCAAGAAGTGATCGATAGATATTAGGTACTCCACATAATGACAAAATAGTAATATTTGGAGACCTAAACGCAAGAATAGGAAATCAGGAACTTAATGGAATTAAGCAAATAAGATTCAATGAAACTATACCAATAACACCAACGGATATGCTCTCGTACAATTCTGTGCCCGTAACGAATTTAGAATAAATAATAGGTACTTTCTTCCCACACAAACCACAGCACATACATGTACCTACACTTTCGAAAACACTAGGGGAGAACGATCAGAAAAAGAAAATTGACAACACATTGAAATGGGCGGAGCAACTTTGGACTCGCACTTCACAAATTGGACACTCACTTTTGACCTGCAATTTTAACCCGCAACTTGACTTGCTACTCAACAATGTGTAAACGACTCTTTACAACATAACTAGGTTTTTAAATAATTGTAGGTAGATACGGTGCAACATAATAATATAAAATTAGTTTGTCAAAAAATATACATATACCTAATAATAATAGAGTGTGGGTATGAATACACAATACCTACCAAATGTTCTCTCAGAGATAATAATGATATTACTAGAGGTTAATGAAAGGTCAGCCCAGGTTATATAAATAGTGATAATACTCAAGTTGGTAGTTAATGTGCCTCGAAACCAAACTTATAAAAATTCCACATGCGGTAGACCACTATGTTTTTAGGGTAGGTACCTACCAGGGGCGCCGGGGTTTGTAATTCAAGGGGAGGGGGGGTACTCTGACCTATAGAGAGCTTCTTCGTACATCTTACATCCAATGGCTCTAACTGACAGAGTGGGGGGGAGGGAAGTATTTTACCCTCTTTTCCTAAGTCTTATAAGTGGGGGTCGATACTTTATAAAGTCTTTGACGATTTTCCCCCATTGTGATGTATCCTTGATTGATGAAATGGAATCATTATATGCTTTTTTAACCCAATTTCAAATTGGTCAAGTGGCGAGTAATTTAGTGACAAAACGTGCATGACCTAACACCTAAAATTTAATCGAGTAAATAAGCTGGCAATTTGCTCTATTTTCTTGATCGAATAGCGCCCCCCCACCACGCGTCACTGGCCGCTGGTGGGGGGCGCTAATCGAGTTCATTAGCTGGAATCATATAAAATATTATAATATATGTAATAGTTGCAACAAAAATGGCGTTTCGCTTTAATGAACTGTATTCTAATATAGGGTGAACAATTTTTGATTGAGTAGCGTGTAATTTAGCTACTAAATTATTCGCTACACGATCTAGAGTGAGCTAGTCTTTAATGCCAGTGGGTAGGTAAATTAGGTAGGTACATTCATAGTTTCTATTTAATAAATAAATAAATTCACATTTCTCTATACCTACTAACAAACGTTTCGGTATAGCCGGCAAACTTATTGCCTGATCAGGAAAAATTTTCCAGTCAACCGATCCCGTCCAATATGAGACAGGCCAACTCTGAGCAGGAAAATTTCATGAAAAAACACTAAAAAAAACTCTGAACCGACTGGGATTCGAACCCAGAACCTCTTTATCTGAAGTTCAAGCCTATACCACTAGGCTACCGGTTATTTTATTGAAAAATCAATACTCAATTCACTGAAACTGAAAGAAGTGAGTGATCAGCGTAGTTCTAATTAGGAAAATAATGTTAGAGGACAAGATTGATTTGTCTTCGTGGTTATGCGGTGTTCACACGAGGCGAATATCGCCAGGACACCAAAATATCGCCAGCCAATTGAACCGTGTGAACAGATTGTCGATAAATCTGAAGCGATAAAAATGATTGAAAGCGATATCGCCTCAAGTTGACTACCTTTCAACTTTTGTTTCTGGTGGAACGATGCACGCATGCGCAGATATGCGCGGCGTCCGTATGTTCTGTTTCTTGACAGATAACAGCACTGCTCCAACTTTATTTCTCCTTAGGATCCAATTCCGCACCCTGCATATCTGCGTTTTTTTTTATTTTTCCTTAATTAGGAGTGTCCTTATATCGTCTAAAACAACATTTTCAACTAACCCCAAACACTCCGTAACTTCTACCTCGACGTCCGCCATTTTTAAAACTACGTCAAAATCAGCGCACTTGACACTAGATTGAATGTATGTCGGTGGACTCGTGTGAACACATCACACGACCATGGGGCGACCGAGCGATAATTTTTTTTATGCAAGCGAAATCGTCTAGCCTTATATCGCCTCGTATGAACACCGCATTAGGTTAAAAAATACAAATGGTTACTGTTACTGTTGAACATGTCGAAAATTCTCATGATTAGGAGTTTCAAAAACTTAAATATTACCACCTAATGGCGAATGTTGTTAACGTAAAGTAATCACACTAAGCCAGCCTTCGAAATAACAGTAGAAGACGGTCGTAAGCCCGTAGTGGTTTGATCCATTTAAAAATCGAACATCAGTAATGAATTTGTTAGTCATTAGTTGTTACATATTCGTTACTGTTAAAATTATCGCGAAGCTTGCTCGTTGTATGAAAGTAGGTAGATATAAATAGGTATGTATTGCATATCGAAATTTAAAAATAGCTTTATCTTGTTCTTTTTTAAAATTAATATACTTAAATATTTACCAATAAATTTGGAAACCAATATAAAATTCCCATGTGTTGCATTAATAATTATTGTACCCGGTCTTCTGAACTAATCAACTCAAGGAAAAACTTCCATAATAACAATCATACTTTGTTTATTAAAGAAAACGTTTTACAGAACAGAGGTTATCCAAAGCCAAAAGATAATAGTTTATTGATTCTGGCAACTATGATGACCACCCATTTCGATTTATTTTAATCGGCAACAGAAACTCGACTGAAATTAAACCTACGAGTCAATGTCGCTGCACACATTATGACATGACTCATGTGTTAATTGAAGTGCATGAGTGCATGCAAAATTAGGCAGATTAGGCTTAAGTGCGAATTTTAACTAAAATATTTTTTCTTAATTAATCTGGGCTCACGTACCCCAAGTGAATACAAATAGGGGAGACTGGGGTTGGTTGTCACGTTTTTTTTTCTTTGGCAAGATTTGACCAGATATTCGAGGCTTTGCGAGACGATTTATATGAATTAATAGTGCTTTCATTCCATTACAAATGAAGTGACAACAGCAGCTCTAGACGAATTTTCCGACAATGTAGATTGGGAAAAAAAATATTTGTCCACTTTTTATATTTTTAAGAAGTAGTGTCTTTGTTTGGTTTAAATTATTATTTATACGTTCCAGTGGACAGTTAATTTTTTGAGCCGGACACTCAAAAATGGCTGTTTTTATATAAACGTTGCTCCCTTAATAGGTACCTATCGTTGCACAACAAAAAAGTAAGGTTAGAGCTTTGGCTATCAAGTCTTTGGTTTTAAATTTATATTTTTCTAATTTAGCTCGATAGAAAAAAAAATTCAAAGTTTGCTCTATATTTTTATAAATCATAACAACAAAACTAAATTTAACATAATATACCTAACAAAAAACTAAATTTTGCAGAAATGATTTTGTATACCTACTCTTAAGGTATCTACGTATTTATTTCAGTTCATTTTAATATATTTATTTTACTTTTTTGGCAAGAATGTTAGTTGTTAAAACGCCTCTAAATAACAAACTATTTTAATTATGTAATTACCTTAGCTTTTTTACAAAATATTATAGGTATATTTTAATTCAATTATTAAATTTAACATTAATTAAATTTACATTTGACATTAGCATCTGAGATGCAGGAAATTTGACCCAGCGCTTTACATTTTCACGACAACCCCTTTCATGTAAAATGAAATGTGACTGGTATACGCTAAATAATCTACATAATAATTCAGTAACCTATATTTATTTGTTTGTTTGTTTGTTTCACTCCAATTGTATGTTGCAGCATCACGCTGAAACCGTAGGTTCTGCGTTGAATTTTTTTATTCGCAGTTTTTTGCAAATACACTTGTGGTAATCTGAGATACAACTATTTCTATTTCATCAAATATATATTTTTAAGTTATTAATAAATTTCTAAAATTATAAAATCTTCATAGTAAAATGTCAGACAACACAGATGGCCATCTTTTGAAAACAAAATTACTCATGTTTAAATATTACACCGAATCGGAGTAATGCGGTATGAAAATGTATTAAAAAGAGTGAAGATTGATTTGAAATACAAAAAATCTATTTACAAGTCTTATTTACTACAGATTTTCATAGAACAATATAGGTAAAATATAAGATGCGCCATGACAGGAGGGTAAAACAGGAAGTGGTATTGTTGTCTATGGCTCGCTTGGAGAGAACCAGAGAGAATGTTGCATATTATTGCGAACTCCAGGTCGAACAACATAACTATAAGTAAATAGGTAGGTATATATTTTACATTAATAAAGTTTTAGGAATCGAGGTGTAGGGTAAGAACACGTAGAAAGCCGATTCCGATCCGCGCCGACCGGCGCAAAGAATGTTACTATGCATTTGAATGGGGATAAGGGGGATACCCACAGAGAAAGCAGGAACCCTCTTTCTGGCATGCCCATTTAAATGCATTGAAACCATAGACAACAATCTATGAGCCGGTCGGCGCGGGTCGGAATCCGCTTTCTACGTGTTCTTAGCCATATAATTGAGTTTTGATGCAATGTGACTGGCAGACTTTTTTTTTCTTCTTTTTTAATAAAAATATTGAAAGCGTCATTTTTCTTTTTCCTTTTTCACGTATTTAGCAGTGACTCTTATTTTTTCCTTTATTTCTTCTCTTTTTTCATCAATATTAAGAACAACATTCTTCTTTTACTTTTTCGCGTATTTAGCAGTGACTTAATTTTTCCTTTTCTTCTCTTTTTTTATTGAAAGCGACATGCTTCGACTATTTTTCTGTATGAAACAAAGATATATATATACTCCTGAGCAGGGGAAATCTAGATAAAAACCTGATCAATAACCTACTGCTCAAGTCTGACTATCCGAATAAACAATGCAAAGCAAGACGGGTATCAGCTAGTAGGTAAATTATAATTTAAAAAAAAGTAATCTTATATATAAAAATGGAGAGCCATTTCCCGATGTCATCGCATCACGCCTAAACGGCTGGACCGATTTCGCTAATTCTTTTTTTGCCCTGTAGGATTTTATCAGGAGAATGTCCTTTTAGAAGAAAAAAAATAAGAAAATGCATGGAAAATTAGAAAATTAAAGAAAACTATACGTAGACAACCTTATTAGTACTTTTTACCTTATAATTTTTATTCCAATTTTGAAACTTTGACAGAAATTGTCAATTGGTGCGATTGACAGAATGTGGATAGATTATTCTTACATGGTTTAAAACAGACGCATCGTTGGGAATCACATTGGTCAAATGATAATTAATTCATCACCATAAAAAATCGAATTCAATATTCATACTTATTTAGGAACACAGGACAACGTCTGTCGGGAAAGTTAGTTTATTATTTATAGTTTGTGTTTGGAACTTCTGCCGCTACTCCGCCGTACAACACGAGGCAGGCACCAACTTATAAATTAGGCCAGAGGTTCCCAATCTTTATGAGCGCGAGGCGCCCTTCTATAGTAAGCTATTTGGAAAGAAGATATAGATAGGTACCTACAATTATAGTAATTACGTATATGTACCTATAAGCACAAAAATTAAAATATCCATAATATGAAACTGAGTTTTATTACGTTTATAAGAATTCAGAATTTGAACAGATAACAATTAAAATGAGTCAAATTTGGGGTGAGCTTAATGATTTCCACACAGTTTTTCAAAGCGGGGAATAAGACTTGAGACTGCTAATCTGATTTCTTGCTCCACGTTGATCTTTGAGCGATATTTATTATTAACAACAGCTACAGCTTCCAGCTATCCAGCTTCGCAATTTTTGAAGTTAAATTTGGATATTCATTTTGAATCGATATCCAAAATACCAAAAGGTGCGAGCACTCAAAATAGAAATTGTTGCTTTAGGGATCGCGCACATTGCAATAATTTGGAAGGAGATTTATCGGCGGCAGAATAAATTTGTCTGAAACTTACCTCATAGGTTAAAATATAATAATTAAATTTTATTTTCATAAGGAATTAAAGGAAGTTTTAATACATTGTTTTGAAAGACTTACACATGGAGTACAAGTTTATAACTAATAAAGCATAATTATAAACCAACTAAACCAAAAAACACACTCCTGGGTAGTGAGTACGTAACTTTTGCTATAGCACGACTAACCACACATCAATCTAACTACTCATAACCACGACTTAACTACATAATAACCACGCTGAAACGCACAACTAACTACATTTGTAACGTTACGTACTCGCGCTAACTACACTAGGCAGTAGTTAGTCGTGCTATAGCCCTTACGTACTCACCCCTCTGATGTCATATTCTCAAGTCGTTTCTTATTATAATTAATTTTGATACGATTGCCTCCTATAAATAATTCTGCTCTTTTTATATGAAAGAGAAGCTGGATAATAATTCAAATTCAAATATTTTTATTAAGAAATAAAAGAACACTAAAAACACATACCTATACGCAATAATAAATTTGTACATATTTTTTATATATATTTTACCCCCAAAATTGAGCAGAGCTCGTGCTTTGGGGGATATTTGTGCTTACAACTTCCACGTGTAATAAAAAAAACATCAATAACTTTAATAAGACAATGACTGTTAAGACAGTTCCAAATGATATAGATATCTCTTTATATAAAAATCGAGCCTTATATCCCTTAGTACCTACCTTCCTAGTGCTTTTGACAAAAAAGATTCTACCTTTAAATTTGAATTTGCATTTGACATAACTGTCAGTTGGTAGATATTTGGCGCGAGTGACAAAATGCGCCCTGCGTAGCAAAACAAATTTATTCGAAGTGATCGGTAGTCCATCGGTTCAGTCGACACTGACTAAAAAATATAACTCGTAACTATAAAAAGTCGTTTAACATACACCGTAAACTTAATAAATAAATAAATAAATAAATTTAGGAATTTGGATATGCCTAAAGGTGTTCTGTACTTATAGGTATTATATTATATTATTTGACGAATTATGATAATGCTGGTGCACAGGTGCACAGTGAATGTAGGTGTTAGCGTTCAGCCAGTTTAGGAAGAGAAACCAAAATTTGGTTAGTTAATAACATGTGAGCGAGCTACTAGTTTTGAAACTCAATGGTTGTCAGGTAATTAATGGTATAGAAGATTTCATAGATGGTGTTGGCGTCGCAGGAAATCCGTTCCATACTAACTTTAATATTCTATTTAATATTATTTCTTATGCATTTTTTCAACTTTTTAATAGTACCTAATTCTGTTATCCGGAGCGGAGAAGAATCTAATAAATCAAACACCGGAAGAATTTGTTCAGCGGATCTCGAGTTATAAGTGTTCGCACTAACCCGACTTTCTTTTATATTATAGATAAGATGTTTGATGTTTTGATTCACCAAGGTATAAGTAAGATAGACACTACATATTATATTAAAACAAAGGTGAAAAATGTGTAATTTCTATTACAGATATAAAATGAGTCTAAGTTTGTTTGTAATTCAAAATATTCCTCTATATTATCTTAATGTTTGTATTAAGAAGGATATTGAATTGTTGACGATATCACCGTATTAATAAATTACTGGTAAGTACGGTGTGTGTCAACATTGTTTTATTCATTACAGATTACATGCCAAGTTCAAAGCCCGATTGTTGCCTGTCCACAATAAAATTACCTACTGATAATACAACTTACATAATTGTGCAGAAATAAATTTTAACTGATAATTTCGTGTAAAACATGATTAAATAGCAGCAAAGCATTGCATACGAATAGTTGCCATTTGACATTTCTTCCCATAGTAACAGTTGTATGTACCTCTGATAAGCATCACATATTGCGTCGATATATTATTATTTCACCCGGACACCTATGATTGCAACAAAATATCGTTTTACTAGCTAATACCCGTCTTTCTTTACGATTCGGCTTGATTGGTAGGTAATTAAACAGGTTCTAGTCTAGCTTCCCATTGCTTAAGAGACCTCTATGTATACCTAACCGTCATACACATAGAAAAAGAAGAATCACACTCTCACAATTCATAAAAAATAGAGAAGAAAAAGAAGAATGTAGCTTTTAATGTTTAGAAAAAAGAATGAAGAAAAATTATAGTCTGCCACTCACATGGAATAAACTGTCTGTGTATGTTACACCTTACACTGTTCAATAAAAGGGAAAAAAACTTCAATAAAATATTAATAATATGGCGAGTTTTATTGAACCATTATTTTTACTTTCACATGGTTTGAGACTTAACTTACATCTTACATGTGAAATCAATTGATAAAGGGAGCTGTTTTAAGACGCGAAACTTCAATCTCCGAAAATGCACTACTCAATATTTTCATTTAAATGTTTATAAAATGTGTAATATGGTTTGGATTACATTTATTTTTATTTTAAATCAATCTATCTTTAATTTTTAATACATTTTCATTTAGTAATACTTCGGTTCTGTGCAACATTTACACGAGTAATTTTGTTTTCAAAATATGGGCAATATGGCTAGGTATCTGTTTTTTACTATGAAGATTCTACAAAAAATAGATTTTTCAAACTGCTTTAAAAATATTACAGTAAATGCAGTAAACTGTGTTTACAAACACTCTGAGAGATTTTGCACGGCTCTGCATGGGATGAAAAAAATTCAACGTTAGGTTTATATTTTAGGCCTGATGCTATGTGACATATAAAAATACATTCTTAACTGAATTATTATGTAGATAAACGGCTTAGTACGGTTTCCTTGAGAGTGGAAATTATTGATGACTCTGTAGGTAATTGTTTACCATTTCCATTGCGCACGTAATGTTACGACCGCTATACGACAGCACTGGCCATTTGCTGTAAATCGCGCGATTAGGTCGGCCAATCTTTCAAGCTAATGAAATCTGAATGAAGATTCTTGAAAAATTTGTCTTACACCACTGTTGCACAATATGAGCGCTCTGTAGTGGGGTGGGCCGAAAAACATCAATGTGTTCATCATCTACGGGGGCAGCTGATATCTTCCAGTCGCGCATAAACCCCAAAATTTGCTGAAATATTGAAAATTTCAGACATTTACGAATTTATTTTGCGCTTCGGTTAAAAGAATATACGTTTTCTATTTATTGACGCATATGGGTAGATATTTATATTTTACCTGTCGAGCGAAAACAATTCCAAAACATGACTGATTTCGGTTCTTGAGGCTGGGTAATAATTGCGGCTTGCGGCCTCTTCAGGATGACTAGCAGAATATAATTTTACGACGTTTTGATTATTAGTGGCTTTTTAATGCAAAAAAATAGTTCAAATATAATGCTAGTAATATTGGCTTGTTTAATGCAAAAAAATAATTCAAATTTTCTACTTTTCTGTAGCTGGCTCGCTTCTTGATCAAAAAACTTCTGTCAAAGCGAACTTCTAGCTTTAAGAAATTGAGCATTGCGCAGTTTATACGCCTTCAATTTTAGGTCACCAAAAACAATACGTCGCGCCGAATGTCCAGGACCCGAGCCATTTTTTGTACCTTGGTCTCTAAATTGCGGGATAGCCGAATCTTGATAACGATTTTTTTCAAATGAATCTATGCTCACTCGAAGTGAACACAAATACACTTTGACATCTTTCACACTGAGCAAAAGGTTTGTGTTGTGAAAGTGGAAATGGTCGGCAACGGTATTCGAACCCACGACCTCCAGTACGCTCAGTATTGACACTTTTGTAAAAATTTTTTGACCCAGACACAGCCTTAAAAAAAGGTCCTTCCGAAAATTTGGGATCCGGAAAGTTGAAAGTTCACTAAAAAAAGGTGAAAAATCGCTAAAAAAACATGGCTTTGTATCGAAATTTGTTTCATACTCACTTTACATAATATTATAGTTTATATTAGGTATTTGATATCCATTTTTCGATGTTTTATTAGTTATTTTGTTATCCGGAGCGGAGGAGAATCCCATAAACCAAAAATGATAAGAATTTGTTCAGCTTATCTCGAGTTATAAGTGTTTGAACTAACTCAACTTTCTTTTATATCTTTATAGGCTGTTGATTATGTGATCAAAATATGTGAGAATATACAGGAAAACAACAGAACTCACTACTGTTTCACTGAAAAAAATTGATTTCTTAATTTTATCAACGTATTTTTGGGCCACCTATGTATGTACATTGTACAGTTGTATACTCTTGATGGGTGTCGTGAACACCATGCCTAGGTACATTACAACTTTAAAGTTATAGGACACACGTGTGCAGTGATGTTCAACAAAGAACAAAAAAACACCATGGTCACTGTACTTAGAGAGAGCTAGACATCTCTACCTAGAGCTTGAGAAGTTTCTTCTACAGAGTATTGGTGACGTTAGAGTTTCTTTCTACCTGTTCACCCATCCCATCTCAAGCCGAGATAAGCTGCCAACCTCGAGAAAAAACAAGCTAAAAAATGTTAACGAATATAACAACTAATGACTTTAACAATACATTACTGATGTTCAATTTTCAAATGGAACAAGTCACTACGGACTTACGACCGTCTTCTATACTGTTATTTCGAAGGCTGGCTTAGTATTATTCTCGACATGTTCGACATATTATGTTAAAGTCCCATTTATACAACAATTAGATATTTAATAATTAATGAGATATAATATAGAACCAAATGTTGGAAATTTTAGAGAACAAGTAGAGCAACCAAATTTAAAGACTGCAACTGCGGGGCTAGTACGAGTTTTATCGAATGCCAATTGCACGCAAATACGCGCTTTTTACCGTGAAATTAGTGTTCTTAAATCAAACGATCGAAACATTCTATCATTTTAGTATGAAATTTTTTCGAAACTCTTTCGATGATCGTTTCGATATTCGATCATCGAAAACTTATACTAGGGCTACTGCTGTCATGTATTTGGCAGTGGATATGAAATCTCGACATGAAAAAAAATGTTGACTCGACCTATGATGGGTAATAAAATGTAAGACTGAAGAGCATTTCGTTGCGACTGGACTGGCCGTCAAGTCAGCTCCAGTATATTATTGGATCATCCGGTCACTTGACACTTATTCGATTTGCGTTGATTCATAATTACTGCATGCCACATTGTTTCTCGAACATTCACTGAATGCAGAACACTTGTTGGGAAAAACATATAAATGTTGAGAAGCTTTCCATCACTAAGTCAGAATGCATTTAAGTCGTTGTATATGTTATTGAAGTACTTTTGTGTTTTTGTTTAGAGTTTAGTTAGACCATCGTCCTCTTTCACGACACAAGTTTGACTACGTGTGAATAATGCCAAAGTCTATTAGTGAAATGGGCCCTAAGCAATTTAAATTGTTCGTCAATGTAGAGAAGGAAGAAAATTAACTGTCCACTTTTTATATTTTTACTAGCTTTCCCGACAGACGTTGTCCTGTAGTTCTTACTATGAATATTGATTTCGAATTTGTATTTGTTTAAAATATGTTTGAATGTTAAAAAATTATTTCTGAAAGCTTGAAAGAAATTTTATCAAAAATCCGCGTACCAATGTTTTGAAACTAAATGGTTGTCAAGTAAAAAGTGTTTTCACAGATGGCGTTGTTTGTCAGTAAGTCCGTTCCATACTCACTTTCATATTTTATATTATTATATAATCCTTTTTCGATTTTTCATTACTTATTCTTCTATTCGGAGTGGAGAATAAATCCAATAAACCAAGCATCATAAAAATCTGTTCTGCCGATAGGTATATAATATAAATAAATGAAAATGTCTTTGTTTGATTTAAATAATTGTTTATATTATGTTCCAATGGACAGTTATTTCATTGTTATCTCATACCATACATACATTGACGAGAAAATTGTTCGCAAAATTCTAATTGTCTACGGGGGCAGCCTTCTAAATAACGAAAAGGATTAGTTCGAACTAATCTTAATTATTTACCTAAAGTGTCGTTTCTTAAGTTGAATGAAACTAATTCCAATCATTATTAAGTTTTCTTTTCACATTTTTCCCCAAGTAACGAACTCTCAGACACTCCAACTCCTGACTCAGACACTCCCTGACTATACGAAACACCAATTCACATCCTCTGCAGTTGTGAAGCACTCGCTCACAAAAAAAGTCGTACACTCGGTGGGCCACTACTGAACGCCGAGAAGGTAAGACTGCTCGCACCTAGGCAAATTGTGAGCTACATGACTCACATTAGGCCTGAATAACGAGTTGTAACATTGAGGGAAGTCACAATATACCTATTCTGGTCGCAGTGACACAAAGGGTACATTGGTCCCTTAACCCAAGTCTACAATAAAACGTAAATTTCAGTTTCGTATGATAAAGGAATCATTAAGTATGTAGGTATAATCCATTAAGAAAAAGTACCAAAAACGGCTACTTCTTTTAGGAAATGCGCCCCCTAATTCTCGCTTTTTTTCAAAATCAAACTACAACATTTTGAACTAAAGATACGTGTACCTACGTTCGATCTTGATACAAATACAGTAATAATACTGTACCGCACAGCTGCGGCACAAGGGACTGTAAAAAAGGGTATATTACAGCCGCGGGTGGAGCACCCAGTGCTCGGTACGATGGCCTCTCGTCTGCTTCTGCGCCCGGCGGCTCTCGCGTCTGCTACTTCGCCCTGCGCCCACGACGAAACTATTCGTCTCACACGTCGGTCGTCAGCTGCGCTTTTCGTCCCCTGGCTTGTAGAGTCCCCAGACAGAGATCAAAGATCAGAGCTGGTTAGCCTCGTACACCAGGAATCTACTCAGAACACTTAAAGCTTCAGACGTCGGTGCGTACGTAGAATAGCCTCGGTCCAATGGTATCGGTCGTTGTCCAGGTCCACAGCAAAGGTCCAGTCCACGATCCAATCGTCCAGTCAGAGGGGTCACACAGGTCAGCGAAGGGGTTCCAGGTCCAGGTCAGGTCAGGCAGTTCCAGGTCAGATCAGGCAGGTAGGCAGGCAGGCAGTCAGGCAGGCAGGCAGGTAGGTAGGTAGAATAAAACACCAAGTGTATACGAGGAATGATAAATATATTGCACAAATATGGTCTCTTAAATTCTAGTCGAAGTGCGCTTGCGGCTATACAATACCGCGCGCTAGTGGAAAATGGTCTGGAGTACATCCCGTTCGCGCTACGGGGAATTGGCGACGTAAGTAAGCTGGCGAGATATTTTCCCGCCAAACTCTTTTCCCGCCCAAACCATTACCACCAGCTCAGCGCACCTCGACATAGAGCTACACAATTTACAATATTACACATAATGTAGGTACATATTTCATAATGTATGTACATATCTACCTGCCGGTAGATATGCACATAGGCCTACACTATTCTTATGAGAGCCGTGCTGCCACTCATGGCCACTGCCGCTCCAAGTTCGGCACCACCAGGGTCTCAAACCGCTGGTGTGCCTTTCCAACAGATATGTCCACCAGCAGGTAGACATATTGATACCACCAGGTATCGGCATGAGCCACTACATGCTACATGCTCGGCACCACCAGGGTCTCAACCTCTGGTGTGCTCTTCAGGGGTCTCTGCTGGGTTGCTTGGCCGTCTCATAGCCCAACCGCAGCATGCCCAGCCTCGTCAGTGTCTCATCGACTGAGAGGCTTTAGTATTTAGTAGGTAGGTACCTCCTTTATCTACCCTCTTCTAGGTAGTGCATGTGCTGGGTTGTTTCGCCGTCTTATGGCGCAACCGCAGTCATAGCATGCTTAGTCCCGCCAGTGTATCTTCCACTGGCGGGCCTTCTCTCAGTAAGGCTCATAGGTAGGTACCTCCTCTCAAAGCTTATACCTACAGAGATCTAATTACATACATTTAGCTGGCCCCCCACATCGGCACAAGGGAGAAATCATCCTTTATTGATTGTCCGAGGTGGGGAACACAACGATAATACAATTTTCACATATAATGTACATTAAAGTATCGTTAGGTATGTACCTAATCGTCAGGTATGGGGACACGAGGCGAGGTGCAACGAGACTCGACGGCCCGCGGTTATGCGGGGCCCCCCGAGACACACTAGTGCGGGGCGCCCCGTGGTGCACCACCGGGCGTGCATGCTCCGCGGTCGTCATTTAATTCGGGTCCTCGTGTTCCCATACCTGATAGGTATTTACATGACGTCATTCACATACTGCCGTTCGATACACTCCCCCCGTGAGTGCTCTGCCTCACCACTGGTTCTCGACGGCATCTCCCCCCCGGGGATCACGATCAGCTTCGTCGCTGGTCTGTAGTTGCCGGATGCTGTTCTGATGTCTGCTGACCTGACCTGCCCATCGTCTGCTACGCTGGTCTTCGTTACCACCCCCTTAGGCCACACATTTCGGGGCTGGCTCGGGTCTAGGAGCCAGACCAAGTCGCCTTTCTGGATGGGGGGGGCAGGGGTCTTCCATCTATTGCGTTCTCGAAGGGTCGGCACGTATTCTCGCAGCCATCGTCGCCAGAACTTGTCTGCTAGCTGCTGCGCCAACCTCCATTGCTTTCTGAGGCAGACATCGTCATCTTCGGGCCCATAGTAGGCCAAGCATGGTCTACCACTCGGTGAACCGATGAGGAAGTGGTTCGGGGTCAGTGGTTCATCATTGAGGGGGTCTGCAGATAGGTGCGTCAGAGGGCGGCTATTCAATGTGTGCTCCGCCTCTGCGAGAGCCGTAAGCAGGGTCTCCTGCTTCAAGGCTTGGCCCCCCAGTGTCAGGCGGAGGGCCTCTTTGGCTGAACGTACCAGGCGCTCCCAGGCTCCCCCCATATGGGGGGTGGAGGGGGGTATGAACCGCCATTCTATGCGGTCCCCTGCCAGCCTGTCTTGCCATTTCTTGTCGGCCAGGACTTCCTCTATGGCGCCTTTCATTTCATTATTGGCGCCATGGAAGTTCGTACCATTGTCTGAGTACATTATCTTAGGGCTCCCCCTCCTGGCCGACATTCTACGGAGCGCCATTATCATGGCGTCCGCCTCGAGGCTGTGCACCAATTCTAGGTGCACAGCCCTTGTCGTCATACACGTGAACAGGGCGCCGTACCGTTTCTCGTGTCGGCGCCCTATCACCACTGTCATCGGCCCGAAGAAGTCCACCCCACAGTGGGTGAACGGCCTTTGTTGGTAGGCCAGCCGCCCTTCTGGCAGAGGCCCCATCAGTGGTGGCTTGGGCTTCGCCCTATGCTGTCGACACTGCAGACACTTGCTGACTACTTGCCTGACCGCCCCCCTTAATCTAAGGACGGCCAGGTCTCTTCGTAGCTCCGCCACCGGTTTTTCGGCACTTAGGTGGCCGGCTATTTCATGCCGGTGGCGGATGAGTAGTCTCGTGTAGGGCCCATCTCCATCAAGGATGATGGGCGTACCATGCTCCCCTTCTATTTCAGGGGGGAGAGTCTGCACTCGGCTCCTCATTCTGAGGAGACCGTCATTATCTAGGAAGGGGGTCAGGCCAGCCAATCGGCTATCAAGCCTGACCTGCTTCGAGCGGGCAAGAGTGTCTATCTCGGTGGCAAAGGCACGCCTTTGCTCGATTCTCGCCCACTGTTTTTCTGCGTTCTGCAGTTCGTGGGCGGTGAGTGCACCGCGGTCCTTCTGACCGCGGCACCCTTTGATGAATCTCTGGACCCAGGCTGTGACCCTCAATAGTCGCTGCCAGTTGGAGAAGCGATCGGGGTCTATAACTGGGGGGTCATTCATGACCCCCCCAACGAAGTTCTCGGGGTCCTCTTTCTGAAGCACTGTCTTGTCGGCTGGCCTCTGACCCCGATTCTCGGGGGGCGTGCTGACGTCCCTCTTTGCTGTGACTCTCACGGAGTCGACCGCCAAGCGGTCTCGCACTGGGGCGTCGCGTACAGCGTCGCGACGCAAGCAGAGGGCCACGGCTATTCTGGGGGCCTCACAGGCCCCGCCGTGTGTCGACCACCCCAGAGCTGTTCTCGACAGTACTGTGGGGTCCCCTGCATTCTCTCGTAGCTCACGAGACACTATGAGGTGAACGTTATCTTGCCCGATCAGCATCATCGGCGTCACGGGCTCACCAGGATTTCTCAGCTGCTCTCTTGAGGTGGCGACGATCTGCTTCGGGAGGCGTAGACCGTGGATGGTGTTGGCTTGAATAGCGTACGTGGGCCCGTCGCCCCGCACCTTTGCCTTCACCCTCATCGAGGCCACTTCGGTGGTGCTCATTTCTTGCACCCCGCTGAGCCTCAGCTTGGAGCTGCGCCCTGTGGCCCCGATGTCTCTGGCAACCTCCTCTTCTAGGAGAGTCACCGTGGACCCCTCGTCAAGGAGCGCGTATATCTGTCGCTCCCCGCGGGGGCCTACAACTGTCACTGGTAGCACCTTCAGGAGGACCGGTAGTTCGGCCCTCCAGGTATTTGTCACTATCTCACTGACACTAGTCGAGGTGTGGAGCGTTGGGTGGTGAGGCTTGCCGCAACCCTCTATTGAGCATCTCGAGAGGCACTTGTTACTTGTGTGCTCGCTGCTCAGGCACGCGAAGCACAACTTCTTCAAGCGGACGGCCGCCCACCTCCCTTGAACATCCTTTGCGATGTATTCGTGACACTTGGCTGTCGGGTGCCTCTTCTGGCACAGGCAGCACCTGCCTTTTGGTGCCTTTCGGGGGGTTTGACGTCTTGGCGGCGCCTCAGGTCGGGGGGCCGGGCCCCCCTCTACGCATTCAGCGTAGGCCGCCATCACTGGGCGTGCTTTCGCCTTGGGGAGCTTCTGCTCCCTCACGAAGCCCGCATTCTTCAGCGTTTCCCTCCATGCGTGGTAGAAGTCGCGGAGTTCGAGGAGGGAGCGCTCCCCCCTTCTGCCTTCATTGGCCTCAGCCCACTTGACGCACTCCCATGCCGGCATCTTCTCGAGGAACTGCCCCAGCAGCCTCTGGTCCGACAACAAAATTCCATTTTTGACAGGTGCCAACGTCGACACCGCATTGTCCACCAACAGGCAGAACTCGTGGACCTCCTCAAGGCACACGGTGTTGAGAGACCGTGGCCTGCATCTCTGAAGGAGGTCCTTGACGATGGCCTCGGCGGTGTTGCTACCGCCGTAATGCTCGTCGAGGGCCGCCATCACTCTGACAGCGGCCCCGGAGCCCGACCAATATAAGGTCGGGCCTACCACCCTGCGGGCTTCTCCTCGCAGGGCGTGATTCAGACGGGCACGATTCTCAGCGTCCGTCCATCCGAAGGTCTTAGTGGTCTCTTCGAATATTAACTTGAACCCTTGCCACTCGGCTGGGTTACCGTCGAACACCGGCAAGTCTCTCACTCCCGTCTGGCGGGCCAACACATTGTCCCGCCATTCACTGTCACGATCTCGGACACCGTATCCGTGACGGGGTACATCGTCGTACCGAGGGGGGCGGGCCCCAGCTTCTACCCATTCGTGGGTAGCACTCACCCGTGCGGGGCGCGTGGTAGGTAAGGCCGGGGGCCACATATCGTTCTCGATATTTGTCTTGTGACCACTATTCTTGTTCCGAGTGCCCGCGGGTACTGAACCACGGGCTTGATCGTCAGCACAGCGATCGAGAACAGTGGCGGCGCCAGCAGGCGCCGGGACGCGGTAACTATCATCGACGGCGCCAGCAGGCGCCGCCATGTAGTACCTAGCGTCGTTGAGCGTCGCGACGCTATACCTAGCATCGGGCGCCGGGACGCTTAGACGGGCGTCGTTGGGCGCCGCGATGCGGTAAAATGCGTCGTTGGGCGTCTCGACGGTGTACCTAGCGTCGAGGGCGTCGTTAGGCGCCGGGACGCGGTACATTCCGTCTCTTTGCGTCGCGACGCTGTACCTAGCGCCGTAGGCGTCGTTAGACGACGGGACGCGGTACATGCCGTCTACAGGCGCCATGACGCAGTACCTAGCGTCGGGGGCGTCGTTAGACGCCGGGACGCGGTACATGCCGTCTACAGGCGCCACGACACGGGACACACGCTCACTGTTCGCGACACTTTCGCCTCGGGGCACACGCACAACACTGTTCTGGGCGGGGGCCGCCATGCGGGCGGGGGCTGCCATGCGGGCGGGCGCGGTGATGCCGCCTTCGAGAGCAGCGGCTCTCGGAAAAACATTGTTCGACGGACCAGGAGGTCCCGCGGACATCACTTCTGCACTGTTCAACGGGCCAGGAGGCACCGCATTGTTCGCTTGTTCACAAGAATAATTGTTCAACGGGCCAGGAGGCACCGTACTAATCACTGACGGACCAGACGGGTCCGTATTGTTCACTTGTTCACAGGAATAATTGTTCAACGGGCCAGGAGGCACCGCAATATTCACCTGCAAACTCGCGTCAGTGCTCGCGGGCACTGCTTCACAAGGGGCACTCGCGGGTGCCTGCTCGTGGTACACGGGTGCACGGGCTGCACGATGGGTGGCTAGCTCGGCCTGGCTAGCCGCCAGCGCCTTCCGCAGCTCTTCCATCTGTCTCAGCATTTGGTGCACCGTGTCATCAGTCCTCGATGTTCTAGAGCTGGATTCTGAAGAGGCATCGGAGTCTCGGCGTTCAGCAGCTTCACTCCGTCCGGCTTCAGATCTCAGCGACATGGGCATCGTAGGTTGCAGTGGGTGATCCGGCTCGACGAAGGACCAATTTGTACCGCACAGCTGCGGCACAAGGGACTGTAAAAAAGGGTATATTACAGCCGCGGGTGGAGCACCCAGTGCTCGGTACGATGGCCTCTCGTCTGCTTCTGCGCCCGGCGGCTCTCGCGTCTGCTACTTCGCCCTGCGCCCACGACGAAACTATTCGTCTCACACGTCGGTCGTCAGCTGCGCTTTTCGTCCCCTGGCTTGTAGAGTCCCCAGACAGAGATCAAAGATCAGAGCTGGTTAGCCTCGTACACCAGGAATCTACTCAGAACACTTAAAGCTTCAGACGTCGGTGCGTACGTAGAATAGCCTCGGTCCAATGGTATCGGTCGTTGTCCAGGTCCACAGCAAAGGTCCAGTCCACGATCCAATCGTCCAGTCAGAGGGGTCACACAGGTCAGCGAAGGGGTTCCAGGTCCAGGTCAGGTCAGGCAGTTCCAGGTCAGATCAGGCAGGTAGGCAGGCAGGCAGTCAGGCAGGCAGGCAGGTAGGTAGGTAGAATAAAACACCAAGTGTATACGAGGAATGATAAATATATTGCACAAATATGGTCTCTTAAATTCTAGTCGAAGTGCGCTTGCGGCTATACAATACCGCGCGCTAGTGGAAAATGGTCTGGAGTACATCCCGTTCGCGCTACGGGGAATTGGCGACGTAAGTAAGCTGGCGAGATATTTTCCCGCCAAACTCTTTTCCCGCCCAAACCATTACCACCAGCTCAGCGCACCTCGACATAGAGCTACACAATTTACAATATTACACATAATGTAGGTACATATTTCATAATGTATGTACATATCTACCTGCCGGTAGATATGCACATAGGCCTACACTATTCTTATGAGAGCCGTGCTGCCACTCATGGCCACTGCCGCTCCAAGTTCGGCACCACCAGGGTCTCAAACCGCTGGTGTGCCTTTCCAACAGATATGTCCACCAGCAGGTAGACATATTGATACCACCAGGTATCGGCATGAGCCACTACATGCTACATGCTCGGCACCACCAGGGTCTCAACCTCTGGTGTGCTCTTCAGGGGTCTCTGCTGGGTTGCTTGGCCGTCTCATAGCCCAACCGCAGCATGCCCAGCCTCGTCAGTGTCTCATCGACTGAGAGGCTTTAGTATTTAGTAGGTAGGTACCTCCTTTATCTACCCTCTTCTAGGTAGTGCATGTGCTGGGTTGTTTCGCCGTCTTATGGCGCAACCGCAGTCATAGCATGCTTAGTCCCGCCAGTGTATCTTCCACTGGCGGGCCTTCTCTCAGTAAGGCTCATAGGTAGGTACCTCCTCTCAAAGCTTATACCTACAGAGATCTAATTACATACATTTAGCTGGCCCCCCACATCGGCACAAGGGAGAAATCATCCTTTATTGATTGTCCGAGGTGGGGAACACAACGATAATACAATTTTCACATATAATGT
The DNA here is from genome assembly GCA_963576905.1 of Mystacides longicornis. Classification (NCBI taxonomy): domain Eukaryota; kingdom Metazoa; phylum Arthropoda; class Insecta; order Trichoptera; family Leptoceridae; genus Mystacides; species Mystacides longicornis. The sequence continues at coordinate 7,522,682 of OY756431.1, read as the reverse complement.
ACATTAAAGTATCGTTAGGTATGTACCTAATCGTCAGGTATGGGGACACGAGGCGAGGTGCAACGAGACTCGACGGCCCGCGGTTATGCGGGGCCCCCCGAGACACACTAGTGCGGGGCGCCCCGTGGTGCACCACCGGGCGTGCATGCTCCGCGGTCGTCATTTAATTCGGGTCCTCGTGTTCCCATACCTGATAGGTATTTACATGACGTCATTCACATACTGCCGTTCGATACAAATACCTATATAATGTTGCTGGGAGTAAGCAAAAATCATTGAAATACTTATATAAAAAATATATACCTATTGATTGAATCATAACCTATAGCCCTGTAGGTACTAGCTGGTTGCATGATCCCAGCATCATGCGATTACGATGATCGCATTAAACAAATTTGTGATCGCACGATGGAAAATTGTGACCATGCGACCAGCTAGGACAGGGCCTGAATCCGGCATCGGAGATAGTACAATCAATACGATTCGAAACGTTTGGCATTTACTTTAGGTAGGTATATAGGTGTGATGATTCATTAGTTCATGTTTTTAATTATTATTTTATTAGTCATCTTGTTTGTAAATAATTCCTGAGAAGAGTCGATAGTAAATCAAGAACTAAAAACATACAGTCGGTACTTATTACCTATTTATACGATAAAGTTATTTTAAGCTTTAGGGTTTCAAGATTACCGCAGCAAATATGTACGTTCATATCAGGTAAAATGTGTTGACTTGACAAATAGATATATACCTACCTACAGTTAGATAATATGTTATAATATATATGTATTTACCTACCTAAATTACCTTCTACGTACATTGAGTAAACTACATACTGCAGGTATTGACAAGCATCTCTTAAATTTGGTTGAAATGATCCCTGCGAGGGTCGAATATCTTATCTTTTACCCTTAATGTAGGTACCTATAACTCATTTTAAATCTTTCGCGTTGATAAACTTTTGTTTACGTATTTGACGGCTTTTACCAAACTAAAAACTATATTTAGCATTTTATTTTTTGTAAAAATACTGAAATCGATCATAGTCAATCCTTAGAATTGAAACTCCATTTAAGGGCATAGGGAGGCAACAAGAGCTCTCCATTGCGCTCGATCTTGCGCAATGCGTATGACCTCCTCGTATGAGAGGGTCTTCCTCGTCTTCAGGACCCTGATGGGAAATAGAACAGCACTCTCCTCGGCTAACTGCGTTAGGCATCCTTAACACATGTGCCATCAGCCAAGGTCATCTCCTCTACATAAAGGTAGAAGTAATGGGACCATGCTGAGTGCGCCAGCGCATAGCGTCGTTCATGATGCGGTGGTCCATCTTACATCCCAAATTCTCTTGAGGCACTTCGTTTCGAACTTGGAGACTCTTAGTATCTGAGCTTTGGTCAGGTGCCAGGACTTACACCCAAACAGGACAATGGAAAACACACACCCATCAAACAGTTTACATTTCGTCTCGATACTAAACGCCGACGCTTTTCATATAAGTTGCTAAAGGTGCTACTTACCATACCGCTACGAATCGGGGGCTCAGCCCCAGGTTGCTCCCAGGTACTTAAACTTATCCACCCGGGAGACCAGGTGACCACATCAGATGGTTATCGGTAGCTGTTTATAGGGGCAGGCATTATTTGCCATGAGCTCCTTCTTACTGGCATTGACTCGAAGGCCAAGCTGTGTACTGGTTCATGTCAATCCTCACGTACCTGTACAATTAGATTATGACTAATAATTAATAAATGGAGAAACAAACATAATGTCATGTTGAAAGAAAAGAGATATATATTTCTAAGAAACCGGAGTTGACACCATATCCAGAAAGAAGAGTCTTCTGAGATCTAGCGAGATGAAAACTCTCCGCCCCGTTTGAGAAAGAGAAAGAAAATACGAAATTGGGAGAATCTGCGATGTCAGTGATGTCGGGCACTGGGGTAGACCTTTGAGAAAAAATAATACTAGAGCAGTGATTCCCAAACTATGGTACGCGTACCACCAGTGGTACGCGACAATTATTATCAAGGTGGTACAATTTTTTTTCCTATTTTGTCTCGAACATGCATCACCATTTTTCGCACAAAGAATATTGTATTTTTTTCCTATAATTAATAAATAATAATGTTGTCATAAACAGTATTTGCAGTTTTTATTACTTTGCCATTTTGAAGTTTTTTTAGCGGTTACAGTTCGGTGGTACGCTACTGATTTCTAATTTCATGTGTGGTACGCGAAATTAAAAGTTTGGGAACCACTGTACTAGAGAAATAATGTGCTTCTGCGCATGGCCCCAACAAGTACCACGTGACTGCTGTTAAACTCATACAAACTGTGACGTTTGTCGGGAGGGGTGCGTTACATTACGATTTTTTATTTTCAATATTTTAGCGTTAACACGGAGGAACTTTATGTTTTAATCATACAATTAGTTAAAGGAATTGCCTATGGGTTTTGTTGTGCTGCCTAGTGCTTGTGGATGAAAGCAAAATGAACTATTTTTGATATCCTATCTTCAGTAACGTGACTGTTGAATGAAGGGACCAATTTTCGGTTGTCTACATCCAAAAAAGTTCTAATATATATATTTTTTAATGAATCTGTGCTCACTCAAAGTGAACACAAATACACTCCTTGACTCTTTCACAGTAAGCTACTGAAAGCTTGTGTCGTGAAAGAGGAAGATGGTCGGCATCTGGGATCGAGCCACGACGTCCGCACTAAACAGTACGAAAACCGGCGTTGTAACCGCTAGTCTACCAACCACTTCGTAACCGCGTAATATTATATTTGTACTCAGCGGGGTAGACAGACACAGAGAGCGCAACTCCAGAGATCAACAGAACGGAAGTGGTGTAAAAGATGGAGAGACAGGCGGACATCCGCATCCGAGAATAATAAGCTCCCGTACTAGACAATTTGAATATTGCTAACGAATTTTTCGTCAATGTAGAGTGCGAAAAAAATTGACCACTCTGGTTTAAGCCAAACAAAGACACTTGTATCAAACGTGGACAATTAATTTTCTTCCTAGGTAGGTACTCTACATTGTTGAAAAATTCGTTCGCAAAATTCAAATTGTTTGGACAAGAAGATGAGGTTACTAACATATCTATATAAACTTTCTATTACTTCTATTATCTTTGATAATATCACTTTTAGAACTGTTTAACAACACTCAATACCTAATGAACTCGTGTTACGAGTCTTCTCCGGAGTCGGATCTGCTTCAGTTTCTCTTCTTCTTTTAACCATGAATATTTGCCTCGGCTAGTGTTGGTAGAGCGGACTCCGAACTCTCTGGTCTTTGGAAGTTCGATCCAGGAGGAGATGATGATTTTTAATCAAAGATGTTGTTAGATAATTTAAGAAACACTTGTTTATTGCGTTTAACAGTTAAAAATCATGCCTAACTAAGAAAAGGTTGCAATCTTATTATCAACAACGCGTCGATGTTCTTTCTGAAAACTTATTGCTTTGATAATTAATGATGCTTGAAATAGTCTATGTATTCATTCTTGTTTCTTTTGCAACTCTACTCTAGAGATCTTACCCCTCTTCTGTCCAACTTCTGTCCTCCTCCCTTCACCTTCCACTAGATATTTTCTAGAATTCTTGAAGGAATTCGTAATAAAAGCATTTCTTAACGTATCTAATCTAACGATCTAAACGATAATAACAATATTAGAAGTCATTTATTTGTGCATGGATTTTTTTCCATTGATATCTCTATAGTTAAAAAATCCTTTTATTACGGTAATTTAAACAAAACAATTTACTTGTCATTCCACAATTTTAATAACCTGACTAGTTTCAGAGGCACGGGTCCTGCATGGCCACAGGTGAATTACCGTATTCCACCAAGAATGCACGTTCAATTCGTTAATTTTATTAAATAAAATCTTTTATTTTTTATTTTTTAATCCGTGATATTTGACTTCCTTCTATATTTTCTAAATGAACCTGAGCTCACTCAAAGTTATCGCAAATGAAAAGCAACTTTCAGTACACTCTGTTACATATCAACCAAATCACCAAGGACCTTTACTCCTTTTAGAGTTTGCAGAAATCGTTTGGGTCTCCATGATAACTCAATTGCTAGCTTTGGTGGAAGCTGAAAGGAGACAATGATTATGAACTAGCTTTCCCGATAGACGTTGTTCTGTGTTCCTAACTGTGAATATTGATTATTGAATTTGAATTTGTATAATAGTAAGTTTATTACCCTTTAACCAATGTAATTTAGGTCGATGCATCTGTTTCAAACCATGTATTTTCCATCGAAATTCTGTCAATCACACCGACTATCAAACAACTGACAGTTCCTGTCAAAAATTCAAAAATGGAATAAAAATTATATGGTAAAAAGTACTAATAAAGTTGTCTACTTAGAGTTTTCTTTAATTTTCTAATTTTCCACGCAACTTTCTTATTTTTTTCTGACAAAAGAAAACACGACAAAAAAAGAATTAGCGAAATTGGTCCAGCCGTTCAGGCGTGATGCCGGTGATGCGATGACAACGCAAAAGAGCTCTCCATTTTTATAATATAGAAGATAAAGGTATTGATTGGTTGATTAAATTTTCATAAGAAATTCTTAGTATCTTAGATTTTTTCAATAAGTTTGATTAACTATTATTACATTCTAAGAATAGCTTCCCTTATTTCCATTATATTAAAAACCCCACATTCCATGCAAAATTTTGTCCCTCGCATGCTGTGACGCTTCAACAGTAGAAGTCTGAAAGTTTTTTTTTACCAACAATAAAACCGTTCTTTACCTAACCCCGGACACACCCGATACCAAATAATAATATGTATGCGTATGAACACGGTGATTTAATCGGAAAGGTCAAAGAATCTATTAAAACAAAAATCAATTAGGTACCTACCAAAACTAACGCTCTATCCATGAAATGCGTTAAGAAACGTTTTCACATTTTCTGATTTAATTAATTGACATCTTGTCATTATTCCTTCGTTCATTATGACTAACCCTATCAGTTTATTGACTACCATTCTTTTCATAATTAATATTCCTTATTTATTTATAAAGGACGGACGAAATATGAAAACTAAAGATTAAATGAGTACCTATTCGGAAATAAGTAGAAAACCTGCAACTGTAAACAGAGACGTATCAAAAAGAGAATGTCTGACAATATAAAAGGAGAAGTAGAAGATATGACACTATGAAAATAGTAGAAGATCTGACACTTCCAAGAGAGAATTAAAAGTTCTGATACCATAAAGAGACAGTAAAAATTGTGACACTAAGTAGGTAGAATATCTAACACTTCCAAGAGAGAAGTAAAAGTTCTGAAACCATACACATACAGTAGAAGTTGTGACACTAAGTAGGTAGAATATCTGACACTTCAAAGATAAAAGTAAAAGTTCTGAAACCATAAAGAGACAGTAGAAATTGTGACACTAAGTAGGTAGAATATCTGACACTTCAAAGAGAGAAGTAAAAGTTCTGAAACCATAAAGATACAGTAGAAATTGTGACACTAAGTAGGTAGAATATCTGACACTTCAAAGAGAGAAGTAAAAGTTCTGAAACCATAGAGATACAGTAGAAGTTGTGACACTATGTAGTTAGAATATCTGACACTTCAAAGAGAGAAGTAAAAGTTCTGAAACCATAAAGAGACAGTAGAAATTGTGACACTAAGTAGGTAGAATATCTGACACTTCAAAGAGAGATGTAAAAGTTCTGAAACCATAAAGAGACAGTAGAAATTGTGACACTATGTAGTTAGAATATCTGACACTTCAAAGAGAGAAGTAAAAGTTCTGAAACCATAGAGATACAGTAGAAGTTGTGACACTATGTAGTTAGAATATCTGACACTTCAAAGAGAGAAGTAAAAGTTCTGAAACCATAAAGATACAGTAGAAATTGTGACACTAAGTAGGTAGAATATCTGACACTTCAAAGAGAGAAGTAAAAGTTCTGAAACCATAAAGATACAGTAGAAATTGTGACACTAAGTAGGTAGAATATCTGACACTTCAAAGAGAGAAGTAAAAGTTCTGAAACCATAAAGAGACAGTAGAAATTGTGACACTAAGTAGGTAGAATATCTGACACTTCAAAGAGAGAAGTAAAAGTTCTGAAACCATAAAGATACAGTATAAGTTGTGACACTATGTAGTTAGAATATCTGACACTTCAAAGAGAGAAGTAAAAGTTCTGAAACCATAAACATACAGTAGAAGTTGTGACACTAAGTAGGTAGAATATCTGACACTTCAAAGATAGAAGTAAAAGTTCTAAAACCATAAAGAGACAGTAGAAGTTGTGACACTATGTAGTTAGAATAAACAAACAATGCATGGATTTTTTCCATTGATATCTCTATAATGAAAAATCCTTTTATTACGGTAATTTAAACAAAACAATTTACTTGTCATTCCACAATTTTAAAAACCTGACTAGTTTCAGAGGTACGGGTCCTGCATGGTCACAGCTGAATTACCGTATTCCACCAAGAATGCAAGTTCAATTCGTTAATTTTATTAAATCCTTTTATTGATTTTTTAATCCGTGATATTTGACTTCCTTCTATAGGTATTTTCACCAAGAATGCACGTTATAATTCCACCAAGAATGCACGTTCAATTGGTTAATTATTATATTAAATCCTTTTATAGATTTTTTGAAAGAAAACACGACAAAAAAAGAATTAGCGAAATTGGTCCGGCCGTTCAGGCGTGATGCGATGACAATGCAAAATAGCTCTCCATTTTTATAATATAGAAGGTAAAGGCATTGATTGGTTGATTAAATTTTCATAAGAAATTCTTAGTATCTTAGATTTTTTCAATAAGTTTGATTAACTATTATTACATTCTAAGAATAGCTTCCCTTATTTCCATTATATTAAAAACCCCACACTCCATGCAAAATTTTGTCCCTCGCATGCTGTGACGCTTCAACAGTAGAAGTCTGAAAGTTTTTTTTACCAACAATAAAATTAATTAAGTAGGTAGAATATCTGACACTTCAAAGATAAAAGTAAAAGTTCTGAAACCATAAAGAGACAGTAGAAATTGTGACACTAAGTAGGTAGAATATCTGACACTTCAAAGAGAGAAGTAAAAGTTCTGAAACCATAAAGAGACAGTAGAAATTGTGACACTAAGTAGGTAGAATATCTGACACTTCAAAGAGAGAAGTAAAAGTTCTGAAACCATAGAGATACAGTAGAAGTTGGGACACTATGTAGTTAGAATATCTGACACTTCAAAGAGAGAAGTAAAAGTTCTGAAACCATAAAGATACAGTAGAAATTGTGACACTAAGTAGGTAGAATATCTGACACTTCAAAGATAGAAGTAAAAGTTCTGAAACCATAAAGAGACAGTAGAAATTGTGACACTAAGTAGGTAGAATATCTGACATTTCAAAGAGAGAAGTAAAAGTTCTGAAACCATAAAGAGACAGTAGAAATTGTGACACTAAGTAGGTAGAATATCTGACTCTTCAAAGAGAGAAGTAAAAGTTCTGAAACCATAAAGATACAGTAGAAGTTGTGACACTATGTAGTTAGAATATCTGACACTTCAAAGAGAGAAGTAAAAGTTCTGAAACCATAAAGATACAGTAGAAGTTGTGACACTATGTAGTTAGAATATCTGACACTTCAAAGAGAGAAGTAAAAGTTCTGAAACCATAAAGATACAGTAGAAGTTGTGACACTGAGTAGGTAGAATATCTGATACTTCAAAGAGCGATGTAAAAGTTCTGAAACTATAAAGATACAGTAGAAGTTGTGACACTATGTAGTTAGAATATCTGACACTACAAGGAAATTAATAGTTTTATGACACTAAATGCAGTAGAGTTATAGGTTGGTTGGAAGAAATTGCCCCAGGCAATAAGCCCGCCAATTTTGGTTCATAATTCTTTTATATTATATTACCAATAAAGTTTTTTATTATTATTAGAGATGAGAGCTCTACAAAGAATATGTAGAAAGACTCAGTGGGATATGGAAAGGAATGAGAATATTAGGAAGGAATGCGGTATGGAAGTTAGTGTTGTGACAAAGATGAATGTCAATAAGTTGAGATGGTTTGGGCACATGGAAAGAATGAATGCAAACACAATGACAAAATAATTTATAAGGCTGAAAGAAAAGGTGTAAGAAAGCGTGGCCGACCGAGAATAACGTGATCGAACACATCGATTCCGCCCTCAAGGAAGGCCAGGTCTAAAATAAGATAGATAGGAGAGGTTGTATGAAAAAAAAGTAATGTCTATGGAAGAAGCGAAAGAAGTGTGCTTGGATAGAAATAAGTGGAGGTGATGAGTAGGCACCAGAAATTATAAAGTTAGCATTAGAAGTACTCAAAATAAAGAAAAATTATATGAGAAAAAATGGAGGAGTTGGTAGACAAGCTGCTCAGTCACCAACTTTCATACGTTCGTGGATTCGACAAACGGCGCCGACTATTTTCTTTAACAAAATAAAGTGGTTGGTTACGACGCCGGCTTTCGCACTGTTTCGTGCGGAGGTCGTGGGTTCGATCCCAGGTGCCGACCATCTTCCTCTTTCACGACACAAGCTTTAAGTAGCTTACTGTGAAAGCGTCAAAGAGTGTATTTGTGTTTGAGTGAACACAGATTCATTTCAAAAAATGTTTTTGTGCTCACTTTGAATGAGCCCAGATGCATTTACAAAAAAAAAACTGCAAGAAAGTGGGTCGTGGCTTTGACATATATTATTAATTTGATGATCTCTTGGCTAGATAAACATCAGAATATTCAAGAAGCTGCTTAGAACTGATGGTACTGAAGCTACGCTGCGCGCTGGAGAGATTTGAAATGCCACACGACGAAATGCAAGAATGTAATTACAAAAATAAACTAATTTAATATTAGGAAATAATAAATATTTTGGGTGGAACATTCTGCCACTATCTGACGGCGCACCCCTCTCCCCGCATGACCTTATATAAATGATCCCACCACGCCGATAATGTCATTTAGTCCTCGCGCGGGTCCATACATCAGTGCGCGCCGTCAGCTGAAAGGACACTGAAATCTGAAAACACAAGGACGATTTTCAAATCGCCACTCATCAATATGGCATCCCAAAGGATTGCCACTTTCCTCATTGTGATATTTTTGGTGGCACACGCTAGAAGCGGTAAGTTTTTTTTTGTACTTATGTGAAATCTAACATATATACTGTTTTTTTTTCTTCAAAAAACATTCAAACTATGAACAGAACTTTTCATATAAGTATTTTTTTTATGTGTAGGTAGTATTGAAAATTTTAATAATATAAAATGTCGATGTTATTCTCGAACTTTCCATTTTATATATTCCGATTTTTTGTGAATTGTCCATGAAATTTTTAACATCATTTGATAATGTGGATGGTAGCTCAATGGATCAGTTTAATTCATTCGTACCACTTACTGAAAGCTGTGGGTTCGAATCTCAGTTCCATCTATTTTCCTCTTTTACAGTACTAGTTTTGATCTACATACTTGTATAGAAAATTTTGCAAGCTAACTTTTGATTATATTAATAAAATATATTTACCTACGTGGAGTTACTTAGATAAAAAAGAAAGTATTTTTATGAAATTTTTTACAAGTCTTAAAACATCATTATTTTAATATTTAATTGTTTGATTGTCAACTGTTTTCACTTTAACATGGTTAGGCTACATATAACTTCAAATAATTAATATCAGAACTAAAAAGTAATACATTACAGGTATTGTTTGAAACAATAATAATAATTAGGTAGGAACTGTATTTAGATTTTTTTTTTATTATGTCACACTAGAAATAATGTAACCACGTTTCGTCAAATTACACACTTATGGTGTATCATTCAATTACTCTTTACATAGAAAAATACTTAATTTGGCAAAAATAATGTTGGAAATGTCTTGAAAATGTCAATGCGAGATTGACGAAAGCGCGTAATTAAAATCTATGAAAAATATGTTATTAAAAACGATACCTACTTTGAGATTGCTCGATTATTAGTTTTTTTTTTCGAGTACTTATACAATATTTTTACCCAACACTTTATCAAGAGAGTATTTTTTTTTTTCAAAACATAAAAATTCAACAATTTTCCTTATTATTATCTATTTTTTTAATGACGACACTGTAACCTTATCGTGTTTTATGACGTATTTGTAACTGAAAATTATTGAAAACGAAATCAAATAATGTTACATAGTAAGAAAAGAAAAACGCAAAAACTATCACGACAATAGCTTTTACAAAATTGCAGACAAAACTAGGATTTTATCCGTACAATAAGTAAGTAACTACTATTTCTTGTACCTAGATAATAATTATAATAGACTACTTGAGTTCGATTACCCTTGGCATTGATATTCAAGCTTTTATCGCAATAATAACTTACCTAAATGCGATGGTTACTTCTAAGCCCATAATAATTTTATCTCCGAGGTAACACTATTGATAAAATAAGTACTTAATGGTCTAGGTTATCTGCAGACTTCGACAAATTTATACGAAGAAAATAATATTTTAATAATAATAATAATAAGTAAGCATACACATATTATTGTTATGATTTGATTTTATTTAATGAATTTCTCTATCATTGTTTCAGTGTAATAAATATTTTTATCGACATTTTTCGTTTGTGTTTCGATAAGGATGTTGTTGTTCACACTTTTAACCTTAGACCTTTCTTCGTTTAATATTATATTTTATAATATAGGTATATATTTATAATTATTAATGTAACTTATTGAATTAATTAAACTGTAGCTACGCGACTTTGCGATAATTTTTTTTTCTCGATTGGAGATAATATATTTATTGCTCAAGCGGAATAATGAAATTTGTTAGGCAATTTTACCTGGAGTTACGCAACAAAATAACCGATCATAATACCTAATATTATAGATTACTGAAATAGGTACTGGATTTTTAAAACTAACAGGGATCGGTGTTTATAGAAAACACACTTCTTGTCCTCTTTTACAGAGTTAATTAATTTACTTACTTATTTTTATTCTTTTATGAGGCCTTCTGATGTCCTGTTCTATTGAAGATGTTCTTGCGAGGTGGAATCCCAGCGGTCTCTCCATCTTTGGTGGTCTCCATCCAGAGCGAGTACCGTGGGGCTGGTTTGTACACCCTCTTTCTGGCGATATAAAGGAATCTGGCAGTGTCCATTCTCTAGACCTGCCCATACCTATACCTCCTTCGCTGTCTGCTCCATCTGACTATAATCAGCCCCACTTATCTCACGGATTCTGGTGTTCCTCAATCGGTGTCTCAAAATTTAATTTTGTAGGCAATAATACCTAATTGTCCTCAAAGTCTTCATCTCATCTAATTGCTTCTGACCGTTTCTGGTCTATTTCCACACAATAAATTCATCCTTAGGTTTGATGATCTGACTGTATCCCCAATCATACTTATTCTATGTAGGATTGTTACAGAGGAAGCGAATGTAATATATTAAGTACTAAACTCTAACACTTAAAAAAAACTTCCGTCAAATAAAATATTAATATGCTTTAAATTCACTTGGACTTTCAGTAAGTGTAGGATTAATATTTTATAATTATGTCTTTAAACGATGCGCGGCTATAACGGCAATGAGGGACATCAACCAATTAAATCTTTAGGCCAAAATAAGTCTAAAATACCTTATTGATGAGACAAAATGCTACATTTTTGCTGATTCCCTTCTCAATATTTTCATATTCAAATTGATTCCTCGCGCTACATAATTTCTTAGTAGGTAGGTAGGTATATTAGTTATTCCATGAAACAATAATAATTATTATCACATACCTGCATTGATTGTTTATATCAATCAAAACATTTCCATGAACGTTCTATGTAATTTTTAAATTGGAATGCAAAAAGAACTATCTGAATCGAGTCCATCGGTTCTCAAAATTAAAAAAGGATCAAATGCGACATTTCCCGATCACCTCCAAACGGTTTTTTTTTTATTTGGGCAAGCACACAAAGCAAAGATTAACATTAGGTATTCTACATAGCAAAATATTAGATCGTTTGTGATGAGACGCTAAAACTTACCTATCTCTAATAGGTAGGTATAAATGAAAGTCGGGTTAGTGCGAACACTTATAACTCGAGATCGGCTGAACAGATTATTCCGATGTTTGATTTATTGGATTCTTCTCCGCTCCGAATAACAGAATAAAGGTTGAAAAAAATGGATAGTATAAAATATAATATTAAAGTTAGTATGGAACCGATTTCCTGCGACGCCATAACAACATAATTATGATGGTATTTCCCTCTCATTCTTGCAAACGTAATTGCCGCTCTTACAGTAGCCCATCCCACTTACTCCAATTTTCATACAGTCAACATCGGGCACATAGAGGTAGAATATCTGCGCGCGCATATTATATTCTCGCGTTGTTCCCGCCTGAGTTTTGAATACGAATGAAATACCTATGGATGTTTCGGAAATATTTTATTAGCTTAACTCATTCGAATTAATTTTCTATTTTTTATGGGGGCGCAGTGCACATTATGTGCCTACATATGAACGGGCCGCCTCGGGTTAGAACCACAGGACAACATCTGTCGGGAAAGCTAGTAATTTATTAAAATTATGCATTATCTTCACTTTTAGGAGGAAACTGCAAATACCTACACGCAGTTGTCTAAAATCGACATAGGTAAATCAAATTGTGTTCTTTTTGCTTCATCTTTTTTTTTTTCAATGTTTCTTTTATATCAAATATTTGCAGCTTTTGCTTGATCTATCAGCAAAAACCCTCTCGTTTGGAAAGTCTCCAAGAACCAGTGGTGTCTCTTTTTCAATATGTACCTACTTACCTTCTTAATTTTGCAATATCCCATATCTCACATATTTAGAGACTTCTCGCGTGGCTTTTTAGCGATTCGTCAACTCTCATCTAGTGCATTGTTGATCGATTCCATCCTCAAGAGAGAGGTCCGTGTTTCAAATAAAAGAATCCGGGAATCTGATTCTTTGAAGGAAGTTTCTGGTTAGCAAAGGGTGGTGTTTGATTATGCTTGCACTTACATATTATGTTTCATGTTTAAATTTCCAAGTCTTTCAGTGTGATCAGTTTGTGAACATCAGGATCGACGTTAATTTCTAGAACATGATTACTCGCTGATGATGTCCTCCTCTGTCAGTTGCTGTACATACACATCAATAAGCGCTACCTACATAAGTAATACGTATACGTGTTATTATTAATTCGTTTATTTACTTCTGAACAGGGGTGGGCCAAATTTATTACACAAAACAAAAGTATACCTACGCATTCTTTTTACTTCGACCTACCCTTAATATGGAATATTTTTATTCAAAAGTAGATAAGTAGGTAGGTAGGTACACAAAATTATCTGTTAAGTTAAAACATAATCATTTTGGTCAACATTTATTTTAAAAATTGCGGCTGTTATTTTGGCCAACATTATTACTAGTTGCTTGGTAGTAGTCACATGTAAATTGGTGAGATTGCATGGCAGTGGTGATCTTTGGTATCGAAGGACCATCTGAAAAAGAACGAAAATAACAAACCGAGTCTTCGATTTGTACTTAATACAGTGGGGCTAGTACGAGTTTTATCGAAAGCTAATTACACACTAATAAGCGCTTATTAGCGTGCAAATAGTGTTCGAAAATCAAACGATCGAATCATTCGATCATATTAGTATGAAAATTTATCGAATCTCTTTCGATGATCGTTTCGATATTCGATCATCGAAAACTTATACTAGGGCTATACAGATTGATTTATAACCGTCTTTGGCCATATGGGAAGGAAGTTATCGCTCTCGAAATAAAAATAAAATTATACCTATAACTATATAAGTAATTAGTAGGTAGTGCTAAGAGACTTTGCTTATTTTGTAAATTTTGGTCTTTTCAGTTTCTATCAGATCTTTAAATAAACCACTGACCTTTGATTGCTTCGTCACAATTCGGATCGCATTTTTTATTAAACTTAACATGATATTATTTTAGCATAACATTTTGTCCGAAAATAGTGAAGTAAACCTAAACGCTGCCAAGTAGGGGAGAGTGGGGTAATTGAGAACGGCGGGTAATTGGGAACAGTTAGAAAAGTAATACTTCCCCTCCCTCTACACCCTCCGGCGCCAGTACTAAGAACACATCCGACGTCCGTCAGTACGCACCCAACTTTGGGAGTGAAAGGACGCAAGCACGCTGTCACGGTGAGTTCAACATTATTTTTGCTATTTTTGTTATAATTTATTTTGCATGTTATAGTAAGTGTAAATATCAAATTTTTGAGTTCAGAGGCACTTTTTTTTCATTTTTATCATGCACGTGCTATCTCTTTTCAAACCCCACGTGATATAAGTGTTACCAAAAATACCGTTAAGGATGGCAGACTTTTTTATTTATATTGACTAATTCGGGTAATTGGGAACGGTGTCAGGGGGGTAATTGTGAACGTTCCCAATTACCCCTTGCTTTGTTTTTAATAACTTATACAGACTGTTTTTTTATGGATAGTTTTAACGTTACAATATATTGTTTTAGATGCCTCGAAATTACACACGAAAGACTGAATAAAAATACCAAATTGATGATCTCCGCCGTGCAATTGAAGATGTCAAAGATGGCATACAATAAAGAATGTGAGCTCTACATGGTGAACAATCCTGGCAAACGAATAACTCAATACGAGGTAGGAGAACTTTTTACAAAGGCGTATAACAAAATCGCCAACATAAGTAAGGCTGTCAGTGGATTTAGAGCGGCTGGAATTCATCCTATTGATCCTGATATATTTAAAAACAACTTTGAAAATACGGTATTAGATCAATCTCACACCAGTCAGACACAAGAATGCGATGTTCATGAAACTGCAGCTGAGCAAAGTTTGAGTGAGTCTGGTAACACTTTTAGCCAAAGTCACACACCAACACAGGATGCCACTTCTATTATTGAAAATGACAAAGATTTGACCGAAACCATAAATACTCCCACTACATTCACTACTGTGCCTCTTTCTGAAATTATTCATGTACCTGTCATTCCGAAAACTGCAACCACTTCTAAGCGACAGAATAAAAAACATTCACAGATATTGTCAAGCACGCCGATAAAAATTCAACTGAAGATAAAACATAGAAGACAAAATGAGAGGAAAGCTAAAAAATAACAAGTTCCAATTAAAAAACAAAAATACAAAAAAGAAGCCTCTAGTCAAGAGTAAAGGAGTAAAAAATTTAAAGAATGTTTTACAAGGAATACAAAACGAAGAGGAGTTTTTCTGCATTACGTGCAACGAAAAATATGAATCTCCACCGACAGAAGATTGGATCATGTGCGTCATTTGTAAACTCTGGGCACATGAACAATGTATTGCCGGTGAGACTAGCAAAGGTTACGTGTGTGATATGTGCCGCACAAAAAAAAATTGTTTATAATAAATATTAAATTCAGTTGTTCCTAATTACCCCACACCGTTCCCATTTCCCCCGTGGGGTGTTCTCAATTACCCCATAGGGTATCGGGTAAAAAGGAACGGCAATGTTTTTTGTTTTCCTTTATATTTCTATCAAATTTTTACATTTTTCAAAAAAAATTGACACTATTAAGTATATAGATAAGTAAAGCTTATTTCGCAATAAACTTTGATTACCCCTGTTACTTTTTCTATTATTTTTGAGAGTTTGAAGTTAAGTGTTCCCAATTCCCCCACTCTCCCCTATTTGATGCGAACATAACCCTTTTAATTATTGTTAACTAGCTTTGCCGACAGACGTTGTCCTGTAGTCCTTATTATGAATATTGAATTCGAACTTGTAATTTATAAAAAAAAATACGTTAAAAATTTATTTCTGAAAGCTCAAAAAATATTCTATCAAAAAATCTGCGTACCAATGTTTTGAAACGCAATGGTTGTCAAGTAAATAAAAATTGTGTTGTTATGCATTTTTTTCACATATGGCATTGTTGTCAGTAAATTCGTTCCATACTTACTTTAATATTATGTTTTATAATATTTCTTATACATTTTTCAAAGTTTGATAGTTATTATGTTATCCGGAGCGGAGAAGAATCCAATAAATGAAACAGCGAAAGAATCTGTTCAGCCGATCTCGAGTTATAAGTGTTCCCACTAACCCGACTTTCATTTATCTTATAAGATTTTAAATTTGTACCACTGTAGAGTTACGACTGTCTTCTACGACAATTTGGAAGGTTCGCGTAGAGTGTGATCACTTGTTTGCTATTTTGTAATCTAATTAAAATCTCCAACCCATCACAAATCTTATGGCTGATAAAATTCCATTCCCCCGACAGTATTGGAACACGCATCCCCAGATATCGCAGACCAAGATATTAGCTACTGGGCCACCCGCCCGATGGGAAAACCTGTCAGTTCTCAGTATATTATAATGCCAACAACCTTTAATGTGAATTTTGGCAACCTTTGAAATGCACCAGATCAGTTTCGATTCCCACTAAACCATTTGCCCACTCGACCGTACATACTTCAATATAGTCCCTAACTCAAGATAAGTGAGTAATTCCGCAGCTAATAAACAATAGGGACCTGTCGCTCCATACGGGGATCATACAGCTGATACCTACACCTAACTACATAACATTAATACATATACCACGTTGTTTAAGCAAGTATCGCTATGGCGTCGCTTTGGAGTGTCCACTAAGGCAACAGAATTTCATATCTTCGTTCACTAAGGCAACAGAATTTCACATCTTCGTTCACTAAGGAAACATAATTCTATACATCCCCGTTCTAATGCCCTACTGGACTTCTTCACTGTCTTCAAAATCCCAAATGAGTGAATTTGGGCTCACTAAAAATGAAGAACATTCCCGACTTCTTTTACATTAATGCAATTAACGGACCGCCAACTGAACAGCCATTAGGTATAGAAAGAAAAATCTAATTTTCAATATGACTAACTAATTTTGCAAAAGTTTTTGAAACCTTTTGACCAATAAGTTATTCATACCATGTTCACACATTTTATTCCAGTGGGCATCTAGTTTACTGCGGTATCCAAGCTACGCTAATTGACACTAAACGTCAAGATTACCATGTTATGTATTTGATACTCACACACATTTCCATAGAGTCAACACTTCAACTTTATCATCAACTTCATAGGATGAAATGTAAAGCGCCTCATAATGGGCGCAGAAAGTTTTTTGAAGGCGGTATATTCAAACGGAAGGTGGAGAGGGAAATGGCGGGATTAACTACTCACACACATTTCGGTTTATTTGACATTGACATAGACGCATGTATTATTTTGTGGTCAAATTGAGATTAGTAATAAAAGAAAAAAATATACGTACATATCGACATTTCAAAATTGTCGTACTCATGTCATTGTTTTTGAAAGAAATTCGTGAAATAGCGCTCGCTCAGTCTTTGACAATAGAACCTTAATAATGGTCAAATTTATAATTTAAATAAGTTATGATCGAATTTCGAACACTGATCGACCACTAGTATTTATTAAGATGGCTCATTATTTTATCTTATGTGTAGTATTGTATTTATTTACATAATACTAACTGATATCCGGAATCTGTGAAATATTTCATTTATGTAATTAAATTATTTGTGTTATCTGTATGAAGTTGCGTATCGAAAGTTATTTAATTTCCAAGAAATAATAAAACGAAGCCCAAGTCATGCTTATTACATAATACATAATATTATGTACGTTATCTGTTTTTATGTAATAAATTAACCAACAACTTACTGAACACGGATTTCAATATTGACCCCTGCATTATTCTTCTTCTGAAATGACTAATTTCAGTTTTACAATGATAAAACAAGCTATAATGTTATTCCGATTTAAACAATATACAGGGTGTTTGGTAGAATATGAGATCATTTGGACATTTGTGGCTACTCAGGATTTGTATAGGATCCTACCCTTTTTCAGGAATTTTAAAAATATTTTTTTGGAAAATCCCAAAATATTACCAGTTTGCCTCTACAACTTTTTTTTATTTAGAAATCAATCAGATGCAATTGAATTGTGATTTTATATAAAACTAGCTTTCCCGACAGACGTTGTCCTGTGTTCCTAAGTATGAATATTGAATTTGAATTCTTATGATTATGAATTAATAATTATCATTTGACCAATGTGATTCCGAACGATGCGTCTGTTTTAAACCATGTATATTCCATCCGCATTCTGTCAATCGCACCAATTGACAATTTCTGTCAAAATTTCAAAATTGGAATAAAAATTATAAGGTAAAAAGTACTAATATGTTGTCTACGTAGAGTTTCCTTTAATTTTCACATTTTCCATGCATTTTTCTTATTTTTTTTCTTCTAAAAGGACATTCTCCTGATAAAAGCCTACACGACAAAAAAAGAATTAGCGAAATCGGTCGAGCCGTTTAGGCGTGATGCGATGACATCGGGAAATAGCTCTCCATTTTTATATATAAAAAGATGTATGCATATTCGGAAAAAATAAATTACTTACTATTTCAGAAAGAATATGATAATGATGGTTTTTCTTAAATGAGAGGCACAATAATAAATTATATTGTATTGAAATGTACGGATTTACGTGCATTCTCGGTGCAAAAATGCTCATTGCATGATCTTCAAGTATAAGTAGGTACCTACTGTATAATATAATATGCAGTTTTTATGCACATCATTTTTTTAAAATTAGGTAAATGAACAAAATTAATACTTTCAACAAATTTGATAGTTTTAAGTAAAGAGAATGTCATTTGAGAGGAAATGGTCGACACCGAGAACGAATCCATGAAAGTACGAAAATCGTCAACCTAAGCTAAGGTCACCATTCACCATCAGTTCCTACTTTATTCGAAAACGGTTTTAAAATATGTATAAATTTCGAATCACTTCCAGAAATAAAAGCATAGGTACTATTTTAAATTATTCTGACTGAATCGTTTATTATTTGTAAGAAAAGCTGATGTATGGATCAATACTAATGATCACATTTTGTTTTGCTTCCAGATGCTTGTAACAGCGGATGCTTCGGTGGTAAGAACACTTTCATGTTTATTAAAGAGTTACTCATTTCCATACTTCAATGTTAGAAAACTTCTTTGATCTCCATTGCTTTTCCAACGCCGAAAATAATTCCACAACCGGCAATCTATGCATCTTGCTTCATGTAATTTGACTTTCCGGTTACTATTCAAGACAAAAACGCTGATGGAGATGATTGCGAAATATAGATATCGCGGTCTTTCCAAATACAGAATAAAATCAAAGTTTAATGTTGGAAACAAGCACGTTTGGTCCAACAACAAAAGACCATGGTATATGTTCTATATTTTTTTTAATTACCAAGGATTTGATACAGATTAAATGGGACCGTCTCAGGCAATAAGTTTCAGTATCTAACTAAAAACTTTGTTTATCTTTACGTAAAACGTTTTCACCTCAATACGATAGAAGTTTACGGATCTATATATATTTTTTTAAATAAATGAATCTGTGCTCACTCAAAGTGAACACAAATACACTCTTTGACTCTTTCACAGTAAGCTACTGAAATGCCCAAGTTGGCTATGACCAAAGAGTAAGCCGACGGTTAGTATTCTATCATAACACGTATTGATTTTCCTATGACTGTTCCAACAGATCCTCCGAAGGGCGGTTTCTTAAAAGGCCAAGCCTACAATTACAATTTGGATGGCGTGGCCACTATCAACCTGTCCGGAGCTGACAACCAAGACACTAACGTGAGATTGACTGCTCAAGCGACCGTTTATGGTCTGGGTAACTGCGACAATGTCCTCAAGATTACCTCTCTCACCATCACCGGAAAAGATGGAGCAGTAAGATATCTTATTACCTACAAATAAGATTTTTAAGACATTATTTTTAAGATCTTTATTTCGTAGAAAAATAATCCTATTTATTATGCAAAAACTAACCAATTAATCTTTCAGAAATATGCCAAGCCAAGCGATATTGAACGTCCAGTCAAATTCGTTTTGGCCAATGGTAAATTGAATGCCGAAATCTGCGCCGAGCCCGGAGATTCTCAAAAATCTCTCAACATCAAGAGAGCCATTATTTCGCTCCTCCAAGCTCAAACTGTGGATACCTATGAGGTAAGCGTGTTTTTGATTAGAAATCAGTATAAATTAATCAAAGTGTTCACCTAAATTATATTTATTTATTTATTTATTTATTCACTCTCATCCCTAGGCCCTTTCGGGCACTTGGAGTCGTCAAAATTATACATAACCAGACATAATTAAACATTATTAAATTTAAGCACATCAATAACAGATCAAAAATACACAATAACATTTTGAAATCCATGAAATAAGATAAATAAATGAAAGCGTTGGCGAGGCTGAAAGGGTGTAAATGGCCCATTCAGTCTCCTGTCAGTGTATTTAAAAGAAGAAGTAAATTATGCAAGATGATAAAACAAAATACAAAAAAAAAAAAAAAAATTAAATACAAAAAATAAAAACATGATATTTCTTCAACATAAAATCAGATATAAAATTTCTTCCAAGTTCTTGTAGATGAATAAACGCTTAGGCAAGTCTGAAAAGGTGTAAAGGGCCTTTCAGTCTCCTATTAATTTTATTTTTTTTAATATGTTATGATTTATAAAAAGGTTTGTTTTATTTTTTTCAGTCTGATATCTTCGGTATGTGCTACACAACGGCGAACGTTAACAACGAGGGCGACAGCCAGATCATTCACAGGTTCAGAAATCTCAATCAATGCGCTGATAGGGAACAAGCCAAGCAAGATTTCCTGACTTACATCACAAACAACGACTCTGTAAGATATTCCTATATAGCAGCTTAAACAATTGTCACCGTTTTTTTTATATTTTGTCCATATTTCTTAACCATGAATCAGACTAGGTATATAAATGCTCAAATTATTTGAGAGAACTGTCTAGTCAGGGCTGGAGCCATTAAAATCGAATCCGCATAGAACAAATCCAAAGTAAAACACCTCATGATAAGTGATGATGGACAACTTGTAGTGTGATTGAACTGTGGTGCATCTTCAATGACTCCAGTTTTCTTGGCAGGACTTGATGATAGAGCGTTAGGATGGCTTACTGTAGTCGCACACCTTTCTTTGTTTTATTTATTAAATTTTCCAATAACCATACAACAATATCAAGATGTTAAAAATTTGTTGATTGCAGGAAATCAAAGAATCTCACATTTTGAAATCAGACATGCGCTCAAGCGTAGTTGTCAAGCAAGGCATTGTTGAAAAGGTCGAATCCAACGAAAATTATCTGTACAAACCTTTCTCAGTCGGAGACAATGGTGTGAAATCCAACGTTGTCACCAAGTTTGTACTTAAGAACACCAACAAAGGAACTATTAACAGTAAGTGTCCAACTGTTAAAAATATACATTTCATTTTTGGTATTTTTTTCAGTTGATGATCAAAATGATCATTTTTTTCATTCCCAGCTCAATGCAGTGTTCCAAAGTCCATCATGTTTGAGAATCCTCACCCAGTCAACACTGAACACAGCAACGTTGAAAACATCTTGAATGCCTTGAAAACAGCCACTGACTCAATGAAGGTTCATGTGCAAGGAAACTCTGCTGAAAAATTCATCGCTCTTGTCAGGGTAAGGAAATTTTAGCAATTTGATTCGTGATCCGCTTATACGAGTATAGCCCAAAATATTTAAGCAAGATTCAACTTTTATTTTCAGGCTGTAAGAGTATCCTCAAAAGATGACGTTAAGAGCGTTTTTGATCAAATCCAATCCGGATCTCAGATGAAGGATAACAAATTGGCAAAGTGAGTGAATTCAAATAACATTTTAATTACTCTAACCTTACACAACAAATTTATGCTTTCATATCACCATCTTCCTTTCCAAGTTTCCTGATTATAAGGCATTTTCGTCGCATACTTTCTCATAGATCTTGAAATTTCTGACGATTGCAAAGGTTGACAAGTCCCCGTAGGCAGAGAGAACGGACCAACACCACCTATATAAGAAGGCCTTAGCGCTACGTCACATCGTGAGGCCCAGCATTCACTTGCCTATATCTGTCTACACGCCGGCGGCCTGGTGACACAGGAGGAAAAATGGCCGCCAGCGCTAAGGCCTTCTTATATAGGTGGTGTTGGTACGGACATGCACTCTCATTATCCAGACACTTTACACGTCATTCGCTTCTTTCAGTGACATAATTAAATTGATTTTTGCATTCATGCAACCCCTTATATTCCACACATTGAACCTAAACTCGTTTGTTCTTCTCTTTGCTCCTCCCATTTTTGACTCTCAATGATGGGTGGCGAGCCTCGCCGCTGGTGGGCTTGTCAAAACGGGGTATGTTTCATAAGTCTACTATTTTATTCTTGCTTCTTATTTCTATATGAAAGGATATAATATGGGTGAATGAATGAATTATGTTTTGTTATTTCAGGAAAGTCTTCCTCGACGCTTTGTTGCGCGCTGGCACCGGAGATGTTATCGAATACCTCTTTACTTTGATCAAAGACAAGAAGTTGTCATCATTCGAAGAAATGGTTGTGTTAGCTTCTCTTTCCAACGTCAAACATGCAACCACCAACTCTATGAAAGCAGCTGTGGTAAATATATTTATTGCACCGAAATTTCTTTCAAATTTGTTAGATATGTTTTTTAATTCATGCTTTTCAAGAATTCAAAATATAAAATCCATTATAATCCTCTTAGCTATAACTGTAGATTATCACAAGCATCGTGCCAGATTTGGTAATACTCACAGAGTTTGGTTACAGTACTTATGTATTTTTAAGGCACGGTTTCCAGGTGAGACCAATATCTAAAATTTGAGATCAAATCTTCGATAGAATCACCCCCCCCCCCCTTCCCCTGATATACACACAATAATATGTTGGTTGGTTTTTATTTCAGGATCTTCTTGATACTGATAAGTTGGATGTCTACCTCGGAGTAGGAGGCTTGACTGGAGCATACTGCAGAGAACACGCTTGCCACGGAGCCAAGAGCTTAGATGCCGGCGTGAACGCTGTTTCTCTCAAATTTGCCGAAAAGTTGGGCAACTGCAAAACTAACAACAGAAAATCAGAAAATTTGGTAAGCGATTCAGATAAATCTATCACCACCCTATAGGTAAATAAAAACTATGTACCTATTTTAGGCAGACTTTCAACCAAGGGTCATTGAATGGTGTAATTCTGAAGCAACCTTTAAATTAGATGCAATTAATAGTTTGACTGATTTCATAAAAATCATCTCGTATACCTGCTTACTTCTGATGGGTGTACAACTCTTTGGCCTCCTGAACTATACATGTTTTTCCAAGCCGTTCCGTTCTGTCTTGCACGACGGACCGCCATTGATCTCCCACACCCGGCAAGTTCAGGTACCGGGTGATACATCACCATCTGGCTTAGTCTTCTGATGCCTATATGAGCTTACTGTGCAGAAGATTTTAAGTGGACGCTTCCCCAGATATAGCGACTTCGATGCATGTCAATCTTGTCGCATACCTACTCTATACGCCATGATCACCATTTGAAGATTTTCAGGGTCCACCTTCTATAGTTTCGCGACATGACCTTCCCATTGCCACTTTTATTTTGCCATACTTATTCCCAATATCTGTCTCTCGATTGATGAGTGTGAAAATTTCAATTTATAGACAGTCCTTGATGTCAAAGTTATTGTCCCTAAAAGCTTATGTTGTGACTGGGAGGATGCATGATTCAGACTTTTGGGAATAACTTTGCCTATATGTAACATTCGCTTTTACACTTGGTTTAGGCATCTATGATACTTTCTACGGCACTGCAATGTATCATTTTTGAAAGAAGCAACTAATTATGGTTTTATAATGTTTACAGAAACTAGCCGTGCTGAAGGGTATCAAGAACATTGGACACATTGAAGAATGCCTCGTCGACAAGTTACAGCACTGCGTCGCTGACAAGACTTTGAAACAAAGAGTGCGCGTCGCAGCCTTAGAAGCTATCACAGCTGATGCATGCATTCCCAAGGTAAACTATTCAAATGCAATACCCGTTCCCTCATCTCTTCAAAAATGCAGCAGTGTTACGCAACGAATGTCATTCGTATATTTACATGTATTATGATTTTAAAAATAATGTCTTTTTCAGTTACAACAAGCAGCTGTCGATGTTTTGAAAGACAGACAACAGGACTCCGAAGTGAGAATCAAGGCCTACTTGGCCCTTCTGAACTGTCCATCCCGCAAGGTCGCCGATGAGGTCCAAAAAGTTATGAAGGACGAACCTATCTACCAAGGTCTGTTAATGTTAATATTGACAAATCCAATTTTATAATTACGATATTGAACAACGAATAAGTAAAAAAACAGTCATTTGTTCGATCTAACCAATTTTTAGTCATCTTTATGGTAAAATATCAAAATTTGACTTACCATAATTATGTTATTCTTCTACGACCTACATATCAGCTAGCCCAGTGATTCCCGAACTATGGTACGCGTACCACCAGTGGTGCGCGACAATTATCAAGGTGGTACGCAAGCATGGATATACACAGTAAATATAAAGAGATAAAACGTTTTTAATTTTTTTTCCTATCTTGTCTCGAACATGCAGCACCATTTTTCGCACTAAGAATATTGTATTTTTATCCTATAATTAATAAATAATAATCTCATAAACAGTCGTTACAGTTTTTATTACTCTACCATTTTGAAGGTTTTTTAACGGTTACAGTTCGGTGGTACGCTACTCATTTCTAATTTCATGTGTGGTACGCGAAATTAAAAGTTTGGGAACCACCGAGCTAGCCTAACCTGTAATCCAACTATGTAGGACATGGGTCGGCAGCCTTTTGTTGTAAAAGGGCCAAATATTTTTCATGGGGATCAGTGCGAGCCGCACTTGCAGTAGGTATACCTACAATATTTATGTACAAATATTTTAGTTTTAAAAATAAAACGCTAAGTGTATATTTCAACGACATTTATTGTAGCTTCGCTCCTCCTTCGCTATCCCTTCGCTCCCTTTCTCGCTTCCTTTCACTCGATTGTGTATAATATCGTCCGTCATGTGCGTTGCTGCGAGAATCTTGCGGGGCACCAAGATGTCTCGCGGGCCGCAGGTTGCCGACCCATGATGTGTTGATAAAAATGCACACTGCACTGTGACCGTAATCAAAATAATGTCTAAATACCACCAACACCGGAAAAAGTGCACTAAATGCAAACTAGATATTAGTTAGGTACTTTTTTTTTTTTTTAAACCCTTTGCACTCGTTGTCGAGTGATTTGGAAGTTAGGTACTTAAAGAACTAAAATATTTTGAAGACTGGAATATGAACTGGACTAGAGAAGTGGTGGTAAAAAAAATTATATCAAAATATCATTTTTTTTTTTTGATAATCGATGTATCATTATTATAATATTATCGTCGATATTTAAATTTTAGAAAAATCGATATTATTTATTTCTGAATTTTTAATTCCATATTTTTTTTTTTTGTTCTGGTTTCCAAATTATCCGAATGACCTTTTTTTAACGTTGAACTTAGACCTATATTGATACTGAATTATAGAAATAAACTTTTTTGCTCCTAAATTTTACTACTGCTGGTACACATAATATATCGATATTTTTTAGTCTGCATACATCGATAATTATGTTTTAAAACTATCGATGCAATTTAATATATCGATATATTTTTTCCGTTTGCCAACCCCTACGATGGAGCTTACAAAATATTCCGCCGCGGCGCTTTAGACATTTTCAGTCAAAACTTGGCGCGGGAGTAGACGCGAAAATTTATCAACTAAAAAATGCCCTTGAATTCTGCTAATAAAATAATTAATTACTTGGTTTGATTGTTTATAATCGTATTTAACTTCCCAAGTAAATCAATAAGTATGAAAATGAATAAATATATTGACTTAATATACCAACAATATTTTTATTGTAAAATCGCAATGTTTATTAAATTGTTAAAGCGTAGTTTGAACCACAATGAGTTTTCTGTCGTTTTCTATTGGCGGGTGAGATTTGCATTCCAATATTTTATGTCCGAACATTTCAAAAAGTGTTTGCTAATAGTTTGAAATTATAACAAAATAATGTTTCCAGTTGGATCATTCATCTCATCTTCTTTACAAAACATCGTGGCCTCCACCAACCCAAGCAAGGCTGAACTGAAAGATGCCTTCAAGAACATCAAACCAGGCAGAGAATATCCATTGAACATTGCCAAATACTCTCAAAACTACGAAGCCAGCTATGAAATGAACTCTCTTGGAATCGGAGGATCACACGAATCCAACGTCATCTTTTCTCAAGACTCTTTCTTGCCAAGATCAGCACACCTCAACATGACTTTTGAAATTTTCGGAAGACAAGTGAATGCTTTAGAAGTAAGTACATGGAGCATGTTGATTATGTTGTTTAACTCTTGAGAATACATATTGAATCACTTTTAACACATTCACTGTCATCTAAATTATCAAGTTTATTACATAATTAAATCACAGAAATATTTAACAAAAAATCACAGTTTTCTCAAACTCCTCAGTATAATATAATAGTTTTACAGTCGAAATGCAATTATTTTAAATTGATTAAATGTGTTTTGCAGCTTGGAGTTCGTCAAGGAAATATGGATCGCTTCTTCGAGCAATACTTAGGACCACAGAGCGCTTTACACACATTCTCACCAAATCAACTTTACACAGAGTTGAAGAAAAATTTCGAATCAATCATGGAGAAATTCTCAGAAAGGACCAAGAAGTACAAAACAAAGAGGGACGTACAGAAACAAATTGCTGCCCTTGGAAAGAAAGTAATTAATTTGTTATAGCTGTCCATTGCATTATTATGTTTCATTAGAGGTGGCAACTCCTCATAAAATAGGGCAATGAAAAAGAGTTTAATGGCCCCTTGCAATGGTCTACATTTGATAGAAGGTCTTAATTTAATTATTTTGTTGCTATCTCACTTCGAACGATTATTCAAATAAACAAGATGGAAAGGGACAGACTAAAAATAAAGAAACCTTACAAACAAATTTGGCTCCACCCCGAATAAATAATATACTAGTATTCGCAACAAAAGCGCACTTTTTCTAATTATTACTAGAGGCTGATGATTTTTGGATGTGTCACTTCTTTTTCTTCCCCATCTCTTCTTTTTTTCTTGTGTTTTTTATTTTTCTCCTTTTTTATTCTTAATTCATGCTAAATTACATTTCAGCTGAAGACTGATGTTCAAAACTACAATGGAGATCTTGATTTGGATTTCGTCATCAAAGCTTTTGGAGTGGAATCTGTCTTTTTGTCTTTGGGAGATGAACACCAATCATTCAACTCAATGATGGATAAGATTTTCGATTTCATTGATGCAGGAATAGACAAGTCAAAGAACTTTGCTGTAAGTATACTGAAAAAATATACTACTTATGTTAAAGAACAATTCTTTACCATGATTTAGCAAATAATTCTTAAGAGCTCTTGATTTATTTGTTTTTTTTCTTTGTCTCAAATGTAACAATTAGGTAGCTTTTCTCCTTTTTAATTCGTGAAAGTTTTTTAAAATCACCCAATACTGTGAGCTTTTTATTGAAAATCTTACATTCGAACGACTTTTTTCACATATGAATGTCTTTTTAAATTTATTAATACATACATTTTGTACAATACATACGATTTGTAGTTATTTAAGTAAACTTTTTATTGCAAGATATTAAGATGTGAAAAAGCCTAAAGCGGTCTTCATCAACTGTCTTATTCCATACAAAACAAAATTTACTGAAAATGAATTAAATTTGTCTAAGAGATACCTTGAAATAATAAAATAATGAATTGGCATCATATTCTGAACTATTCTGAAAGTTTTA
Organism: Mystacides longicornis; assembly: GCA_963576905.1. NCBI lineage: Eukaryota > Metazoa > Arthropoda > Insecta > Trichoptera > Leptoceridae > Mystacides > Mystacides longicornis. Next base: position 7,494,795 of record OY756431.1, on the reverse strand, counting down.
TTCAACACCACCTATATAAGAAGGCCTTAGTGCTGGCGGCCATTTTTGGCCTCTCGCGTCACGGCTGCCTGCGTGTAGACAGATATCATAGCATACAGGTAAGTACATACAGATATAGAAGAGTGAATGCTGGGCCTCCCGCTGTGACGTAGCGCTTAGGCCTTCTTATATAGGTGGTGTTGGTTTTATTGATGGTGTTTAAACACTACATACTTATCTTTATTGAAATAAACAAAAGCATAGACAAAACAGAAAAGGTTAACCAATAAAAAAATATGAAATAGACAATATAAATGTACAAACATAGATTCTAGTACAATCAAGATTAGCTCTTTAGGAAATTATGGTTTTAAATTGATAGCAAGATTCCAAACATGATAAAATATGTCTGACTGTTTATTTTTCTATTCCGTCAGTACGATGTTCATTCCAACTTGATGTTCCTGGATATGGAGTTGGCCTACCCAACGTCTATGGGTCTCACAATGAAACTGAATTTGGAAGGTGCTCTCACGTCTAAGCTCACCGCCTCCGGAAACTTGGATATCGCGCAAATAATCAAAGACCCCAAACATTCCAAAGTAGAACTCAAAGTTATCCCGAGGTGAGGACTTTATTTTTAACAGATGTCTTAATAATTTATTAGCTACATACAGTGCTTATGGGGTCAGTTGGCCCAATAGCTAGCGTCTGCTTGAGACATCTTGGGATGCGGGTTTGAGTCCTGCAGGGTGCACGGTATTTAAGTACATGTCGAAGATTCTCAAGACATGAGATTTAAGGAATTTTAATGAATTTAACCATCTAAATGTTGTTAAAATAAAGCGATCACAATAAGTCAACCTTCGAAACAACAGTAGAAGGTGGTCGTAAGCCCGTACATCGCAAATTTGTATAAAAATTTACCTCTTAAAAAAAAGAACTCTTAATTAATTTAATGATACCCTCAAATGGTTGCTTCTATAATATGATGGTATATAGTTTTTTTGATTATTAATAACTAACATATTTTGGATTTTTAGCGCCAACGTAGAGATAATTGGCTCACTCTTTATCGATGCTGGTTCCGCTGTAAATGGTCTCAAAACCGTCATGTCCCTCCAAACCTCGACCGGCTCACACATCAATTTCAAGGTATGCCGAAGTTTTTCGCTCTATATCCATTTTTTTCCATCATTTTTTATATTTTTCTAATCCGTGTTTCATTTTTTTTTTTCTAGACATCTGAACATGGATTTGACGTACAAATTGGACTTCCAGTTGAAAAACAAGAACTTCTCACAGCCTCCAGTAACGTTTTCTTCTTCAAAAGAGAAAAGGGAGGTCAAGATATCGACAACAAATGTAAATTTGATAATCAAAAGTGAGTTGAAACTGTGATCTTATCAAACACCTGAGTCCTATATTTTTTAAATTTTATTTTATAAGACATTTATACACAAACAGTGATGATACCAAAATGAATGCATGAAAGGTATGGACACACAGAAACACCAGCAAAGTATATATTATGTAAACATTAATAGCGACAAAAATGTGACTAATAGTATATGTAGGCCAGCTGGGGTAATGGGATGTAGGCCAAGGGTGAGGGAAAGGTCAGGAAAAAGTCAGGTCTCTGTATAAAGGATTTTGATGTTTAAAGTAACAATGTTTTTATTTTTAGTTGGTCACCTTTCCAAGCTGGATGCTTTGACCAATTTGCTTCCTCCTTTGGACTGACATTCTGTGCTGATATTTCAATTGTTCCCGCTTGGAAGACCGACAACAAGAAGAAGCTCCTGGAACAGCCCTTATTCCCTATTAATGGAAACAACCATATCTCAATCAGACTCGAGAAGGAGAATCTAAACGCTTATCATATCAAGGGAAACAGGGTCACCAAGGACGGCTTGACAACCACAAAACTAGATTTGACTGTTGAAGGTAATAAGTCATTTCATGCCAATGTATGATGGGAATCAATTTTCTATAATATACTAGCTTTCCCGACAAACATTGTCGTGTGTGAGAAAGGTCCGACAATGCATTGTGTGACATGTTAGCATAGTGCGCAAGTTAATTGTGATGTTTAAGTACAAAAAAAAGTAGTTACTTATAGTTATATACTTTAGGTTTTCATAAATTTTCAAATAATCGCTCAATTTTTTTTTATTTTTTATTCACATGAACCATCTCCTTACAACTAAATACAATAAAAAAAGATTTTTCAAAGTTGGTTCACGCGTAATACTGTGACTATTCTAAATATTCTTAATAGATATTCTAAATATTGGATTATTTTCAGGACCAAAGAAATCTAACAACATTGGCCTTAAATTTGAAACATTGGAATCGTCCAAGGTCCACTCCATCAATGCAAAGCTGAATTCTGATATAATCAATTTGGAGGGTTACATGGGATTGAAAACGTCCGATGAAGAATATTCCATTGAAACATACTTCACACAGAACGCTGAAAAGTATGCCTTTAAAGCTGGAGTAGTCATGCCAGACAAAAATACCTATAAGCCAATTCTGGAATATCAAGTCGGGTCCAACAACAACAAGCCAATATCCGTCAGTGGTAAGGAATATTCTTTGAATAGATTTCATCCTCAAATTAAAATCGTGAAACTTTAAATGTGAAATTTTGTTACAAACTGTGAAACTTTATTATATACGTAATTTTGTAGGTATTGTCAAGGTTGAAAAAGCTGGTGATGGTAAAAAATACATAATGCAGGACGTTGCCGTGCTCATGTCCAAAGAAAAGTTTTCATTGGATGGATTTGTAAAGCACGCCCCAAAACCATTCACATGGGATGTAAGTTGTCTTAGACTAGAACTCTTCTTCTTCGACAGCCATTAACTATCCGCTGCTAGGTGATGAGCTCGCTCTCATAAATGAATCTGCTCACTCAAAGTGACCACAAAATACACTTTTTTTTTACTTTTTCACGGTAAGCTACTGAAAGCTTGTGTCGTGAAAGAGGAAAATGGCCGGGTACCTGGGATCGAACCCACAACTTCCAGTACGAAACAGCACAGCGTCACGCTTGCCTAGTAGTTTGGCGAGGATGTCAAGAATTTTATTATCCTTGAAAATTTTTCCGCAATGACTTAACGATTATTTTGTTTTCCAGGTGGATGTTAAATTGAGCAATCAAAACAGGTTTATCAGTATCAAGAACAAACTGAATATTCCGGAAAACCAAGTCAAAGGATTCCTTGAAATGCACAACTCTTTGAATCCAGAGGCTGATTTCAAATTTGACATTGACATGAACCAAATTCAGGGGGTAAATATTTACTTTTACACACATTCATATTGTTAGTATGATATCACCGTTTTCGATTATTTCTTTAATAATTTAAATTTTTTATTGTTTTTAGTACCATTTCGAATGGAGTCTCATTCACGGTAAAGATCCTGCATCAAAAATCAACAAATTATCGTTCGTCGCCGATTGCAAACCATCCGAAAGTGATAATTCAGTCAAGGTTAAATGTAAGTATTAAGAAGAACTTAGAATTTCCTCTCTGTAGTTGATAAAAGAAACATTCTGTACCAATTGCTCCCTATTTCAGTTTCATACCCACTTCACAAAGTCTCGGCTAAACTTGAAACTCAGGTGACAAAGAAATCATTTGAATTCGATTTGGAAGGTGAATATCAAAATAAAAAGGCTGATTTTGAAGTTGAACTTAAGAGGCAAATGAAAAAAGACGGAGATTTTTATGGAAAACTTAAGGTAATGTAATAAAATGTCTGTTCGTCAAAAAATTTCATCATTCATCTCTTAGAGGGGATTTCTTCTACTTAGCCATTATTTGGGGTCAGCCCCCCTATTCCTTTACCTAAAATCTCTGTCAAGTGCCTTGCTTTCTTTGAGGTCCCTCTTGATGCTCTGAGCTGAGAGGGGATTTCTTATCCTTTTAAACCCCGATGGAAAGAAAAAATGTTTTTCGGCAATTTAATAATATTACACTTACTTTAATTTGTTCTTGTTGCGCATAAAATATGACAAAATGATTTTAAGTATGTACTAATTTGAGTGCACTTTAAGCTTATAGCTATTAGCCAATGTTTCATATTACCCCCTATTCTGTTTCGGTTCGAACTAAAATAAGAACGTTCCAAAATTTTAGAATTAAGTTCACATGAATTAAAATTCCGTATTCTATAAAGTGATGTGTTCTAAAAACTAGAATGACTTAAATTAGTTCACCATAAACAAAAATATGAATTATAATTGTCTATGGAATATATCGCGCATGCGCCATTGGTCAATGTTTGTTTATTACAAATACTACGTGTGTCAAAATTTGACCAAATATTGTTAGAAGCATCTCGAATTTACGTTTTTATCAGACCAACTCTTATATTTCCTTTTGAAATAAATAAGTATAATTATTTTTAGTGCAAATCTCGTGTTGTAATATACGCAAGAGTATTTTATGAAAGTAGTGATTTTGATCTAACCTCCAATTTTCGATTTCGGCATAACGAAACACGCGCAAATAATCAATTTTTTGATTTTATTTACCTTAATAAAGATATTTAACACTTTTTTTAAACTTATTAGGTTAAAATAATACTTTTATTATAAAAATATGATCAAATATCTTTTAAGTCGCATACAATTAGGTGTGAACTAAAATAAAGAACATTTTGACATAAGAACACACTAAAATTGACTTAAATAGTGTTGTAGAATACCAAAATGAACTAATTTCAATATTAGTCACATTAAGAACGCTCTTAATTTTTATAGAATACCGATGTGCACTGACTAAAATTGGAACGTTCTTATTTTAGTTAATGCGCACTTAAATTGAAACAGAATCGGGCGTATTGTATTTAATGTATTTATTTACTTTTATCTTTATTTTATCCAAAACTCGATCTTATTTCTATATTGAGTCATCTTCGACTTATACAAATATTTGAAATGTGAAATGAAAAATTTGCAAATGTTTTACCTCCTTGTATAGATTCATACTCCTTTGTTATGAAGTTTTTTCTCTGTGTACATAGGCTAAACTTGGAGAAAAGGGTGTGGAACTGGAAAGCAAGTTCGAAGAAGAGACCAAAGTCAAAGGAAATTTCTACACAAAGTTGGATATCAAGAGTGTGGGGAAATACGAAGTGTCTGGCACTGTGCTCCACAAAAACGAGCCCAACGACAGAGAGTGCGGTCTAACAGCCACATACAAGCAACCCGGCAAATCCAACGAATACAAGTGAGTCTTTTTTATATTGTTTACATTAACATTGGGACCTGACAAGAGAAAGATTGAGTACCATTTGGTTTAATGTTACCTTTGATTTTTAGAATTGATATTGGATCCATCAGCAACCCAAATGTTCTTCAACATCACTGCAAAATATTCCATGGTGCCGACAACTTAGTGGATGTTTATGGTGAAATCAAACATCACCCACATAGCGGAACCTTGAAGGTCATTCTTAAAGATGCCCTCAATGCCCAGGGCAGATTCCAAGTCAATGTCGACAAAAAAGGCAATGCTCTACTCATGATAGATTTCCCTAAGGTAAGGTATTTGGTTTTAATAAAACAACTAAAATTTTTGTGTAATTCACAAAGTGAAAGTGACACTTTCACAGTAGTTATTATGAAAGTGTAACTATGTTTTAAAGTTTGTCTTAATGTTAAATTATAGTGGGACAGGAAAATGAAGTGGGAATCAAACTTCCTCTTCCACGAGCCCCACTACGACTTCTCTCTGGACTTCTATCCCAACTCTGCCAAAGAAGAAACCAAGAAGATGACATTCAGCACCAACAATATTCTTGAGAAAAATAAATTTGACTCAAAGTAAGCAATCATTAGCTAACGTGTATTAACTTTTAATTTATTTAGTACTTTTCACAAATTTAAAGTTACCGTTGTATTTTTATACAGGTCATCTATTATCATCAACGGGGAAAAAACAGAACTTAACATGGCTTGTAGTGGAATGGAACTCGCAGATGGAAAATCTAACGCCCAAATCGACCTTAAAACCCACCATGGAAAAAGCCTTTCTCTCACCATCGCCAAAGACATTATCAATATAAATGATGTAAGTATTAGTTAGTATAAAATATTTCCTGTTTAACGAGTATTCTTAAAATAATCTTATCAGCCTTTTAGTAAAATCAAGATTAGATGATCCCAGTGAAGGATAGAAACCTCTTAATCGGAAAATATAGAAAAAGAGACAGAAATCGTGGCCCCGCCTTATTATATTCACTATGAAAGGGGAATTGCCTTGTCCATTGTCCATTAATACTATTTGATAATTTTTTATGCAACCACTACTTCTTGCTCTCGATTTCCCTTTGTGTCTGTACCTTGTAAACAAAAAATGTGATGTAAAATTTTGAAATTTTATTTCTGTTTGATATATGTGTATAAATCAAATATGTTTTTTTTAGGTTATCAAAGGATCTACGGATATAAATCTTGTGTACACTCCATCCAAGGGTGAATCTCCTTGCAAGGCATCATGGAAAGGAAAGCTTATCAGCTTCAACACAGTCACATACCAATTAGAAGCTACACACCAACTCAGCATGGTTTCCGGGAATGGTAAGGATCTGGACCTCAAACTCGGTCTCAAGAGGACACCCAAAGGAGACAGAGCTTTCAATGTTATCAAGGTATAGCTTTACCAGAATTCCTCCTGAAAGGCTGATCTGTTTTTTTTTTATGAACTTTTGTGTCTGATAATGTTGATTCAAGGATGATATTTCTATTTTTATTGATTTATTCCTAGAGGATAGCTGCCATCTATTGAAAATGGTATAAAGTATATATTTTTTTAAAGTTTAGCATCGCGCAGTACGTTCTCAATTGAATGAGTCGCCGGTAATCTAGAAAAAGAAATATTGCTTGACAACTGATGACATCTGTTGAAGTATTTTGTATACTATATTACTTCAATAGATTTTTATTGCTGATGCCCTATTTTTATTGTAGTTTGATTCATCTGGATCCGTATTCAAACAAGGAGCCAACTTGGTAGTCAACTTTGATTATTATGACGGGGATGATAGTGACAAAGACGACATCAACTATTCCGTCAAGGGATCTTATGGTGATAAGGCTTCGCTTGATTTAACAGGAACTTTCTACGCCATAATTGGAGATGATGTTGATTTAGAGTATGTATTAAATTCATAAAGTGTCGTAAATCTTTTGTAACAAATTTAGTTTAGGTTATCATATTAATGTTTATTGTTTATTCCAGAGTCAAAAACTCTTTTGATTTGCACGTTGCCTTCCCAGGTGAAAATCCATTTGATGTTGTGATCAGTTCAAATGATCGCATCATTCTTTTCGAAGCTGATGACAAATGGGTCGATGTAAGTACTATTTTTCCTAACATTAAAATATTGAATCGGCAGGCAAGGTTTCTATCTTGTCACAGACTAGTATTGTTCAAAATGGCTATAAATGAATACAGACTATATTGCTATAAATAATTACAGACTATATGGCTATAAATAATTACAGACTATATTCTAAAAATATTTAGCAGTTATTTAATACTCTATTTTTATAATCCGTTATTTTTTATCAGATGATGTGTTAAAACTAGCGCACGCCGGATTTCGTAAAACGTTACGTCACACGTCGTTCGTTATACAGAATATTCGCAGCTATTTTTTACTCGCATACAAGAATATTTTTCTATTAAAACTTTGCATATTAGCTAAAATAAAATATTTGAAAGGAAATCAATGAACTTTTCAGGCTTATAACTGTCTATAGGTAGTTGAATTAATGTTTAAGTACAGTCTGGCTAAATAGAGTAGACATTAATTATTGATGAACTAAAATGTTATCACTCTGGCAACACTGAACATAGGTTATTATCTGACATTACAAATTTTTACGAATGAACAGCAATTCTAACTGGTAAATACAACATCCAATTCATTTTAAAAAATATTAAGTACTTTTTACTGCTGTATGGCGTGGGGTTACCGGCTAAGAATAGCACCTCTGCTGTTTTTGCTGGTTTTTCGAGCATCCTGTAAGAGGCAGGAAATCGAAAAATCAGATCGGGACCGTGAGTTTGACCACCTCACGTCCTTAAACCTTAACTAGTCAGAAAAGGCACAAGAGCCTCGGACGCCTTCGAGCACAATGGAGAGCTCTTGATGCCTCCCTATGCTCCTGAGTGGAGCTTAGGCCTCCCGCATTGTGGGTTGGTTTGGGGGAATCCGCTGCGGGCTTGATTAGTGTGGGGTTGGCTTTTCGGTTTGATTGCTTTGATCGAGCTGGGGGGGTCGGTTTCGTGCGGGTCGGGTTTGCTGCGGATTGGTCTCCTCCGGGCTGGCTTGCGTAGAGTGGGGGACCTTAACAGGAGTATGTATGTACCTTTTACTAATTTGGATATTTTTCCGACATATTTTTTTTGTATATTCCTATAATATTCACTTACAAATAAATCATAGGTTATGTTTAAACATTTTGACATTTATATGATTGAAATTCGGCCATAGAATAGTAAGCAGTTTTACGCACCATTTTGTGGATTACAGCACCCATTATATTATCTCTTGTTTTTGACTCGTTTTGCGTAGATTTTTTTTCCATCTCGTTTTTAATGCCATGGCTGGTACAGTTCGTTATTAAATTCTTTTAAATAACCTCTACAAAGCATTTCATATGATACCACATTGAATAGTATTTTTTTTTTTAATATTTTGGCAGTTACAATACTTTACTTTATAAATGTAGAGTACTTATTAAATGTTGCCATACAAACGACTGCAGCGCCCTCAATTATTTTCTACTCTTTTTAGCCAGACTGTAGGTAGGAATTTAACATTATGGTAAATTTTAAATCAATTATTCTAGGGGTATTTAAAATTTAATTGTCTGTGTATATATATATATATATATATATATATGTTAATATAAAGCTTTTCGCGACTATATATATATATATATATATAAAAATCAAAATAAACAACACAGAATTGTTTTTAAATAATAATTTTTACATGAGTACTTACACAAAGAATTTTTTTAACCTACATAAATTAACTGAGTCTACACTTTATACTCTGCCAAGCTGTATCCTATTAACAAAAACGCAATTTTAACAGAATATAATATAAAAATAACGTCGCACACATGGACATATTATAATAATACTTCCATGGTCGCACACGATAATATATAAAATAGTCTTAGCCGGCTGCAATACAAACATAACACATCCACATCTAACAGTGTTCACGCGATGACCGATAGCGTTAGTGTTGATTTCCTAATGCTATATTCATAACAACATAGCGTCTACAAACATAACACGTTAAGTACGCTTTTTAAAAATAACGCGTTATAATATCATGCTATCCGCTAAATTAACCACCTCTACCACAGACTCATTCAACCCGACAGAAACCGACCACCGGCTATACCGACTAAAGTTGATTTATCATATATAATTAATATAAAATCTTTCAGCTTTCATCCACAAAAACAGTTAAACACAATGGACAAACATACAAGTCTCAAGGAGTGATTAAGATGAACGATGATGACGGTCTGATTGATCTGTCAGGAGAAATACCAAATCACCCTAAGGTCACCCTCAACGGAGTCTTCAAAGAAGAAAAACTTGATGGTAATTTAGCTTAATAACTTTTATAATATAGGTTCAACATGGCCAATAGGCATTAAATAGAGAGAGCTTAAAATGGATATAGGTAATATCCTGGCGCCATCTATTGATTAGCAGTTGATAATAAAATTTGGTAGCTCAAAATGTTTTCACCACCTTCCAACAGATGTCTCTGCATTAAATTAATAAATAATATATTTGCTACTTACACCACTTACATAAACTAACTGCAAAATTATTATCGTCGGGTTGGTTGGCTCAGTGACTAAAGTCTCTGCTGGAGACAACAAGGGAATTTGACCACCTAAATGGTGAATGTTAATGTAAAAGTTAAATATGTAGAAATTTACCTCTTGAAATGAACACTTACCGTCTTATTTATAAAAACAATATTTAATGAAGATGACATATCATACAAAATTTTGTAAACAAACAAAATAGTAGCCGGGCAACGCGAGTGTTTACAAGCTCTATGATGCGCTATGTCAGATTTGAATGATTTCAAGTTATTGATGCAGTATAGGTACCTTAATTTTTGATTATTTATTTCATATCAAAATATAGTTAAGTCCTTATTAAATCATACGAAACCTTTATGTTTCAGCCAAAATGAGCTAATTTATGTTTGATCACTTCAATTTTAATATTTGTACCTACTTAAAAAGTATTATTTGAATATTTTCTTCAAAACGTCATTATATTTCTTATAAATTTAGTTGGTACATCATGGTTGTAAGCCCTCAAATGATTACGAGAATGCATATTTGCTTTATTTCTTTAAATATTACAAGAAGCGTTCTTATATACTGGAAACAACTGTCAGTTGACGTTAAATCCAATATGGCGAGTCAAAATCTACAGAGATCAGCTCACAATCAAGCAATATGCGTTAAACATCTCGATGAGAGCTTGATCATAATATTTTCTATCGCTGAGCTATTTTTTCCACTGGTCGTAGTTTTTAAATAAAGCAGTTATTGATTTAATGCCTAAACACTCCTTTGAAAATATACTTTTTTTTTTTAGATGGAGTTACTAAAAAAGAATCTGGCACCATCACATTTGATTATGGCAATAAGAAGCACTTGAAAGTAGCTATCGAACATCTATTCGAAAACGAAAGTGAAGGTGGGCAACTCAAAGTGGCTGTCGATCTTCCCCAAGGAATGGCTGCCAAGAAAGTCATTAGCAATATTGTCTATAAGGTATTATGATTGATTAACTTCTCTACCTGTTTATTATTCAAATGTATGAATTATTGGCAACAGATTTTTCTAATCCTTTCTAGGTTCCTTCTCATGGTGTGTTCAGCGGAGACATGAAAGTCGACATTGATGGCCAAAAATATGCTCTTAGCTCCAATATAGATAGGGCTGACAAATATGACACAACAATTGAATTCAAAGCTACATATCCCAAAGGAAAACCAGCTAGGTAAGGCAAATATAATGTTGATTTATATATAAAAATGTGTGGCCACCATACAAACGCAATGCTAATTAAGATTTAGTATGCGAAACTAATAAATATTTAGTATGCCAAACTATCTAAAAAAACAGTTTCTAAATGGTAACTTTTTTTTTTGTAAAAATGAATCTGTGCTCACTCAAAGTGAACACAAATACACTCATGACTCTTTCACAGTACGCTACTTAAAGCTTGTGTCGTGAAAGAGGAAGATGGTCGGCACCTGGGATAGAACCCACGACCTCCGATATGACACAGCACGAAAGCCGGCGTCGTAGCCACTAGACTACCAACCACTTCAACTGCTTCAGCATTGGTGATACATGAAAGTACTACATATTATAATTCTGTAGTTCCAACATGAATATTACAATGTCGGCACTCAGTGGGTTAGAAAAAAAGAAAAGAACACAAGAATCAATATATTTTTATACTTTTCAGAGCTTACATCCACGCATGGAAGACAGGCGTCGACACATACAAGGGTGAATCGAAATTCGAAAATTTGGGAGATTTCAACATGGATCTCACAGTGGATTCCAAGCTCCAAGGACCAGAGAACTTCGACATCAAAGTCTTCCTTGATTGCGAAAAATTGAAATTGAATAAGATCAACTTTGCAGCCAACACTGACTTGGGCAAAAATAAGAAGATCCAATTCTCTGCCACAGAAAATGGCAAGAATGTTCTCAGCGGAGAGTAAGTGTATCTTTGAAATGTCCCTTTTATATCATCATCAGCCGCTCTTCTTTCATCTTCATTAGCAATCCACCTTTCCTGGAAACCTTTAAGGGACAATATACACAACTGGTTTATAGGACGATAAAAAAATCAATGATTTGTAAGGATTCTGTAACTTTGATATTCTAGGACTGTCTTCCAGAGCAGAGAAGAAGGCTCAAAATACATTATGGAAGGATCTGGTAAAGTGACCATTAAGAACGAACAGAAGTCCACCAGTGTTAAATATATCAGAAATAAGATCAAAGATGAACAAGAGAAAGGCTATGAGGTAATTTTATATCATTCTCACTTAGCTTTTGTGAACTGAATACTGTTGTCTATTTAGACCAAGAATTTTTGCCATCTTCTTTATAACAATTAATATGTTTTTTTTTCAGGTGTTATTCAATGTTGTTTTTGGCGAAAAGAACATTCTGATTGAAAACAAGAAAACAAACAAAGAGTACAAATTCACCACCGTTTACTGCGAAGAAAACACGCAATGCGCCAACCTTGATATCAAACACAATTTAGACACAGGTTTGTCATTTACCTAAATACGTTTACACATTCACTTCATGGTGCCCCCGAACTTGGTTATTTGGCGTTCTTGAACGATGTGGTTCACAGGCTCTATCTCTCCGCAAGCACTGTAAGGGTGGTCACACTTGCCCCATCTGTGGAAAAGAAGACCACATCTTCCATGCCCAGTTCTTGCTCTGTTGATGTTACACCACAGGCAGTGAGGCAGGTTTCCAACAGCCCACAATGATGTCTGCTGATGCAAAATGCCAAATAAGTTCGGGGGCACCATGATGGACATTCACAGTTTGTCACCTGAAGCCATTCAATACATGAGCTCTCACGATCTTAATCTTTGACCATGGCTTTCTCTACAACTGTACAATATATATACTGCCAAATACGCAGATCCGTGCTCTTCTCTTCGAAATATACATCTGTAATTTTGAGGCTGTTGAGCACTATGTTTGTGTGTGAATCTTTTACTAGAGAATTTTTTCTCAACATAAGTGTTAAAAAATTCATAAATATTCCCAAAAAGTATTCTCGTATTTAAATTTCAATACATTTTTTAGCTCCAGAAAAGACTCGCCACCATATGGAATTCACTTTTGACCTCAGGAAACTTGGATTCGCTCCCGAGTTTGGACTCAGAACAACGACTGAATTTGAAAGGTTCAAGCTTCCCGTCCACACCATGGATATCCACATGAGCCAAGATAAGTTCAAGTACCATGTGCAGTCCTTTGGAAAAACAGATCAAAGCAAAAACGGTGAGTGCTGTAATGAACAGTATACTAGGTGTCCTATTGGGTTTCCCTGACGCAAAGAAGAACACTTTGCCGTCTTCCATTTGTTGCTTTCTCTCTAGAGTAACAACTTGGAAATTTCATCAAAGTGCTTTCTTCGGTAGATGTTTCTACTAGGATTATTTACCTTTGAAGTAATTTTGGAAACATCTTGTCGTGTATAAGTATACTATCGGACTCCCAGCGTGTGCTATTATGATTATTTGAAATGATCGACACTATAACTACAATTTTGATTTGGGGCACATCGTTTCTGGTTCTGTACATAGAAATATTTTTTGTCTTATATAAATATAGATTTAAATAATTATTTGAGTAATTCACATAATATGTTTTCCAATTCAGACGTTTCGTTATCTTTCCCGACTGTTGGTAGTGTGAATTGGTGTCGTTATTTGATTATTTTCCCTTAAAATATTACATTTTGTTTCACAGCGTATTTGACCGGATTAATTTGGACAACCCCCAACCGTGTTGTTTCTCTGGAGACATTCACAAGCATCCCTAACGCTCAAAAGAAAATCTTCCCCCTGAAGCACGAAATCACTTTCTTCTTCAACAAGAACGATCCGAGCACCAAGACCCAACTGAAACTGAGCCATGACGTCAAGAGGGAGGAGCACAAATTTGCTTCTTCAAACAGTGAACTTACTTTCTCATCTCCATCTCTTGCCAAGGTAAGTTAAATAAATACACCATTAATCTATCTATAGATACTAATATTATAAAGTGGAAAGACTTGATTGTTTGTTTGTTTGCATTGAATAGACTCTGAAAGTACTGAATCGATTTGAAAAATTATTTCACTGTTGGGAAGCTACACTATCCCTGGGTGACATATTATAGTATAAAAACTTTCCCCCCAACCCTTCACCTCACATTAATGTTGTCTTTTGACAACGGAATAATACAATTTGACTCTTTATGGGGAAACAATTTTTTTGAAATTTCGATATAACCGGTTTTAAACTCATTAGGAGCCACTTAAAAATCATACCTTTTTCTATGTGCCCTTTTTTCATCCTTTTTAGTAAAACTTTGTAAAAATGGACAAACACCCTACTACTCATTTCTATAGGAGAATTCATATGCAAAATCTCAACCGTGTACCATGTCTAGTTTCCGAGATATTCATAAACTTTTAAAAACATTCAACCCTATTTTTCACCCCCTTAGGGGTGGAATTTCAAAAAATCCTTTCTTAGTGGAAGGTTTTGTATTAAAACCTACCTGTTTTCCAAATTTCACTTCTCTACAATAAGCCATTTGGGCTGTGCGTTGATGAGTGAGTATGTCAGTCAGTCAGGCACTTTCCTTCATATTTATAAGATTTTCATAATTGATAATTTCGTCCGTAACTCGGTATTTTTGTTGAAATAACATATTCAATATGAAATTATTTGTCTGTAACTCGAAAGTTGCTACTCCATACGAAATAAAACGTGTCTTCAGGAAATATATTGATGAAATATGTGATTCTTGTCAGAGGATCTTACATATGAGAAAAAATATTAAATTGTCCGCAGTTATCAATCCCTCCTTCTTATTATTTATTTATATATTTATTTATTATTATTATTTATATCTTATCTATGTACCTGTTTATTATATTTTGGTATCAATAATTACTTTTCCAATAAGTCATTTTACTCACTCCATTATGTGTGATTTTTTCATGTATTTTTGATGTATTTAATTAATTTTTTTTTTATTTATTTAATTTATTTTTTATGTATTTATGTATCTTATAGAATAATTATATTGTCAACTGGGTTGGCTGGCAGAGATCTTCTAAGATAAGTCCGCCCTTTGAAACGTACAAATATTTATCCTTATATTGTTATACAGACAGCAATAAAGCTTTTATTTATTTATTATTTATTTATTTATCAATGGGGTAAAGTAAAGTTGAGACCCAAGAGTAAAGTTACCACACATTTTATCATCAGGAATGCAAACTCAAAATCGCCAAGCTTTTTCTTATTATAGTGCTGTGCCCGCCTATTTAATCAATCATCAAATGCCTCACTTTCTCAGTTATGAATATTCCTGCAAACGTTTCAGGATCTTCAAATATTGAGCAAATATAACTACGACATGAGCACACACGAAGTGTCATACGAAATTGTTTACGATATATATAAGAAGAAGAATCAAAAGGTGACGTTTGGCTTGAAGTTCAAGCCAGATATCAAGAAAGAAGAAAATCTGTGGAAATCCAAAATTGCTTACGACATGTCTGGAAACATTGATGGAAAAGTAAGATTTTTTATATTTTGTTCATTTGTATTTGACTGATATTCTCCTTTCCCCCATTTAGACGGTCAAGAATCGACATTTCATAAGATTCATACTCGATAGTTGGTTGGATAATTCAATATTTAACAAAAAATTTGACAACATCAAAAACGTCTTTATGCCTCGGCTTGAACGTGCCGACTGAGGGTATAAATTTGAATATTTAAATATTATTTTTTTCGTGGTATCAATTAGTAGGTATATAAAGTGTATAGATTTTCGCAGTCTTTTTTTACAAGCAATAATCCATTTTTTATAGTGTATTTTAGTCTAGGGAGGTAAATTCAAAAAAGTGTTTTAAATGGTAAATTAGTAAATTATAATCAAATCAAGCTAACATTTTTAAAAACTATTTAAACCATTGTTTTATTTCTAAGCCACGCTTTCTTACACAATTTGATCTGTTCGAAAAATATTTATTGACTAGCTTATACCCGTCTTGCTTTACGTTTTTGATTCCGATTATCAGGCTTGATCGGTAGGTAATTAAACAGGTTCTAGTCTAGCTTCCCATTGCTTAACAGACCTCTATAACTGACATAAGCACAGAAAAAGAAGAATGACACTTTTACAATTCATAAAAAGAGAGAAGAATGACACTTTTAAATTAAAATTTTGTATGAAGATCCTAAAAATTTTTTAAAATAGCTCTGAATATAGAAAAGTTAATGCAGCATATTGTATTAAAGAACCTTCTCCGGCATTTTGCACGGCTCTGTGCAGATTCATATCTGACGTAGCATTTGTATTTTGAGCGTGATGCTATGACATACGGTAAAAAGCAAATAAAAAAACATTTCTGAATTATTTTGTAGATAGAGAAGGAGGGGCTAATGCGAGTTTTATTTAATTTCCCAATTTACCACGCAACTTTCTTATTTTTTTCTTTCATAAGAACCTTCTACTGATAAAAGCCAATATGACAAAAAAAGAATTAGTGAAATCGGTTCAGCCGTTTAGGCGTGATGCGATGACATACGGTAAAAAGCAAATAAAAAAACATTTCTGAATTATTATGTAGATTTACCACGCAACTTTCTTGATTTTTTCTTTCACAAGAACCTTCTACTGATAAAAGCCAACACGACAAAAAAAGAATTAGTGAAATCGGTTCAGCCGTTTAGGCGTGATGCTCCCATATACGGTAAAAGGCAAATAAAAAACATTTCTGAATTATGATTATGTAGATAAAATGCAATTTACGATGTAAAAACTTAATTAATTTTAGCTAATAAGTTATTGAATTATGTTAAGTTATCGTTGATTCGGGTGAAGGATGACGTTCGATGAGACATAAGCTTGAAATCAAAACATTTCCTCTTTAATTGCTTTACTTTTTAAAAAATCCAATAGATGGCGGTGTAGTAGGAAGTACATAACATGTGATGTATGTTTGCGTATTGTATAGATACGTCGAAAGAATTGACCCATTTAAACCAATTTTTCAGAATTATTATGTTAAGATTTTAAATAATTATGGTTCAAAAGTTTTGCCACTTGTTGAAGTTTGTACAAAATATTATATGAAAAAATATATTTAGTTGTTTTAACAAAATTTCAATAGATGTAGTTTAATATTTTTTTAATATTTATCTCATGAAAGTGGAAATGGTTGGTAACGGGACTCAAACCCACAACGCTGTATGTATGAAAGTTGTCGATTGAATGTCGGGCTACCAACAAGCTGAAGTTGTGATTAAGTATTCTCCATGTTCTCATAGCTTTCGACAAATTGACATCTTGTGTTGGCTGTGTATGTAAATAATATTCATTATGAAAATCTTTTTCAGGCTCTTGGTTTTGAATACGAGTTCACGGAGAAGTTCAGCCTGTCAGTTGATAGCATCGATTTGAACCACCTCTCGGTGTTCACCTTACAACAAGAGAAGCAATTATACGAGTTTGTATTGTCTGCCAACAGTCATGGACAAAACTTTTTGGTGAGTCTTTTTCTTTACATAAATTAACCCGGGCTTACCCAAAATGAGCACAAATACATTTTTGACATCTTTCTCAGAAAGCAAGGTTATGTTGTAAAAGAGTAAGACGGTCGGCACCTGGGATTCTGAACCCTAGAAACCAACCACTTCGAGAAATTCAAACAATCTACTTGCTTGCTTCCCTATGCCCCTAAGTGGGGCGTAAAGAGAGTTTGGTTTTGTATTGGATATACCTACTGGAATATTATTTTTTTAAATCTGTATAATGACATAGTATTACAAAGTTACTAGAGGTATTGCTAGTTTAATGGTTTATGATTTTATCTCTTTCCTTTTCTAATGGTGAATGATTAGGCACAAGAAAATCCATAACGGAGGTGGGTTATTGTGTAAATATGTCGTGATCACTTCTTTAATCAATTTTCGCTTTCTCTTTCTAATGAATTAGAACTAGGGCATCTTTTGTATATACAAAGTCTACCTACCACTAGGTACCAGTGTGCTTAATTAAACATTTAAAATGTTGTGTTGTTTGTTTCAGGTGAGATTCCCAAAGGGAGATCTGATCAACTACAAATGCCACTGCCACCACGGAGATGGATCCCACAAGATGGACGCCACCCTCACTCTTTTCCACGGAACCACCATCCTCACCAACACGGAAGTCACCTGGAAACCAAAATATCACTTCAGCCTCATTAACTCAGTCAAAGGTATTTCATCTGTGACAACAAGAGTACCTACATACGTATACATCTCGTTAGCCTACTTGTTGTCTATGGGCCAACATTATAAGTCTGTTAATTTCATTTACCATAAATTGGCACAAAATTGATTTAACTTCTTACTCGGAAGTATAAACATCCGTTATAACTATAACTATGACTAACAGTAACATTCTTTTATCTAAAAGAGAAAGAAAGAACGAAAGATAGATTTATCTACTTACATTATTTAAAGTCTTGCTGTAGCTTTCACCATTTCATAAATTTCTTTATACGGATTTCTTTCCACAAAATCAATTAAGAATCTATAAAATCAGCAAAATATTTTGGATTTATTGCAATTAATGATGTAAGTCTATAAAATAATCAAGACAACTCACGCATAACAACTTACAGATGACAGTCCGTAAAAGCGCCTTCATAGAAACATATCGATAATTTTCTTTTATTATATGGATGCCGGGAAACTTTTCTTACAAGTTCATTAGTTACTTTGAAATTGTATGCCTTAAAAGCACCCAATTCGTTGTCAAGAGATTGCACGTTAGGAAACTAGCCTATGATCAGAACTGAAATTTTGTACGTGTTTTTCAGTTCAAATTTTTTTCTAGCTGTGACTTTAGTAGTGACCTCGGTAGCAATAAGAAGTCCCAGTTACTTTAATAATCTTCCCGGAGTTGGCATGTTACCTCAGATTGGTCGAAACCGGTTGACTAGAAAAAAAATTTACTCAGACATATTCTTTAAAAAGAAATGTTAACCGTATTTGTGTATCGTTGTTTCAGATCAACCAGATGTGCTGAAAGTGTTTGCCGATTTGGATGGTTTGAAAAAGTTAGAAGCTGGAATTATTCACAGCACTGGAAAATCCACTAACCAACTTGTCCACTTGCTTATCGATATCACTGAGAAGAAACCTAAGCTTAAATGGAATGTAGCCAGTGCTAATGTCAAACCCGTTGTTGTAAGTCTACAATTTCTTGTTATTAAAATTTTTGATTCTGTAGAAGTTCAAGGATTTAAAAAGTGTAGGTACAGTGGAGTTATTGGCGACATTGGACTTATATGTACATACACATGTACGAGTAGCTACCTGCCCTGTGGGTAAAGTAGTATGTGTGCCGTTAGTTTCAAAACTTCGACAGGAGAAGCATGAACTTTTTTCTGTGACTTATGTGACTGTGTCCCTGTAATAATTTTGTGTTGTTGTCACCCTACTGATACCATATTTTGCAAGTGTACTTTCCTCTACTTAATTAAGTTTACATGCTACAATTAAAATCATATACCTACTTAATTTAGTTTAAATGCTACAATTAAAATCATGTACCTACTTAATTTTGTTTTGTTTTGTAGGAAAAAATGAACAAAAATGTGAAGACGATCCTCGAGAAGGGAACTCCATATTTTAAAGAATCTCATCAAAAATTACTTGAAATAAGTAAGAAGTGGTATGAAATGAACTTCAAAAACTCTCCAGACTTCGGCCGATTCATTGAGTCCTACAAGAAGGAGTTGGAGAAGATGTCCAACGAACTTAAAGCCGATACATCACTTGCCAATTTCGCAGAAGCCGTGTAAGTAAAAACATAATTTACCAAATTATCTTCAGTATTGTCTGAGAGTACGGTGAATTTAGTGGAATCCAATAGCATTATTAGAAGTCGATTCCGTAGCAGTTCCGCTAAAATTAGGCATCCACTAAAATTTCAAAAATAACATATCCTGAGTAATATGAAATTAGAAATGAGCGATGCTAATATAACTGTAAGTGATTTCAACCAAATGGTACCCAAATGTCGTATTCTCATAACAACTGCCAAATTTGCTTATAGCTTTAATAAATTTATCTTGATCAAGAAATATAACAATATTGACACAATATATTAATCAATACTAAAAATAAATGAATACAAAAATGTTATAACTGAAGAAAAGAAATTCTTGTGAATAACCTTTCTGTATCGTAAAAAAATTACTATTTTTTTTTTCAATCTTCTCCAGATCCAAAGTTTTCTTGACCGTCAACAAACTAGTTGTAGATGTCACTGGACATTTGATGGATTTATTCGGATCTGTGAATGAAGCCTTGGCTAAAATAGTCCAATCATTGGCAAAAGCCTGGACTGATAATTTGTTACCCGCCTTGACCAATGCTGCTGAAACCCTTGGACAGGCCTTCATGAAGTTGGCTGCAAACGTTTTTGAACTGATTTCTCACTATGTTGCTTATGCCGCTGAATTCATAGATAAAAACTCTGCTACATTCCAACCAATTGTCGACAGTGCTGCTAAAGTATTGAAAGGTGAGTTTTTAACAAAATTTTGTTTTCATATATTATAATGTCGGCGTTTAGTGTCGAGACGAAATGTAAACTGTTTGATGGGTGTGTGTTGCCATTCTTCTCTATTGGAATGAGTCCTGGCACCTAACCAAGGCCCAGGCACAAAAAGTATCTGCTTTTGTAACGAAGTGCCTCAGGAGAATCTTAAATATAAAGTGGTACGATGCTATACACTCTCGGCGCACGCCCATCACTTCCATCACTGTGGAGAGGAGATGGACGGAGCTGGTTACGGATACCGAATGACAGTTGGCCAAGGGGAGTGCTGTTCTTCGTCTCATCAGGGTCTTGAAGACCTTCTAATACATTGTTTCATTCTTTCGAGGCAGAGTGGGGGATTTGGAATAGGAGATGGTCATTGAAGCTGCGCAATGGAGAGCTCTTGTTGACTCCCTATGCCAGTAAGTGGGGTCAAAAAGGGAGAATTGATTGATTGATGATAATAATAGCAAGCCTCTTCGCCTACTGGTAAAACATGCCCCAGAAATAAGCTAATCTACGATTCTATTTACTTATTTAGCACCCATGTATTTGTAAGGATATATAAGTATTAAAATCAATAATTAATGTATAATGTTACAGAAATCGCAGAAGTATTACAAGGGGGAATGGAAGAGTTACGCAAACAAGCCATTGAGACATTTGAATACCTAAAGAAAGAATTGGAGGGAACATCTTTTGGACAATTCTTCAATGAAAACGTAAGTGTTGCAACATATTATTGCTCATGATCTCGGATTATAAATCGGAATCATGATCTATAATGTTGTTTTTTTCTTCCAGGTGGATCTTCCAAAAGAATTCTTCCTATTCCTGGAACAAATCTTCGAGAAGCTGAAGGAATTCAGCTCAACCAATGAGCTGAACGACTTCTTCGATGCCATCTTAAAGGCTATTAAAAACGTGAGTATTTGATGAGAAAACTTTTTAAATTGTATAAATAATTAATGAAAATTAACAACTTTGCTTATTTGATAAAAAACTAAAACAAATATTGAATATGATAAAATATTTTAATCAAAAGTACCTACATATCTGTTATGGATCCAATCATTTTAGAAATTTATTTAAAGACGAAGAAAACGGAATAATTTTTATCTAACATTGAAATAATAATTTTTACTCAAATTATAATTTCAATTGCAAAGTTCAGCAATTATTAAAATTGAACATTATTTGGTTTATGTGTGATGCGATGATACAAGAAAATAAGAAAGTTACATAACTGAATTATTAATTAGATTACTGTACAGTGAATCCAAGCCATGACTATTGAATAACCAACATACATGGTCAATAATTACACAGGATACATCCATCATCATTCTCGTCGCTCCCTCATTGCTGAGAATTGTGACCATCAACTGGTGCAAGCCCAAGTGTAGGGCTTACCACAGTGTCCCCCTGTTGCCTTTTTAACCTCGTCGCTCCCAACTCGTCTGAGCTGGACCCTAAGCTCTAGTTCTTTCGATCCTCCCTATCTAAACTATTATCTGCACTTCTTGAAATGTGTCCAAAAAAATTATATGACACGTTGCACACACACACTGTGGACAGCCGTTCTACCATAGCAGTGCTTTAATTTTGTATTTTTTTTTACAGCAAATCAACCACAAAAAAGTAGACACCATTGAAGAACTGAAGGATATCTACAAGAAAGGTGTAGCTGCTTTCGATAGTGTTATAAAGATGGATGTTGGTATCCCAGACGTCAAAGTTCCAGATTTAGGTTTCGTAAGTACCAGTAACTTCCCAACATGAATTAATATTTTACCTGCAGAAATTTCTTTCAACTTAGTCTGGTTTGCAGTTGCCCTTCTTGGATGCCGATCTGCCAGCCCTCGTCCCACCACAAACAAGCTTCTTGAACCGCATCACCCATGGAAGTCTTCCAAGTATTGAGTCCTTGCTTCAAGGATACAGACCTGTCAGTCTCTGCCCAGCTGACTGGATTCCTCCACAAAGATGTAAGCACTCAATCATACGGTGAATCTCACTAGTTATGCCAAATAGCTATCGCTGTTTTTTTAACCCTTACCGACGACAAATATACTAAAAATGTCATTCTATCTCTTAGTTTCCGTTTTAATTATTGAATAATTGGTTGGTTGATAAGCGGAGGGAAATAAGTGATCCTATGTGCTTGTTTGATTTCAGTGCAAGCAATAGTCGCAGGAGGTCAACACTTGTTCACATACGACGGACGTCACATGACCTACCCAGGATCTTGCAAGTACGTACTCTCACAAGACGCAGTCGATGGTAACTTCTCCATCGTCCTTGAACTGGTTAAGGGAACTGCCAAATCCATCACACTCTGGGATAAATCGGGAGATGCTGTTGAAGTTTGCAATGAGGTATTTTCATATAGTATTATTTCTCTACTAGTTCACCCAGCAAACGTTGATCTGCCATATAAATTATTTCATTTATAAGGCCATAATGCCAGTGACAATAATATGTTGTTGCACGTCGTTTGGTTTTTATTTATTATTATAGATGTATTAGTTCCATGTTAACTGGGATAAATCGGGAGATGCTGTTGAAGTTTGCAATGAGGTATTTTCATATAGTATTATTTCTCTACTAGTTCACCCAGCAAACGTTGATCTGCCATATAAATTATTTCATTTATAAGGCCATAATGCCAGTGACAATAATATGTTGTTGCACGTCGTTTGGTTTTTATTTATTATTATAGATGTATTAGTTCCATGTTAACTGGGATAAATCGGGAGATGCTGTTGAAGTTTGCAATGAGGTATTTTCATATAGTATTATTTCTCTACTAGTTCACCCAGGAAACGTTGATCTGCCATAT
Organism: Mystacides longicornis; assembly: GCA_963576905.1. Lineage (NCBI taxonomy): Eukaryota > Metazoa > Arthropoda > Insecta > Trichoptera > Leptoceridae > Mystacides > Mystacides longicornis. Next base: position 7,471,515 of record OY756431.1, on the reverse strand, counting down.
AAATTATTTCATTTATAAGGCCATAATGCCAGTGACAATAATATGTTGTTGCACGTCGTTTGGTTTTTATTTATTATTATAGATGTATTAGTTCCATGTTAACTGGGATAAATCGGGAGATGCTGTTGAAGTTTGCAATGAGGTATTTTCATATAGTATTATTTCTCTACTAGTTCACCCAGCAAACGTTGATCTGCCATATAAATTATTTCATTTATAAGGCCATAATGCCAGTGACAATAATATGTTGTTGCACATTCAGAGCTGTTCCGAGTACAGGAAAAAAATACTCGAGTACTGAGTACAAGTACTGCACACAAATATACTCGGAGTACAAGTACAAGTACTCAGATCGAAGTACTCGAGTACAAAATACCGAGTACAAGTACCGAGTACATGAGTGATTAAACGCAAATCTTTTATAAACCTCTAACAACTTTGCGCATGTTTTAAAACATAATGTAATCGCGAGCAATTGAATCGATCATTACAACAAACTGCATGAAATAAAAATTTTACAAAAAAAGTGACTAACTACAATATTATTACATTAAAAAAATGGGTAAAATAACGCCTCCACGTGGTGCACCCCCGGGCAACGTTATAACGGCAAAATTCTATCAATAAGGAAGAGAGAAAGCAGATAAACCAAAGAGGATTGAATTAAAAACAAGAAAATAGAACATGGTATGGTAAATGATACAAATCGCAAAAACAGCTCTCCTCTGGGCAATAAGACAAGAGACCTTGGAAAAAATCAATAAGGAAGAGAGAAAGCAGATAAACCAAAGAGGATTGTATTAAAAACAAGAAAATAGAACATGGTATGGTAAATGATATAAATCGCAAAAACAGCTCTCATCTGGGCATTAAGACAAGAGACCTTGGAACAAATAGAAGATAGAAGAAGTATGTAGTTCTAAGACCGAATATCTGACAAAAGAGCTATGTATTGATGTTATACTGCTTCAGGAAACCCACACAGCAAACTTAAACCAACTCACCATCAGAGGTACCTACGGTTCCCGGTTTCAACCTAGCTGGCGCTGTCCACAGCATGGCCACCGACGTACGCGACGGCCTGATTTGGATTTGGAAAACATTGTTTTAAATCAAATAGGACACAAAAATTCGTCATCGTTTACAAACCTGATAGATTCCAGTGGCCACCCACAGTCATTCCTTCAGCCCTCCCACATCCATCTGTCATAATGCGAGACTTTAATAATGGGAGCAATCACACCAACTGGGGATTTAGAACCACAGACAATAATGGTGAGGACCTCACGAAATATATGGAGACTGAGAATCTTCACCTCGTTTATGATGCCAAAGACAGAGGCACCTTTTATCAGCTAGATGGAACGGCTACACCCAGGACTTGTGCTTGTCCTCGAAGGTCTCGCGATGGAACTTCCAAAATGACAAATGGGACATCTTCGCCGCCCATTTCGATGAGACATTGATGTCTCTCGTACCACTGCCTACTAACTACCATAAATTTATAACATCAGTTTCAGAGGCCGCCAAACAGTCTATACCATGAGGATATCGTAAAACATACATCCCGGATGGAAGGAACATTGCAAGAATCTCTACAACAGTTAATCCGTAAGGCATGATCCCTACTCCATAAAATGTGGCAAATTAAACCACCGGACCGCACAGCAAAGATTTCAGCGAACCTTGTTGCAAACAAAATAGTAGACAACGGCAGAGCCCCCGGAGACAAAACATTCTAACCTAAGGTTAAGGAACAGCTCCACACAGCACAAAGGACTGTCCAATCCGATCTACTCTATAAAATGACGATTCCGTCTTTTTTTTCAAAGACTTATTTAGTTTTTGAAATAACCAATTCAATCATAATACACGGGTTTTAAAAACAACAATTTCGTCACCAACACTCTCAAATTAAAAACGAGAACCATACATTCACACTTTACCACTACCAATAATCACGACACCTAACAAGTCTCTACTTGCAATATAAATACAAATTACGTATCATAGTAGGTTTAACGTATTCCAATAAATCCAAAGATGTACTCGAGAACTTGAAATGTACTCGAGTACCTTTAATGTACTCGAGTACCTTTGATGTACTCGAGTACTTTGAATGTACTCGAGTACATTCAAAAGTACTCGAGTACATTCAAAGTACTCGAGTACATTCAAAGTACTCGAGTACATTTTAGGCTCAAAAACGTACCGAATACAAGTACAAGTACAGGTTTTAGAAATGTACTCGTGGACTGAGTACCGAGTACACCAAAAGTACTCAGAGTACAATCTACGAGTACTTGTACTCGAGTACCGCCCAGCTCTGTGCACATTGTTTGGTTTTTATTTATTATTATAGATGTATTAGTTCCATGTTAACTGGGATAAATCGGGAGATGCTGTTGAAGTTTGCAATGAGGTATTTTCATATAGTATTATTTCTCTACTAGTTCACCCAGCAAACGTTGATCTGCCATATAAATTATTTCATTTATAAGGCCATAATGCCAGTGACAATAATATGTTGTTGCACGTCGTTTGGTTTTTATTTATTATTATAGATGTATTAGTTCCATGTTAACTGGGATAAATCGGGAGATGCTGTTGAAGTTTGCAATGAGGTATTTTCATATAGTATTATTTCTCTACTAGTTCACCCAGCAAACGTTGATCTGCCATATAAATTATTTCATTTATAAGGCCATAATGCCAGTGACAATAATATGTTGTTGCACGTCGTTTGGTTTTTATTTATTATTATAGATGTATTAGTTCCATGTTAACTGGGATAAATCGGGAGATGCTGTTGAAGTTTGCAATGAGGTATTTTCATATAGTATTATTTCTCTACTAGTTCACCCAGCAAACGTTGATCTGCCATATAAATTATTTCATTTATAAGGCCATAATGCCAGTGACAATAATATGTTGTTGCACGTCGTTTGGTTTTTATTTATTATTATAGATGTATTAGTTCCATGTTAACTGGGATAAATCGGGAGATGCTGTTGAAGTTTGCAATGAGGTATTTTCATATAGTATTATTTCTCTACTAGTTCACCCAGCAAACGTTGATCTGCCATATAAATTATTTCATTTATAAGGCCATAATGCCAGTGACAATAATATGTTGTTGCACGTCGTTTGGTTTTTATTTATTATTATAGATGTATTAGTTCCATGTTAACTGGGATAAATCGGGAGATGCTGTTGAAGTTTGCAATGAGGTATTTTCATATAGTATTATTTCTCTACTAGTTCACCCAGCAAACGTTGATCTGCCATATAAATTATTTCATTTATAAGGCCATAATGCCAGTGACAATAATATGTTGTTGCACGTCGTTTGGTTTTTATTTATTATTATAGATGTATTAGTTCCATGTTAACTGGGATAAATCGGGAGATGCTGTTGAAGTTTGCAATGAGGTATTTTCATATAGTATTATTTCTCTACTAGTTCACCCAGCAAACGTTGATCTGCCATATAAATTATTTCATTTATAAGGCCATAATGCCAGTGACAATAATATGTTGTTGCACGTCGTTTGGTTTTTATTTATTATTATAGATGTATTAGTTCCATGTTAACTGGGATAAATCGGGAGATGCTGTTGAAGTTTGCAATGAGGTATTTTCATATAGTATTATTTCTCTACTAGTTCACCCAGCAAACGTTGATCTGCCATATAAATTATTTCATTTATAAGGCCATAATGCCAGTGACAATAATATGTTGTTGCACGTCGTTTGGTTTTTATTTATTATTATAGATGTATTAGTTCCATGTTAACTGGGATAAATCGGGAGATGCTGTTGAAGTTTGCAATGAGGTATTTTCATATAGTATTATTTCTCTACTAGTTCACCCAGCAAACGTTGATCTGCCATATAAATTATTTCATTTATAAGGCCATAATGCCAGTGACAATAATATGTTGTTGCACGTCGTTTGGTTTTTATTTATTATTATAGATGTATTAGTTCCATGTTAACTGGGATAAATCGGGAGATGCTGTTGAAGTTTGCAATGAGGTATTTTCATATAGTATTATTTCTCTACTAGTTCACCCAGCAAACGTTGATCTGCCATATAAATTATTTCATTTATAAGGCCATAATGCCAGTGACAATAATATGTTGTTGCACGTCGTTTGGTTTTTATTTATTATTATAGATGTATTAGTTCCATGTTAACTGGGATAAATCGGGAGATGCTGTTGAAGTTTGCAATGAGGTATTTTCATATAGTATTATTTCTCTACTAGTTCACCCAGCAAACGTTGATCTGCCATATAAATTATTTCATTTATAAGGCCATAATGCCAGTGACAATAATATGTTGTTGCACGTCGTTTGGTTTTTATTTATTATTATAGATGTATTAGTTCCATGTTAACTGGGATAAATCGGGAGATGCTGTTGAAGTTTGCAATGAGGTATTTTCATATAGTATTATTTCTCTACTAGTTCACCCAGCAAACGTTGATCTGCCATATAAATTATTTCATTTATAAGGCCATAATGCCAGTGACAATAATATGTTGTTGCACGTCGTTTGGTTTTTATTTATTATTATAGATGTATTAGTTCCATGTTAACTGGGATAAATCGGGAGATGCTGTTGAAGTTTGCAATGAGGTATTTTCATATAGTATTATTTCTCTACTAGTTCACCCAGCAAACGTTGATCTGCCATATAAATTATTTCATTTATAAGGCCATAATGCCAGTGACAATAATATGTTGTTGCACGTCGTTTGGTTTTTATTTATTATTATAGATGTATTAGTTCCATGTTAACTGGGATAAATCGGGAGATGCTGTTGAAGTTTGCAATGAGGTATTTTCATATAGTATTATTTCTCTACTAGTTCACCCAGCAAACGTTGATCTGCCATATAAATTATTTCATTTATAAGGCCATAATGCCAGTGACAATAATATGTTGTTGCACGTCGTTTGGTTTTTATTTATTATTATAGATGTATTAGTTCCATGTTAACTGGGATAAATCGGGAGATGCTGTTGAAGTTTGCAATGAGGTATTTTCATATAGTATTATTTCTCTACTAGTTCACCCAGCAAACGTTGATCTGCCATATAAATTATTTCATTTATAAGGCCATAATGCCAGTGACAATAATATGTTGTTGCACGTCGTTTGGTTTTTATTTATTATTATAGATGTATTAGTTCCATGTTAACTTGGATAAATCGGGAGATGCTGTTGAAGTTTGCAATGAGGTATTTTCATATAGTATTATTTCTCTACTAGTTCACCCAGCAAACGTTGATCTGCCATATAAATTATTTCATTTATAAGGCCATAATGCCAGTGACGATAATATGTTGTTGCACGTCGTTTGGTTTTTATTTATTATTATAGATGTATTAGTTCCATGTTAACTGGGATAAATCGGGAGATGCTGTTGAAGTTTGCAATGAGGTATTTTCATATAGTATTATTTCTCTACTAGTTCACCCAGCAAACGTTGATCTGCCATATAAATTATTTCATTTATAAGGCCATAATGCCAGTGACAATAATATGTTGTTGCACGTCGTTTGGTTTTTATTTATTATTATAGATGTATTAGTTCCATGTTAACTGGGATAAATCGGGAGATGCTGTTGAAGTTTGCAATGAGGTATTTTCATATAGTATTATTTCTCTACTAGTTCACCCAGCAAACGTTGATCTGCCATATAAATTATTTCATTTATAAGGCCATAATGCCAGTGACAATAATATGTTGTTGCACGTCGTTTGGTTTTTATTTATTATTATAGATGTATTAGTTCCATGTTAACTGGGATAAATCGGGAGATGCTGTTGAAGTTTGCAATGAGGTATTTTCATATAGTATTATTTCTCTACTAGTTCACCCAGCAAACGTTGATCTGCCATATAAATTATTTCATTTATAAGGCCATAATGCCAGTGACAATAATATGTTGTTGCACGTCGTTTGGTTTTTATTTATTATTATAGATGTATTAGTTCCATGTTAACTGGGATAAATCGGGAGATGCTGTTGAAGTTTGCAATGAGGTATTTTCATATAGTATTATTTCTCTACTAGTTCACCCAGGAAACGTTGATCTGCCATATAAATTATTTCATTTATAAGGCCATAATGCCAGTGACAATAATATGTTGTTGCACGTCGTTTGGTTTTTATTTATTATTATAGATGTATTAGTTCCATGTTAACTGGGATAAATCGGGAGATGCTGTTGAAGTTTGCAATGAGGTATTTTCATATAGTATTATTTCTCTACTAGTTCACCCAGCAAACGTTGATCTGCCATATAAATTATTTCATTTATATGGCCATAATGCCAGTGACAATAATATGTTGTTGCACATTGTTTGGTTTTTATTTATTATTATAGATGTATTAGTTCCATGTTAACTGGGATAAATCGGGAGATGCTGTTGAAGTTTGCAATGAGGTATTTTCATATAGTAATATTTCTCTACTAGTTCACCCAGCAAACGTTGATCTGCCATATAAATTATTTCATTTATAAGGCCATAATGCCAGTGACAATAATATGTTGTTGCACGTCGTTTGGTTTTTATTTATTATTATAGATGTATTAGTTCCATGTTCAACTGGGATAAATCGGGAGATGCTGTTGAAGTTTGCAATGAGGTATTTTCATATAGTATTATTTCTCTACTAGTTCACCCAGCAAACGTTGATCTGCCATATAAATTATTTCATTTATAAGGCCATAATGCCAGTGACAATAATATGTTGTTGCACGTCGTTTGGTTTTTATTTATTATTATAGATGTATTAGTTCCATGTTAACTGGGATAAATCGGGAGATGCTGTTGAAGTTTGCAATGAGGTATTTTCATATAGTATTATTTCTCTACTAGTTCACCCAGCAAACGTTGATCTGCCATATAAATTATTTCATTTATAAGGCCATAATGCCAGTGACAATAATATGTTGTTGCACGTCGTTTGGTTTTTATTTATTATTATAGATGTATTAGTTCCATGTTAACTGGGATAAATCGGGAGATGCTGTTGAAGTTTGCAATGAGGTATTTTCATATAGTATTATTTCTCTACTAGTTCACCCAGGAAACGTTGATCTGCCATATAAATTATTTCATTTATAAGGCCATAATGCCAGTGACAATAATATGTTGTTGCACGTCGTTTGGTTTTTATTTATTATTATAGATGTATTAGTTCCATGTTAACTGGGATAAATCGGGAGATGCTGTTGAAGTTTGCAATGAGGTATTTTCATATAGTATTATTTCTCTACTAGTTCACCCAGCAAACGTTGATCTGCCATATAAATTATTTCATTTATAAGGCCATAATGCCAGTGACAATAATATGTTGTTGCACGTCGTTTGGTTTTTATTTATTATTATAGATGTATTAGTTCCATGTTAACTGGAATAAATCGGGAGATGCTGTTGAAGTTTGCAATGAGGTATTTTCATATAGTATTATTTCTCTACTAGTTCACCCAGCAAACGTTGATCTGCCATATAAATTATTTCATTTATAAGGCCATAATGCCAGTGACAATAATATGTTGTTGCACGTCGTATGGTTTTTATTTATTATTATAGATGTATTAGTTCCATGTTAACTGGGATAAATCGGGAGATGCTGTTGAAGTTTGCAATGAGGTATTTTCATATAGTATTATTTCTCTACTAGTTCACCCAGCAAACGTTGATCTGCCATATAAATTATTTCATTTATAAGGCCATAATGCCAGTGACAATAATATGTTGTTGCACGTCGTTTGGTTTTTATTTATTATTATAGATGTATTAGTTCCATGTTAACTGGGATAAATCGGGAGATGCTGTTGAAGTTTGCAATGAGGTATTTTCATATAGTATTATTTCTCTACTAGTTCACCCAGCAAACGTTGATCTGCCATATAAATTATTTCATTTATAAGGCCATAATGCCAGTGACAATAATATGTTGTTGCACGTCGTTTGGTTTTTATTTATTATTATAGATGTATTAGTTCCATGTTAACTGCTTTCCTTTTTTCCAATCAAACAAGCTTCGACAGTTTGTGGGCGCAATTTAAATAAAAACGACTCATTTGAAATGCTAGACAATTTATTCAGGATACCTAATACAAAAAATCGACATTAATGCAAAAATAAACGACTAAACTCCAGGATGCCCATACAAATCGCTAGCATACACGCCTTGCATGCCAGGATCCTTCCACACAACTCTCTTTTCATACATCTTCCATTCTCGGCCATACCTCATATACCTGCATTCAACCCTTCCAGGTAGCATCCTTTCATCCTTACTTGCATACACTTATGACAACCGTACACTACATCTATCTCTTTCACACATATAACCTTACCTGCTATTCATATCATATAGGTATCTCTCTCTCTCACACACACACACGCAAACATATACAAAACTCTGCACTCACAGCCACTCAAATCTAGAAAGATCTATCATCTGTTACAAATTTATAGTATAACTGAGCATGTGTTGAATATGTGCCTGCCTCGTTAAACGTTTACCGGCAACCATCACTGGTCACCAGGTTTCCAACAATAATAAATCAGAATAATGATCTCAGAGCTGAGTTTCCCATATATGTTGTTATGGCAAGTGGCGCCTTTAACAACATTGCCAAAGTATGAAAGATGACAGAAATATGACCAATAATATGCTTTTGTTTTTCTAGAACAAACTCAAAGTGAACAATCAACCACATGGCTTCCCTCTCATCAAATCCAACATAGAAGCATTCAGAAACGGGGATCACTTCGAGATGAAGAGCAGCTACGGAGTGAAGATTCAATGCACCACCACACTTGACGTATGTATCAATCATACACAACAGTTAAACATATTTAGAGGTTGTTATTTTACCGTACCTTACCTGTAACGAAATCTTTGTTTCTTTTACAAAAATAGCTCTGCTACATTGAAGCCTCAGGATACTACTTTGGAAAACTTCGTGGACTTCTCGGAGACGGAAACAACGAGCCATACGATGATTTCAGAATGCCTAATGGAAAGGTGACATTTTTTTTTTAATTTTATATCATCAACAGCTTTTCATCATATACTTTGTATTGTTAAAAAAAGTTGACTGGCCGTCACCCTTACCTATACCCATCCTTGTATTTACTCTTTCTCATTAAGGGTGTAAAGTCTTTGTGACCCCACTTATGGCGTAAAGAGGCAACAAGAGCCCTCCACCGAGCTCGATCTCGTGTGGCTTCGATCTAAACAGCGAGTTGGAAATATTAAGAAACGGTTCAAAACAAATTTGGCTCCGCACCGAATCAATAATAATAATGTTTGTGACGAAAGCGCACTTGCCTAGCAGAGTCATTATATCTAATTATGTAACTAATGTTTTAAACCATTCCTTATTTTACAACAGATTCACACATCACTCATTGATTTTGGAAAAGCCTACGCCTTAACAAATTGCCCAGCACCCAAAGTTCCAGAACACCACGGACACGACCACCGCCATGTCCAAACATCTGGACTTTGCCAAGAAGTCTTTGGAGAAGATTCACCTCTCGCTGCTGGAGATTTTGCCCTCGAAATCGACAACTATAAGTAATTGATTTTTTTTTACCAACATACATAATATCACAGAGAGGCAAAAAACACTCTTTAATCTAAGTAGCGTAAGTCTCATGAGGTCCCAGGTTCAATTCCTGGCGGAGTCTGAAAATGAAATTTCTACTTTGGGTTGGAATCCAGTCGCCTAAGATTGGACGGAACCCGTCGACTGATAGAGAATGCTTAAATATTAAGTTCCGCCGATTATACTAAAACCTGTGTATCAAAGAGTATTAAGTCATGCCAGCTATACCAACATCTTTCAATAGATAGTGTTAATTTGTTTTATTACAGAGAAGCTTGTGAACACGTTGTTGCCAAGAATGAGCCCAACATGAAGGAGGAAGTCTGCCTTATTGCTAAGGCCTACCAACTTGGATTGAAAAAGAATGCCTTCTTCCTGCCACTCCCTGAAACTTGCAACCAGTGCTCTTTAGATGGTAAAATCCTCGAGCCACATCAAAAGGTTCCATTGAAGTTGCCTACAAATCAAGTGGATATTTTCGTCTTCGTTGAAACTACCAAGGTATTTGATGTATATTATTGATTTTTTTTTATTTACCCATAAGGGGTAGGCATAGAGAATAGACCTCAACTTTTTCCTATCTGTATTTCAATAATGAGGTACTGATGCAGAAGAGAAATCAATGTTAATGCAATTTTGTATTTTTACAGACCAACGAGAAAAACTTCAAGGAGATAGTGATACCAGTGTTGTCGTCCGTGATTGACCAACTCAAAGCAAAGAAGCTGGATGACATCAAAGTAACCCTAGGAGGATTCAGCCCCAAATTCAACAAACCATTGGAGTTTGATGTCAAGGATGGTGAGTACACTATTCATTGCCCATGTAACGTTGAGAGGGGTCCTTGAAGGACTTCTATTACGGTAAAACAAAGACTTAACCCTTAGTATGATCTGGAAGAAAAAAGTCCCAAGTCAAAAATACCCATTTTAAATCATTTTTACCAAAGATAGTAAAATATGGTTCTGTTTATTCTTGAAAAGTGACCTAAGTGTAATCACATGTATGCCAGCAGGGGGTGAAAGTGTGCATTTTCTATAGTAGGTATTCTTTATGATAATACCAGGTTATTATCATAAAGAAAGTCACAAGACACAGTTTAAAATTCCAGCTATAATGTCACAAGTCTAAACATTTATTTTTTCAGAAACTGTTCCATGGGCGATTTCAGTCCATGACTAATAATTAATTATCTCTTACTCTCAGAATTTACAAATTACTCTTTAGACAATTAAAAAATTCAACATATTATTATAGAGGTTTAACACTTGAAAAAAAATTAAATGACTCCTGAAAAAAGTCATTTTTTGAATTGTGACAGTTTTCTTCCGGGATCAGCAAAATTGATTTTTTTTTTATTTCTTTATTTGATAAATCTTACAGGAACATACAGTCATATTATACATAAGTACAAAACGAATACAGGAAATAATTTTCTTGGTGAACTTGTAAAATCTAATATCAACAATATTTCTATTTCAGTTAAACTGTCAGACAACAAAGTAAGTTTCGTTGATGAAGAGAGAAGTACTAAATGGCAATCTCCAATCGCTACAGAAAATGTTAAAGTAGATAAAGCTTTGAACGATCTCGCACAAATAATACAGAGAGCCACTGTTGAATTAGGTAATATTTTTTTGCCGTTTCTTGTGTCGGATTTGATATTATTTTCCTGTCTAAAATTATAAATGTTAAATAGCAGAATTCAATTTGGAGGTTAACAATTTCATTGAATTATCTTGCAGGATTTGACAACTTCCGCGTGGCACATTTGATGATGGGAACGACCGTGAAGCCAAGACCGAAAGCCATGATTGTATCCCTTGTAGCCCATTCTGAGCCATACGAATCAAACCCAATTGTAAGTATTTCATTATTTAATTCTTTGTCAGCTTTATCCATTAGATGCCACCCTCCATCTCCCCTTCTGTGATATTTCAAGTTTTTCCCCAAACCCCTCCCAAGTAATCAATTATATTCTTCTAGAGGATTTTTGACGTCTGCGGTATAAATAATTGACTGTGGGCGTTTCTGCTTGATAAGCATGCTCGAGGTCTACGGGAGGAATTAGCCACCGAAAGAGGGCCTTCCATGTCAAACGAACCTTCTTGCCAAAATTCAGGCAAAAAAAAAAACTCCGAAGGTCCGAGACTGGCCCAATTCGATGCGACCTCATGCCTCGAACAGGTACCAAAAAGGGGGCCGAAATTCGGCTATCAGATATAGTGTATATAGACAAACGGAAAAGGTTCCTGATGGTGTACAGACTACAGGGGATGAAAGCTATCTTTTGACTATGTAACTCTTGACTCTAAATACCTAAACGTACTTCCGGCAGAGACTCAAAATAGGACAGGATTTAACTACGCGAAAATTATGCCACGACTAGCTGCAGTCAAAACGATCCTGCCTATTAACAATTTTAATGTCTATCTCGCGTGCATTTAATTATTATCGAGCTCAATATCAAAATAAACGTTCAATTACTTTATAAACGAACAAATCAATCAACCTTCTAGTCACATTACGTACGGGCTGTCATTTAAACCGCAAGTTCTTCCTCATTGGAATTCCAAATCGCTCAACTGCTTCGGTCTTAGCGCGCGACCTTTTCGCCAGTGAACCTCATGAACTGAGCTGAAAAGCGTCCAAATCAGCAACAGCCCATTCTCATAGACAGTCATGTGGGGAAGGTCTTCAGCTTGCGCCAACAGCCCTCCTACACATACCGGTTTTATAACTTTACGTTTATCACGGCGGCGAAAACTAAAATACAAACTCTATCTGTGCGCGGACAGATGCGAACTTTTAGTAAACTCATTCATAGCTCGACTGAATAAAATTACTCTCACGGGGAACAAACACACCAATGTACCTACTTTTACAAATGAAAATTCTACACTAAGCTTACTAGAAGGTTCTAAATATGAAATTCTTAACCGGATTCAAAAATAAACATTAAAGATAGGTCACACCACTGGTATCGGAAAATGGGGTAACCCGCGAATGACAGATAACAATTTGCGACGTGTGTTTGACATGTGACGTGTGAAAACAATACAGGGAGGTACATGCTGCAATACAATAAGCCCAATGGCACACAGAGATCACAAATATTCAAAACAATGCCGTAACGCATCGGCCATATATCTCTCAGCTAAAACCAATCGAGCAACTCGCTCATAAGCATGCTTGGCGGGGGGAGGGGGGGGGGGCAACAAACAAAATACAACATAAAAATATATCTCTGTGCCCTATCATCGTCCTGGGGGTAGCTGCCAGCGACGAAACAAAAACACTCTAATAAAAATATGGTCACTCACCCGAAATTCAGCATACCTACCTTCAAATATTTAGCACAATGCACAAAAAGAAAATAAACACGTCACATTCACACATATGAGGTATGGTGTGTCACTTGTCCCTTTCTACCTCGAACCTCGCCACCCGCTCAGATCGGGAATCTTCAATTTATAATAAACCATAATTAAACGGAAGGTTTAATCAACAAACGCGAGACTCTAAACAAAACAACTCTAAATATGTGACACACCATAACTCAATCGTCAAACACTTCCCAATGACTACAGAAACTATAAAACGCGACGGAAATTATAAATTGATTAACAAGGAAACAAAATTGCGATAAACTATGGAGAGATGTTTTCTGAACGAGATCTGATATTGAACTGAAGTAAAAAAAAAATCAAAGCATTCATCTCAAAACAGGAGAATTTACCTTCTATACTAATCGCTGTAAACAATAAAACATTTAAATGGTTTCCTGGATATACATTCAGTGCGTAAAAATTCCAAACTTTCTAATCCGGCATAAACAAATAAGCAACTGTTTTTCAAACTGTTTACCATCGCGCTCCCAAACTTTCAAATAATGACTTAACAATATTTTGAATAACAACACATATTCATAAATCCCTCACATCATGCTACTGAGATACTTGTTGAGTTTTTATTTTTAATATTGAGAAGTCTCAATCTGTTTTTTATGGTTTTTATGGAGACACAGTAAAAGACAACCACCATTACTTTTAAACGTTTTTATTAAACAAGTGACAGAACAACAGGAAACATAGACAATATAGAAATGATGAAAATTGCCATAACTAAAAATAATAATACATCTCAACATGCCCACTCAATTTTCAACATTTCAATTAACCAACAAAAATAATCTTTTATACAACTCAAAACCATACAAACTAAAAAGAAAAAATTATGTTCTGTTATTCTTTGTTACATAATGATAAACCTATATAAAATTTATTATACCTCGGGCCATGCACTGTTTTTGTTAAAACATCTGCAACCATTTCTTCAGTACATAAGTACTTTACATCTATTTTATTATCAACAATGGAATCCTGAATAAAATGGTATCTAATATCAATATGTTTTGTTCTATTATTTACTATCCGATTCTGAGCTATCTTATGAGAAGACTGATTACCATTATACAACAAAACTGGACTGAGATTAATTTCACTGTATAATTCTCCAATAAAATTTCTCAAGAATATTGCCTCCTTGGCTGCATGAGTGAGAGCAATATACTCTGCTTCTGTGGAAGACAAAGCAACACAACTCTGTTTCTTACATTCCCATGAAATGGTATTGCAACCAATTTTAAAAATAAATCCAGAATAAGACCTTCGGTCTTGTATAGAGTTAGCCCAATCTGCATCAACATAGCCACATAAATTTATTTTTGATTTCTTATACATCATACACAAATCAATTGTACCCTTTAAATAACGGAGAATTCTTTTCGCATGAGAAAAATGTTCATTGTTGTAACTGTTATTGAACTGTGAAAGTAAACATACAGAATGCAACAATGAACATTTTTCTCATGCGAAAAGAATTCTTCATCATAAAAACATGGTTGAAGCTATGAATAGCCCTCCCCATCTGTCTCAAGGGGTTGCCCTCACCGGGGGGCTACACCTTCGCATCTCAGAGCTACAATATAATTATTCATGTAATAATTTTTACAGTTACAAATGGTGGATTATGTTCTCAGCACGGCAATTATTGGACGAAAAAGCATGTCAATCAACGCCTTCATTCCCTCAACAGTTTCAGCTGACAATACCAAGGGAGTCATAGGTAAAATTAATTTGTTTTATAAGAAACTGATATTTTTAACCAAAGACCAATATTTTATCTGGGTACTCCCTTTTATTCTATGGGATATGGAAAGAAGTGGGAGTATTAGAAAGCATATGGTATGAAATTAAACATTGCAACAAATTCTCAAATGTTTCTTTAGTTTTGTAGAAATTTAACTTCCGAATGAAGTAAACTGTTTACATATAAAACCAATCAAGTACTTTAAGATTTTAAGAGGTAATTTTTGTACATATTTGAACCACTCCAGGCTTTTGCAAATTTGATTATGTACCTACACTTTAATGTGTATTTTTTCACTTCGAATGTAGGATATCAATATTCCTCAAGTATTGGGATATTTTCAGAGGGTTGAGGGATAAATATTTGGTACATTGCCGCTGTCATCGACAAAACAAAATTTACTGAAAATGAATTCAATTCGTCTTAAAAATGGCTTTAAGTATTAAAGTAATGCATTGTCATCTTGTTCAGAGCTTTTCTGAAGGTTTAAAGTGTCTAGTTACTCCGGGAATGGGTATTAAAAAGTGTGGAAGAATGATCACATTGATTCCCTCCTCAAGATGAGAAAGTTTTATGAGAAATGATATGTCTTTTGAAGAGTGGAAGGCCGTATCTATAGTACAAAAGAAAGTTGGGTTAGTGCGAACACTTATAACTCGAGATCGGCTCAACAGATTTTTATGATGTTTGGTTTATTGGATTCTTCTCCGCTCTGGATAACAAAATAATTATAACAACGCCACCTGTGAAAAATTCCATAAAAACACAATTTTTATTTACTTGACAACTATTGAGTTTGAAAACATTGATACACAGATTTTTGATAGAATTTCCTTTGAGATTTCAGAATTAATTTTTCAACATTCAAACATATTTTAAACTTATTTTTTGTATAAATTACGAATTTGAAATCAATGTTCATAGTAAAGACTACGGACAAAGTCTGTCAGGAAGGCTAGTTTATTTTCTCCTTTTTCGTCCACAAGGGGGATGGTTTGGCCATTTTTGAATAAAAAAAATAGAAGTATGTGATCTCTGCCTCATTGTTGAGGAACGTTGTTACAAATTAAATTTATCGTTACAGGTTTCAACAAGGAAAATGTGTTTGTTTTGGGAGACAAGAAACGCGGCTATGGTCATCCAGAATTGAAAAAATCTCTGACTCATGAAAAGGACAACACCCCATCCAGAGTAGAATTTGTAAGTGGGAGCAAATTTAAAAAAAGAATTCAAAACTATTTCAATATTCAACTTTTATTCTAATTGCCATTCTCCTTTTCAGTTTGATGGTAATGTCTTCTCGACATCAGCATTCTTCGGCGAGAGCCCCGCTGACCGTAAAGCGTACATCAGCTTAGCATCACAGATCATTGCTGACTCAGTCACAGAAGTTGAGATTGAAAAAGTCTGCACTTGCCATACTAGCTTAGTGACTTTACAGCCAGAATTGTCATGCAAGGTTGAAAAATCTAAAGATAAGGTGAGATATTTTTTTTTTATTTTATTTATTTAAAACAACATAAATCAATACATACACAACAATATTAGAATGGACAAAATTATAATCAAAATATAATTATATTATTCCTCCTTATAGAGACAAGTCTCGTGTAAAGGAGACTTTACTTTTATTCATAATGTTAATTAAATATCTCAATGTCTTTTCATGGGGCTGATTATTTAGAGCCATACAAGGGAATAGAGCAACCAATATTGGTCGAAAATTTTAATCTATGGGCTTTGTTTAAATGACATTGACCTAAACAACACATCCCTTACTATGTTCAGGCAAAACACGAGGACGCTTTCGACCTCGGAGTAATAAATCCTCTTTTTTTGTCCCTTATTGCTGCCCCTAGTCATTGGCCTACATCCCTTTACCCCAACTGAACCTACATGATAACATGTTAATATTACTTTCGTATATTATACACAACATTTATGGGGAGTACAGAAAATTTTTGGTAATAGTACAATATATATAGGCTGAGCTTGGGTAAAGGGATGTAGATTAAGGGTGAGGAACAGTATATTATACTTTACTGGTGTAATTGTTGTCCGTACCTTTTATGTAATATTTTTTGTACCATTTTGTATCATAAATAAAAAGACTCGTCCAATATATATTAAAATGCCCTCTTAACTTGTTTGTCAGGCAGGATGTTTTAATGATTTTAAATTTCAATGGACAACCAACCAATTTTCTTAAAGTAATGTTTTATTTGAGATTATTAAAAAAAAAGATTAACTGTTTCTATGGGAACCGTAGTGACAAACTCATTAAAAATTTATGTCTATGGAATACTTCGTTATGAATTATGTCTATGGAATACTTCGTTATGAATTATGTCTATGGAATACTTCGTTATGAAAAGTTATGTCTATGGAATACTTCGTTATAAATTATGTCTATGGAATACTTCGTTATGAATTATGTCTATGGAATACTTCGTTATGAAAAGTTATGTCTATGGAATACTTCGGTGTGAATCATCTGATGATACTTTTTGGTTGACGGATCACAGAATGTTTTCATGACATCCTTCAAAATGCAGTTTTTATTCTTCGATAATGAATTCATTTCATTTTACTTAAAATTTTGGGTTTTTGGGAGTTGATTTTGTATATAAAAAATTTTGGTTGTCTGTTATCTGGAGACTTATCAAGTTAATTTTTAAAATAAATTAATTTTATTTCAGAGGAACAAGTGATCCAGTACCAAGACTAACTAATTAATTATTTAATAATAATATTAAAATAGTCAATACTCACCCCTATTCTTATGTACATATTATTTGATTTATATACTTACACATATCTTACTCATTTATATATTACATTATTTTTACATTTGTATACATTTTTATGCTATTATTTGTACCTAATTACTTATATATGTATATTTTTAGGGCATTGTAAATATGATAAATATATCTTACTTTTATTATTATAATTTACTGTGATTTCTAATATATATTTAGGTATTTTAAAAATATATACAAACCAAAGATAAAAAATAAAAACCATTCCAAATATGTATTTTTCTTATGAAAGTGTTAAATAAAAATGTAGTGATTGGTTATCCATAATACAATGTATTTATTTACGGTTATATGATATGTATTTATAAATGGTCTGTTTTATATATTTGTAGCATTTAATAAACAAAATAAATAATAAAAATATTTGAGGTGTTTTTTTTTATCAAGATTATTAAATTTCTAAGAATTTCTTGTAGAGAATTCAGAAATTGATTCAACCTTAAGCTGTTGGATGGAAGAGATTGCTACAACATTAATCCTGCCAGTAATGTGACATTCTGTTGATCTTTTGATACCCTGATTTCATATTTATGTCTACTTAAAGAATGTAATCCAACCAAATATGGGAATAAAATGGTACCTAACTATACATGAACATAATGTAGAGATTTGTATTGCTGTAACATGTGTTAAGGATGGTTAATGATAGTGGGTTACAGAAAGCTCAATTCTTTCTCCTGTCACTTGTAAGGATTCACAAAAACAAACCAGAATATTCTCAAAATGTGTATGCACAGCCGAAGGATGTAGACATGGTATGGCAGGACATCATTGGAATTGTTTAAGAGCGAAGTCTTGTATTCTACATATGCTCATAAAGAATCCTTGAAAGAAAATTTCCAACAATGAATAAATTTCTATACATAGTATTGAATCTCTTTTCTATACAAAGCTGTGTCACTACAGCCAGTGAAACTTATTGACTGAGACAAGATTTTCTAGTCAACCATTGCCGTTTAATCCGAGACACGAGAAAGTTCAGGTCAAAATTTTACAAAAAATATCTGACCCAAGCCGAAATGGAACCTAGGACTTCTCAATAATGAGATTGGATCCTTAAACTCCTAGTCTACCACAGTAGGTTGGTATTAAAAAAAATGGAATCAAAGAAAACCAAGATTTTTAATATTTTATAAATATATTAAAATCACAGATACAAAAATCATCGTACTTTTATAAAAAAAAAAAGTATGAAACACATTACGTCAGCTTAAAAATAAAATGGATTCATATAATATTATTTAAATTTTAATAATAATTACTGCTATAAAAATGGAAAGTTTGTTTCTTATTAAAAATATATTTTGTCATATTATAAATATAATATAAAAATAAATTATTTTATTTCACGAACCATTCAATATTTATAGGAATTTTATTGCAATTCTATGTTAACAATTAACATTGCTGGTTCAATTTTTTCTTTTTCTATCTTATAGTAATTTCTGATACTTCAGGCACACCGCTGAGGGACTTCAGCAGCCGTAATAATGCTAGCCAAAGTTAAGGGGAGAAGAGAATGAAGGAGAGCTCCAATCAAGGCTAAATTCCAAGTGTTTAATTGATGGAGGGGCTTTAGTGTTGGAGAAACATCGTCAAGGACGCGGAGACCAGTTTGGTATTAGGTTACATACTCCAGGCATGAAGAAAATGGTCAAGAAGAATTCAAATGTTAAGAAATGAGGATATCCCGCGACACTACAGTGGTTCGAAAGCAAGGTAAATAGAGAATTATCTAACAACGACTCTAAAAATTCATTAGGTACTGATGTTTGATTTTTAAATGGAACAAACCACCACGGGCTTACGACCGTCTTCTACTGTTGTTTCGAAGGCTGGCTTAGTGTGATCACTTTACATTAACAACATTCGCCATTAGGTGGTAATGTTAGAGTCTCCGAAACTCGTAATCATGAGAATTCTCGTCATGTTCAACATGTCGAAAAATCTCATGTATGCAACAAATAGATATTTAATAATAATTAATGAAATATAGAGATAATAGTTGAAAATTATTGAGAACAAGAGAGCAACCAAATTTAAAGACTGCGACTGCTGTCATGTATTTGGCGCCAGGATATGACTATATCCATTTTTCTTAATGTCTAATATTTATTGCCTTATTGGCTCTGTTGAAGGAGAGCAAATAGAGGCTAGTTGGTCATTTTTAAGGTAAAAGAGGGCAAATAGTGGAATAGAAAGAAAGCAGATCTAGAACTGTCTGAAAAAATTGGATAGGCAGTCAATGGCCAAGATATTATGTTAATGTAAACCAATTCACATAGGATATTACTATCCATTTAATTTAATTCAATACCAAAATCAAGGCAATTTATCACATTTCATCAATGAACAATGTAATTTTTTTGTAAACACTACGGTAGAATCTGTTTTGACACTAACCTATTAAGAATACTGATCTTTTCTTTAATCTTTTACTTAAAATATATATGGTTGGGGAAATGCTATGAAATTCCATTAGAATATTGGCCATCGCCATTGGGTATTTTGTTGATGGAACGTCTGACTGAAGTTGGAGGTGTGGAATTTTCACGAATGACAGCAACGATATTGTTATCACTGTCTCTCGCAGTACTACCAGGCGGCCAGTTGGGATCATTTTCAAACTCCTGTTCTACATTTTTATGGGAGTTTCTATGGCCAATGTCTTCTCTCAATCTCCTGGGTACCATCTTTTTAGCTTGCATCAAATATTCTATGATAAATTTTTCAATTATCAAACAGATTATAAAATTCGCAAAACCTAGTCCTATTATAACACCTCTGAACCCATATTCATCAGGCATCTTCAGTTCAAAGAGATCAATAAGCCATTGGGCTGGGTACACTGTTATGTACACCCCCAAAGACGTCATCAAAAATAGAGTGAAAAGAAATGCGTAGTTTGTAAAGATGGATTTTCTGTAAGGTGCTCCGTGTGAAAATGCAATAGCTAAAGATATATATTGGAACATCGATAGTGAAAATATTGCATAATTATCATGGCTTAAATAATCTATGTCATTTTGGCGATTGTGAATCACGTACCAAGGGTATGTTATCAGAATAAAATGTGTACCAATTTGGAAAGCTGCGATAGATAAAAGTTGAAGTATCAAAGAAAAGAGAGGGACGAATCCTAAAAGAGACATGCTCGGTGGTATCTCACATATTTTGCCAGGATATGCTTCTGTTCGACCAAAGAAAAATGCAAAGTTTATACTTAATGCTATGTCTATGAACAAAAATTGGAAATCAGTCAAATTAGAATCAAAGAAATACAAAAACGCAACACTGAAAAACTCCGTCAAGGAATAGGCAACCATGAACTTGAACATGCCGAATGACGTGGTCAGAGCTGCTCTTCCTTCTCGAATTATCAAAGGAACACAGCCAACGTGTCCCTCCTGGGATGTGAAGGGTGATGCCACACTGCTCTCCTGGCCGGAGACGGATATACCAGCATGAGCTGCCTTGAGGGCTCCACAATCATTAGCCCCATCTCCGCACATGGCTAGAAAAATTTGTTGATGTTTATAAAATACATACAGACTGGGATGAAAGCGTGTGCTCTCATGTATGCAGATCGCCGAAAGTGAACTTGTACCACATGTTTATCAAAATAGTGAAATGATTGGCCTTAAAATGAATGATAAAAAAAAAATTGTATTTAGGTGTGAGTCCTGGCACCTGACTCTGGCCCAGGCACAAAAAGTATCTGCATTCGAAACGAAGTGCCTCAGGAGAATTTTGGGTATAAGATGGTACCACTGCATCACGAACGACGCTATACGCCGGCGCACCCAGCGTGGGCCCATCACCTCTACTATTATGTGGAGGAGATGGACTTGGCTGGGACATGTGTTAAGGATGCCGAATGACAGTTGGCCGAGGAGAGCGCTGTTCTTCCTCCCATCAGGGTCCCGGAGACGAGGAAGACCCTCTTATACTGTGTTCCGCTCCTTCGAAGCAGAGTTGAGGAATCTGGACATGGTGTGGGAGGAGGTCATTAACGTTGCGCAAGATCGAGCGCAATGGAGAGCTCTTGTTGCCTCCCTATGCCCCTAAGTGGGGTCTAAAGGGAGTTTGGATTTGGATTGGATTTAGGTAGTCTATTTAGCACAGATGGAAGGTGTGAAAGGTAGATTGAAAAAATAAACGAAAAAAAAAAATGAGAAATAGAACATATCTCTAAAATCCAAAAAAAATATGCACAATGCAATCCTAATACCATCCATGATGAATGGGAGTGAAACTTGGGAGGCGTTCAAGTATTACGTAACGCAATTTGGGGGGGGGGGGTCTTGCAAAACGTTACTGTGCGTTACATGGGGGGGAGGGGGGGGACAAAATCTTCAAAAATTGCGTTACGTAATACTTGAACGCCCCCTTGGACATGGCAAAAAAATTTGGGAGTTGGTATGAATCCTGTAAAAAGATCGATTGATAAGTTGAGAAATTATTAATAAGAAAGGAATGTGGAGTAAATGTTAGTATAGTGACTAGAATGAAAGTGAATAAATTGAATTAGTTTGAGCACGCAGAGAGAATGACCAAAAGGATCTATATGAAAGGAGGTGTGCATGGAGATGTGACCGACTTAGAATGATGTCGACTGATAATAGTGCCGTCCTAAAGGAGGGCCAATTCAGGAGTATAAGAAATAGGAGAAAATATAATATGTGGAACATTATTTTGGTTAATATACCGTAAGAGGTTTGTCTGGATAGGGAAGAATGAAGTCCGTACTCTCTGCCTAACCCCTAAAAAATGTATAGTTTACTCAAGATATTCGGAATAAGATTTTCAGGCTTACCGACATAATATCCTATGGATTGCAAATCTTGCACCAGAGCTTGCTTTTGGTCAGAGCTCATTCTTGCAAACACAGCCCCACAAGTGATTATTTTTTTCAGAAGTTCATAATAGTGTTCCCTCATTACACCCCATGTGGTGCCATCCATAACCACGCGGATTTTGCCTGAAATGCGACCATTAAAATAATTTTAGTAATCAGTACCTACCCCAAGTACCAGTCGTAACAAAACTCAAGCAATCAAAATGAACACTATGGGACCTAACAAAAACACATCCAACAAAATGCAATGAAGCATTCTAAATCTAAATTAAAGAAGTTACTTGGAACATTTTTTGATGGCTTAACACATATGTAATATTACATCCAATTCAATCAAATGTGATTTCAATAGTAGTCCCAGATAGCACAGGATATCTCAATGGATATCCCGAATATCTCTAAGACACTCCATGGATATCCCGGGATATCCTGTGCTGTCTGGGTAGTAGGCAACAGGCGAGGCTCATATGCCTACAACTAATCTCCATAACAATTTCGTTTGATTGAATGTATTTTTACAAAACTATGTATATACGTATCGGTATGGCAAGTGGTGTCTTTAACAACATGACCAAGATTTGGAAAGCGTCAGCATTTAGTGTTGAGACGAAATGTAAACTGTTTGATGCGTGTGTGCTGTCCATTCTCCTGTAAGGGTGTGAGTCCTGGCACCTGACCAAAGCCCAGGCAAAAAAAGTCTCAGCTTTCGAAATGAAGTACCTCTGGAGAATTCTGGGTGTACGATGGTACCACCGCATCATGAACGACGCTATACGCCGGCACTTCACTTCTACCATTATGGGGAGGAGATGGACTTGGTTGGGACATGTGTTAAAGATGCCGAATGACAGTTGGCCGAGGAGAGCGCAGTTCTTCCTCCCATCAGTCACGAAGACGAGGAAGACCCTCTCATACTGTGTTCCGCTCCTTCGAAGCAGAGCTGAGGAATCTGGACATGGTGTGGGAGGAGGTCATTAACATTGCGCAAGATCGAGCGCAATGGAGAGCTCTTGTTGCCTCCCTATGTCCCTAAGTGGGGCGTAAAGGGAGTTTGGATTGGATATAAAATTAATTAACATACTTGATATGTAAATTGTGTTCTACTCCCCCATCATTTCTTAAAAATAATTTATAGCTAAACGTTGACAGACATCTCAACGGGATATTCCTTCGACGTCTCGCATATTCCGGGACGTTAGGATATCCTATGAATGTCCCATGAAGATCCTGAATTTCCTGGGATATTCTGTACTCTCTGGGGTTAGAGCTCAGTTATTGACAATAATCTCATACTTGAGGTATAAACTATTTGGTAGATATGATTCTATTGTATTAGTTGAAAAAAAAACATACCTCTGTGTTGATCCCCATATTCCATGCTTTCAAGCGTTGCGCTGCTCTGATCCACCGAGGGTTGTGATAGTGTTGTCGATGATGTTAGATCAGAAGGCGGCCACATGGATGTTGAAACATTCAGCTTATTTACTTCTGCCATATTCGTTTGTCTTGCATTTGATTGTTTTAACTAAAAGCAAAATATAAAATATGAATTAATATTTTTAGGTTTATTGGTTTTTTAAGATCTTATAGGTAACTCATAGTTTTCAGGGAAACGAAAAAATTACTTCAATAATTAGATAGTAATTCTAATTGTATCGAAAATTACTATTGCTACGAGTTTATTATTCAATTCGGACATAAACTGGTAATTTTTTTGTTTTATAAAAAAGAACACTTAGTTTGATGCGTGAAAATTCTAATTTGATTTGTAAATTGCCCGATATGAAGTAAAAATATCTATTGTAAAATAGCGCTCGCTCAGTCTTTGACAATGGAACCTTAATAATATACAAACTTTTAAATTAGTTATGGTCAAATTTCGAGCACTTGTTGACCACTAGTAGGTAAATACAAATACACAAATCTATAATATAAAAGAAAGTCAGGTTAGTGCGAACACTTATAACTCAAGATCGGCTGAACAGATTTTTCGATGTTTGATTTATTGGATTCTTCTCCGCTCCAGATAACAGAATAACTATTAAAAAGTTGAAAAATGCATAAGGAATAATATAGATATAATATTGAAGTTAGTATGAAACGGATTTTCTGCAACGCCGTTGATGAAAAATTCTATAACAACAAAATTATTGTGTACTGACAACCATTGAAATCAAAAATATTGGTAAGCAAATTTATGATGGATATTTTTTCAAACATAATATTTTAAACGTACCTATCTTTGTATAAATTACGAATTTGAAATCAATATTCATAATATGGACTACAGGACAACATCTGTCGCGAAAGCTAGTAATAAAATAAAAAGGCAAAACCAAATCAAATCATGGATAATAAAATATGTATGTAATAAAATGTACGTATATGAGACAAGATAAAACAGAACTTTTCAAAAGACCATCTTTATTAAACAATTCAATTATGTAGATACTTATTTCAGTTTGTACCTAAATAATCACGTTTTTACTAAATATGAATAAAAATGTATTTTCTTACCCCACTCACACTTATAAGAGTCTGTGTGTAGTAAAGACTTGGTTTGTCGTCTTCGTTCATTTTATCTGACACGACGGCTTCACATTTGACCAGTCTGTCTCCGTGACGAAGAATACCACACTCGGTGGCTACAGAAACAGCAGTGTCCAAATTGTCACCTAGAACGAAAAAATAAACTTTTACAAGAAATTTGTGGAAAAAAAATTAACTTTAAAATTCATAATTTTTCTACCAATTATCAAAAATAATTTTGAATTTCATTTTGTTGTGATATTCGCCAGCGTCTAGAATAACACATTGTATAACATTGTAAGGAGGTAAAAAATAAAAAACTAAATAGGTGTATTTATTTTACCTGTTATCATGACAATTTTAATGTCAGCTTGAGTAAGCTGTTGTATGACGGGCAAAGTTTCTGGTTTCAGACGATTCTCCAATATCATCAAACCAAGAAAACGCAAGTTACTTTCAGCCTCTTCGCGGTGTAATTTTTGAATGCCCATTATGCCTTCCTCGATCAACTCTTTGTAGGCGAGCGCCAGAACACGGTACCCCTGGCGAGTGTATTGGCGGAGGGATGTCTTCAAATCCAATGGCACTAAAATAATTTTTATTTATTTTACAATAATGCTATAATACTTACAAACTGAGAAATAAAGAATATTTATCTATAATATAAAAGAAAGTCGGGTTAGTGCGAACAATTATAACTCGCGATCGGCTGATCAGATTTTTATGATGCTTGGTTTATTGGATCCAGTTAACAAAATAAAAATAAAATAAATAAATAACACTCTTCTATACATAGGTGTCAGTATAGCCAACGGAACTTAATGCGTGAAGAATTCTCTACCAGACAACCGTTCCCGTCCAATCTGAGACAAGATTCCAACCCCAAGTAGAAATTTCAAGTGAAAAAACACATTGAAAATTTGTAATAACTAATGACTCTAACAATTCATTACTGATGTTCGATTTTTAAATGGAACAAACCACTATGGGCTTACGACCATCTTCTACTGTTATTTCGAAGGCTGGCTTAGTGTGATCACTTTACGTTAACAACGTTCGCCATTAGGTGGTAATGTTTCAGTCTCCGAAACTCCTAATCATGAGAATTTTCGACATGTTCAACATGTCGAAAAATCCCATGTATACAACAAGTTGAATTGAAAATTTCTGTCCGGACCGGGAATCGAACCCGGGACCTCTTGATCTGAAGTCGGAGCCTTTGCCACTAGGCTACCGAGGTCGATAAGTCGGTATTAATAATCCGGTTAACATTCTCAAACCAACATAAGTACCAATTAACTTTCAACTTTGTAACAACGCTAACTTCCATACCACATTCCTTTCCATGTCCCACATATTTTTTCCGCATTTCCTTTTTAGAATTGTCTTCTGCTTTTATACTACATTCCACTGTCATAAAGTAAGTATGTAATGTAAAGTCGTATCAAAAAAAAAATTAACTTATAAATTTATGATTTTTTTTTATGAATCTGTGCTCACTCAAGGTGAACACAAATACACTCTTTGACTCTTTTACAGTAAGCTACTTAAAGCTTGTGTCGTGAAAGAGGAATTTTTTTAGATAAAAAAGATTTTAATAGATAAAAACATGCAATGTTGTGTCTAATTTTTCACAACATTCTGAGATCAAATATATAAATTCTCACCAGTTTCCGGCAAAGACAGTGCTGCCATCATCTCAGGAGAACCCTTGGAGACCACAGTATAGTGAGATGAACCCAATCTTCTGCAAACGACACTGCTTCGCTGAAGAGCAGAACTGAACTGATACTGGTGAACTATCCCCCATTCTGAATGTGGCTACAACACAATAACACTTTATAGACATTTTGTAAAGAACGTTTTATACTTTACACTTTGATATGAATTTAGAAAATGTTTACATCATGATGGATTCCGTTAACTTGTGGTGGTCGTACAACAGTTGGTACGAGTAAATCAAACTTGGTATTGTCAGGAACTACTGCCTCTTCCAAATGCCAATCAGTGGACTCAAACATCTTGAAAAAAAAAAGATAAAAAATTATTTACCAACAACAAATATAATTACGAACCGATGCATCGATCGATGCATGCAATTTAAATTCAAAAATAGAAAAGTATAAATATGTTAAAGGAAGGTAGCCGGTAAGGTTTCTAAAATTTTCAATGGTTCCGCACAAATTTGGTAATTGGTACAGATATTCATGCTTTTGGCACAAATTTAGTAATTGGTACAGATATTCATGCTTTTGGCATGACCAATAGGGCACCATTAATATTGATTTTATTGCAATCAATGCGCAACATTGTTGATTTCATAATCTATCTATACATTAATATGTGAAGCAAAAACTTTAAATACCTTTTTACGAAAATCGGGAGGACGGAAGAGTATGAAATATCGCACACTTATAGTTTATATAGAGAAGGAGTGGCGAATGCTAATATTTTCATTTTTAATTATGCATAAAAATACATTAAATCAACAAAAAACATTACAAACACTACTGTAATGTTGTGTATTTGATACTCACACACACTTCAATATAACTATTTGACATTAAAACAAACGCATATATTTTTTTGTTTCTTTGTGGTCAAATTGAGAATAGATTGTCTTTAACCCAAATCCAAAAATCCAAACTCCTTTAAGACCCCACTTAGGGGCATAGGGGGGCAACAAGAGCTCTCCATTGCGCTCGATCTTGCGCAATGTTTATGACCTCCTCCCACACCATGTCCAGATTCCTCAGCTCTGCTTCGAAGGAGCGGAACTCAGTATGAGAGGGTCTTCCTCGTCCTCGGGACCCTGATGGGAGGAAGAACAGCGCTCTCCTCGGCTAACTGTCATTCGGCATCCTTAACACATGTCCCAGCCAAGTCCATTTCCTCCACATAATAGTAGAAGTGATGGCCTCACGCTGGGTGCACAGGCGTATAGCGTCGTTCGTGATGCGGTGGTACCATCTTATATGCAAAATTCTCCTGAGGCACTTCGTTTCGAATGGAGATACTTTTTGTGCCTGGGCTTTGGTCAGGTGCAGGTCAATACAGATACTTTTTGTGCCTGGGCTTTGGTCAGGTGGTCAGGAGTCATAATAAAAGAAAAAACTTTGTACATATCAAACATTTCTATATGACGTATCCATGTCTTTGTTCTTGAAAGAAAATTGTGAAAAAGCGCTCACTCAGTCTTTGACAATGCAACCTTAATAATGTACAAACTTATAATTTAAATTAGTTTTTTTTTTTTTTTTTTTTTTTTTTTTTTTATGGTCGAATTTCGAGCACTGGTCAACCACTAGTAGGTACATACCTACAAATACACAAATCTATAATATGAAAGAAAGTCGGATTAGTGCAAACACTTATAACTCGAGATCGGCTGAACAGTTTTTATGACGCTTGGTATATTGGATTCTTCTCCGCTCGGGATAACAGAATAATTATTGAATTTCGAAATTTCAATAAAAATTATAAACGCATTTACTGACAACAACGCCATCTATGAAAAATTCCATAACAACACAATTGACAACCATTGAGTTTAAAAACATTGGTATGCAAATTTTTAATGGAATTTCTTTCGAGCTTTCAGAAATATATTTTTTTAACATTCAAACATAAACATATTTATGTATAAATAACAAAATCGAATATTCATAGTAAGGACTATAGGACGTCTGTCGGGGAAGCCAGTTTAACATGAATTCACAATTTTCATACACACAAATGACACTCTGAATACTGATAAAATACTATACCTTCAGCTCCAGAGGATCTCCAGTAAGTTCCCCATTGATGTACGTCAAACTGTGGCATACACCCATTGCAATTTTGAACATATTGTCATTGCTCAAGCCCTTCGCATCATTCAAAGCCTGACCAAGAATGACTTCTTTTTCTTCCATATCTAAACTACTTTCTTTTAGGTTTTCACTGTCGACAGCCTCAATCGATTTCTTTTCTGCTTTTAGTCTTTGTTTTACAGGCACTACTCCCCACATGTCCAGCCCATCCTCTGTCAGTGTTCCTGTCTGAAATATATGAATTCATTTTATAATTACTCTGGAAATTTTCAGCGGCGAGACTCACCACCCACCATGTCATCAGTATAAGAAGAGCACATGAATCTCCAGGGTTAGTGTATGGATGCATGAAAGAAAGTTATAGAAAGGAATGTGGTCTGGAAGTTAGTGTTGTTAGAAAGATGAAAGTTAAAAAGTTGAGATGGTTTAGACATATTGAAAGAATTTAACTTTATGTGATATTGACAGGTGTACTGAAAGTCGAGATTTTGGGAAAATCTTCGAGGTGTCGGTGGCAGACCTCAATAGAAGTTGGCTGATGATTTAGCTACAGTGGTTGGAAAGTCGTGTCTGCAATTTGAAGTGGTCGGTAGACTAGCGGTTACTGTTTTGTGAGTTCGATCCCAGGTGCCGACCATATTCCTCCTCACGACACAAGATTTAAGTAGCTTACTGTGAAGAGTCATGAGAGTATTTGTGTTCACTTTGAGTGAGAACAGATTTATTTAAAAAAAAATTGCAGGGAAGGGGAGAAATAGAAGGAGTTTAAATAAGCCTATGTCCAGCAGCGGACCAGAGATGGCTGAGAAAAAAGAAAGAATGAATTCTTATAGGATTACAATAAGAATTTATAAGGCTAAAAGAAAAGGAATAAGGAGTGGTTGACCTAATATGACGTGGACCTCACACATCAATTCTGTCCTTTAACGAACGCCATCTCAAAAGCATAAGAAATAGGAGTGGTTGTATGAGAAATTTAATTGGGTCAGGCAAGGAGTGTCAAATCATAGTAAATAGTTAGATTACCTTATCAAAACAGACACAATTAATACTGCCGCAGACATTTATGACCCGTGGATTTATACAAAACACTTTGCTCTTTCTCAATCTGGATACAGCGTAAAATCTTCCCAAAGTCATGGCTGCCGGAAGCGCTGGAGGTATGACGATTGTCAGAATATCTAAGGACTTGATGACCACATCTGCGGCTGAAATACTTCGGTTGGCCTAAAAATGTAAACCATGTAATCTCTGATGAATAACGTGTTTAAATGGGTACCCAAAATAATGCGCCTAGAATCAAAAAAATGTTTTGGGATGTTATGTTTAACACAAATTAAAACCTCCTTAAAGACCGTTTTTAAAATGGCCAATAAGTATGTTTCCTGAGGCAACTGTTTCAGTTAATTGTAATCTCAATACAAGCGCCCTTGAGGTGGTAGGAATACCACAAAACGGCGCGATATAAATTGTCATTATTATTATTATATATTTATAAAACTGCAAACATACTGAATAAACAAAACTCCTCTATATTAATAATAGGTGTCAAAAATTCCGGCAGAACTTAATGCTTTAAACATTCTCTACCGATTCCGTCCAATCTGAGACGGAATATCCTGAGTAGAAATTTGTAAAAAAAGTGAAAATACACATAGACCCGACGATCTGAAGTCGGCACCTCTGCCACTAGGCTTCTGAGGCCAGCAGCCCCATTCACGAAAAAGTTTGAATCGAACTTCGAACTAAACTTAGACTTAAACTTTTCTGAAAACTTTTCTAAATATCTAGTCATATAAGTAGTCTGTGATCTGTCAGATTTACTACCTGTCAGATTTACTCCGACTTTTCCAATTTTATTCATATTAAAATAATATTATTACAAATAAACACGCATATGTGGCTTGTAAATACGGAATAAATCAATTATAAAGGCTGAAAAAGAAATTTAGATGGGTGAAATGTACATATCTAACAGACAGAATTTTTGACAGCTCAATAAGTTGGAAAAGTCGGAGTAAATCTGACAGGTAGTAAATCTGACAGATCACAGACTACTTATATGACTAGAGATATTTAGAAAAGTTTTCAGAAAAGTTTAAGTCTAAGTTTAGTTCGAAGTTCGATTCAAACTTTTTCGTGAATAGGGCTGCAGTATCCTAACCACTACAAGCTTACCATTGTCTACTACTACTGTTTCACTTGAGCCAGCCTGTAGGAAAAAGTATACGCATTTAAAAATTAATATAATAAATACTTATAACAAAGTTGTTGATAGTCTAGCGGCTACGACGCCGGCTTACATACTGTTTCGTATCGGAGGTCGTGGGTTAGCTTACTTTGAAACAGTCAAAGAGTGTATTTGTGTTCACTTTGAGTGAGCACAGATTCATTTAAAAAAAAAAAGTTTGCACCAAAAAGTGATATTGAAATATAATATGTAGGTCCATTTAAGACATCTTGTTCAGACTATCGAGGTCTTATTTGATGTTTGCAATAACTTAGAAGAATATTAATAAAAGTTTTGATTTTATACCTTCAATGCTATTGTGTAGATCAATCCTATGACAGCTAGTATTGTCAGAATGAAGATGAATTTATAAGAATCCCTGTCAAACTTGAAATCAGCCGGAAGTGGATACATGATGGAGCGAACCAGCTGACCTTTGGTAGTCATGAACCCAGTTCGGAGAACAACAGCTCTGAAATCAAATCAATTATTATTTATATATGGAGTAATTATTATTTATATATGGAGTAACATAAAATAGTGAAGATAAAAAGAGCTTTTATATGCACCGTTTTTAATTTTCTGTTAAATCAATATGACAATTCTTTGCTATGATTTATTAAATGTCTCTTATAATACTTTTTATGCAAATTAATGATGTGCACTTTTACGGTTTTTTTCGTTATGAACAAGCGATGTAAGATTTTAAGAGTTGGAGCGAGATGTGAAATAGCCTTCCTCAAGAATGAAGATCTTCTTCTTCTTCATGTGTCACATTGGGTACCTCTCAATATGGATTATCACTCAAGAATATTATGTAACTTTCCCTGTCATGAACAGATGCAAAAATCACTCTGACTGTTCTAATTCAACTCCAATCCCGGATGTTACGAAAAAAGCCAGAAAAACTGTCTTCGGCGCACGCATCTTCATCATCTATTATCCTTTAAAATCAGGGGATATCAAATGGAACTTTTTTTTTTAAACCCGATAGGTATTTCCAGAGAGTTTTGAAAAAGTAATAATATGTAGGTACTTAATCACATAGTACATTGCTGCTGTAATCAACTGTCATGTTTTATACAAATCAAAAATTTATTGAAAATGAATTCAATTTGGCTAAAAGTATCAAATGCACTGTCATTGCGTTCTGAGCTATTCTGAATGTTTCAAGTGTCTAGGGTATTGGGTAGTTGTTCAAAAATCTATTGCAAGATTTCACCCAGAAGAACAAAAAAAAATATGCCCTAATAAAAACATGGTAAAAATGGTTGTAGCTTCCTTTGTATGAGAGATATTTAAGCAAATGATACTGTACCACTTTCTCATGAATAAAAATACTTACTTGACTGATTCATTGTTGTAATATCTGGTTTGTATGACTTTGGTGCCACAATACAGTGTGTGGTTCGAGTCCGATTTCAGATCGTAATGTCTCGAGTGGTGTGGGATAGCGGTTTTCGTAACTGGAACGGATTCTCCTAAAAAGCACCACGAAATTATTATTAGTTAAATATAATATTGGAGTTATGTTTTAAAATGGAAAAATGGCAAACCTGTCAGCATGCTCTCGTTTACGATGCACGATCCATGAAGCAGAACGGCATCCACGTTCATAACACATCCCTGAGCTGGTATCACGATTAAATCACCCGGCACCAGTAGTGTAGAGTCTATTTCCTCCACTTCTCCTGTGGAGAGATTCCGGCATACTTGGACGGTTCCCGAAGACTGAACAGTACTTCTGAGGTTCTTTTGGTTCTGTAAATAGTAATAATACTTATTGTTATGCACCTATGTGTTTTCGTATATTGTGACAACAAGCATAAACTGCAGACTTTACAACAGAAATTAATCATCACTGAACCTTGCAGATATAATTATATTTATGTTAGATACAATAAATTATTCCAAACTCTCGAATCTTCAAGGAAAAATTTCTGTGAATTGACAGTCATCTTTTGAAAACAAAATTATTGATTTAAATGTTATGTATGTAGAATCATAGTATTAAAAAGATTGAAGTTGGATTTGAAATGCTAAAAAAAATGGTTCAAATCTTATAATTATTATTCTTATATAAAAGATCTTCAATCAAAAAAAAAATTAAAAAGTACTCCATTTTTGAAATTTGACACATTCCATAGCTAAGAGACGGTCAGTAAAACAGTGCCCGATTTTACCATAACAGAGAAATTCCCGTCAACATGACTTCAACGGAACTATTAGTAAGTAAGTAAGTAGGTAGGTACCTACAAATTATATAAAAGTACAAATTTTAGTACTAAATAAGTTGTAACTTACTCGTCTAGTCTGTATGACCGTTGTGGCAATACCAAAGACACTCATTATCACAATGGCAACACAGTAATAATAGTAGTTTTCTGACAGCCAGACACACACGCTGAACACTTGGAACATGTAGAAAGGGTTGAAGAACTCCATGACCACCAGCTTCATTATCTTATCCACCGGGACATCAATGTTATTGTGACCATACACTCGACGTCTGAAAAAGTAAAAACAATATAATAAAGAAATACAAAATATAATAGCTAGCTGGTACTCGCCTTGCTTTATATCTTCAAAAGATGATTAATGATTTTCAATGGCTATCTCCTTTACTAAAATTTTACTATGAACATCCTATAATTGTCGTTCAATAATGTGTGATGACAGCAAAGTGACATTAAATGAATCAAATTAACGAATTGAATGTGCATTCTTGGTGGAATTATTTAAATAAAATAATTTAAATGAAACACTTAATTTGTTATTCCACTATATTTATTTACCTGACTAGTTTCGCAGGAACAGGTCCTGCATGGTCACAGGTGACTTAGAAACAGTTTCTAAGTCACCTGTGACCATGCAGGACCTGTTCCTGCGAAACTAGTCAGGTAAATAAATATAGTGGAATAACAAATTAAGTGTTTCATTTAAATTATTTTATTAAATGAATCATTAAAAAGCGGTGCCTATGGAGAAATTTATGAAAATCTTTAAATACCTATATTGAGAAAATTGTATAAAATATGTATCTTACATTACTACAATTAAAGTTGCAAGGTTCACCTATAGTTAGAATCAAACTTAAATTCAGAACACTTTCCCATAGTATATGGTGTCGTATGCTTACTCGTCAAGTTTCAAGTAAAAATACATTAGATGACACAGTTGGGAGTGGAATCCAGGGACTCATTTTCAGGTGTATTTATTTTAAATATATCATTTATAGAACCAGACCACCAATGCTGGCAAAATTACAAATTAACTAAATACCTACCTACCTAGTATAAAAAAATTTGAAACATAAATAAATAAATAACACTCTTCTATACATAGGTGTCCGTATAGTTGGCGGAACTCAGTGCTTGAAGCATTCTTTACAAGTCAACGGTACCGTCCGAGTAGAAATATTAATTGAAACAAACACATTGAAAATTTTTGACCAGACTGGGGTCTAAAAAGTCGTAAAAAAATATCTTTTGATTAATGAAAGAGCTGCTAAATAAAAGAAAAAATGTGCTTACACTTTGGCTTGTTCTTCTTTGGTAAATCCTTTCACACTGTGGAAATCCAAGCACGTGGTGGCTTTTTCCATTCCTATCATTGGTAAAAATTTATTTTTGGAATCATCCCAAATGAACGTCATCTTTTTGCTTCGGAACATACGGTAACTGCTCAAGTCTGTATAAGAATAAGTTTTATATTTTTATTATTGATACTGTATAATGTTATGTACTATTGTGGGTTGGTTTGGGGGGGGGGGGGGGGGGATCCGCGGCGGGCTTGATTTATGTGGGGCTGGCTTTTCGGTTTGATTGAGAGCTGGGGGGTCGGTTTCGTGCGGGTCGGGTTTGCTGCGGATTAATCTCCTCTGGGCTGGCTTGTGGTTTGCGGGGGACCATGAAGAGAGAATGTATGTATAAAATGTTAGAAATAAGAAATTTTAAGAACAAAAATAGAGTGTGAACTGACCTTTATAAGTTGAATTGTCGAAGTAAATTCTAACAGATGTAGGAACTCGATTTTCGGTGTTGTCTTCCGAATTTTGAAAGTTTTCATTCTGGTAACTGAATCTAGGTGATCCTCTAAAATATATAAAATACAATAGAGAAATGTTCATTAATATTATAAACAATATACTCATATTATATTATAGAATTCAGTAAAACTCACCCATCGAAGACATCTACTTGCTGTACGGCCTTTATGTGGTATGTTTTCCATTTCTTTTGATATATTTCCTATAAAATAGATGAAGTATTTTATTAATAATAAGTAATACAAAAAGATACTAAGTAATTTCACCCCAATAACTTTTTTCTTCATAGACCACTCTCGAGAGAGTGGATTGCCACAGTGGAAGGAAGAAGAAGAAGAACTTTTTCCTTTTCAACACAAATCGAATGGATATTGTATTGGTAGATGAAAACAGCTAAACACAATGAAATAAGCAGATATGCCTCTGTGCAGATTCTGCCTAGATGAACATGAAACTCAACTAAACCTTCTATGCGACTCCAGATCATTAATCAGATCATTCAAAATATTTGGGTCTTACATCGCTGATCACATTCAAATCAAAGAAACCAGCCCACTGAAGATCCTTAAATTCATCCACGATATCGGACTGTGGAAAGATTTATAACAGCCAATTTGCAATAAACTAAAATAGTTGACATGAAGAAGCACAAGAAAAGGATTGTGGATGAAAAGACGGACACATGATTTAGATATGTCAAGGGATGCAAATGTTGTCCCACCTCCTCGCGGTGCATCCTGGGCAGTTTCTGGTGCTGGGTCGCTCATGTGGGGGTGGTTACTTCTACGTGAGGGATTGGGCTATGCCGGGACTGGCTAAGAGGACAACACCAATCTAAGGTGTTAAGCGTACCGTGCCGATGGATGAATGGCTGGGGGTTTACCCAGTCTAAACGGTGCATCTCCGATACCTGGGCGCCTCGGAGATTAACCTCAGCCCTTCAGCCGACATGCGGGGCTCTGTCGGCTGTGACTTCTTTTCCCTTGCTAAACCTGGGACGGTCGTGAACGTCAATACAATCACTTATAAAGTGAATCCTTTCTCACTGGATGGTCACCCGGCCAGTGAGGAACTGACTCTCTCGGGAGTAACACTATCCATTAGTAACATGGACATCAAAAAAATCCGTAAGGAACCTAATGTTCCTTAGCAGGAATAATCTATGTACCATCACGAGGTCCCTAACGGGGCACTGCAGGCTGAAGAAGCATGCACATGTGCACCATAGGGATATTGGACTGTGGCATGTGCAGGGCGTGTGGGGTATCACTTGAGACCCCAATGCACCTCCTGTGTGAGTGCCTACCAATGATGCGTAATAAGACACAAAAATCTGGGCACTTTCTAGATGTTCCCAGATAAAATTGAGGAGTTCAACACCAACAAAGTCCTCCGATTCTTCCAGGAGGCTGGACTAAGCGACGAACTCTAGATGCAGGGCCAGTCACAATAGTTCCATTTTGGGACGCAGTGACGGTGACCTCCTTGGAGGCAGCAGGCCTAGTAAACGACGAGCACGTTCACGTCTCTCTCATCCACCTCCAGACCCATGGATTTCCCCAGAGA
Source organism: Mystacides longicornis (assembly GCA_963576905.1). NCBI lineage: Eukaryota > Metazoa > Arthropoda > Insecta > Trichoptera > Leptoceridae > Mystacides > Mystacides longicornis. Next base: position 7,434,851 of record OY756431.1, on the reverse strand, counting down.
CACAATCTCCTCTACTGACACACCGGGTTCCAATTCTTCATAGATCCTTTCCGCTATAGTTTCAGGCCACAGCTTCTTCCATACAGAGGTCAAGGTCCTCGTTGTAACACCCAGCCAGGCCTGATCAATAATTTTTAGGCAAACCACGATATTAAAGTGGTCCTTCCAGAACTCTCGAAGGGCGAGGTTTGTGTTCTTCGTTTCTTCAAAGCAGCGCCAAAACAGGTGCTTGGTGTATAGCTTCTTAAAATTAGAAATCACCTGCTGATCCATGGGCTGCAGGATAGGAGTGGTGTTGGGTGATGTAGCGAACCCTTATAAATTTGAACTCTTGGAGAATGTCATCTTCGAGGTTTGTTGTATGAGCAGGAGCATTATAGAGAACGAGAAGGGCTTACACGGGTAGGTTGTTTTCCTGTAGATATTTTTTAACAGAAAGGCCAAAAACCAGGTTTACCCACTCCACAAAGAACGGCGACCCATGCCTTCGGGTTTGACCTCCACATAACTTGCAGTTATTCTTTTAAAATTTTATGTGACTATAAATGCTCGGGGGTTTTCTAAATGGTATAAAAGCAGAGGTTTGATCTTGCAGTCGCCACTCGCATTGGCGCACAGTGCTAAAGTTAATATATCTTTCATGGGTTGTGGCCTGGCATCGTCTTCTCCTCTGCCGTTATGTATGTCCTATTCAGCATCTTTTTCCCGAAGATACCTGTCTCGTCACAGTTGAAGACTTGCTGGGGGATATATCCTTGGGCTTTTATCAGTTCAGAAAACGTTTTAAGGTGATCCTCAGCTGCCTACATATCAGACCTTGCTGCCTCACCATGCCTGACGACGGAGTGAATGCCAGTCTTAGTCAGCCGAACCCGCTAAATCGATTGCTCGTATATTGGATTTTGCTCGTATCTCGAAACAAAAAATCGCTAGCTCGCCGGCTCGTATCTCGAAAAACTCGTATGTTGGGGCACTCGTATGTCGAGGTACCACTGTATAGTACTTACTAATATTAGCAACTTTTGGGCATCTTTGAGTGTGGTCCTTGTGTGTGTGGCGAGCAGATGCCACTCTGGTTTCCAATGGAAGAGCAGCAACAGCAAACCTCCAGTAATGACACAGAAGAAGTATGCTACAAGAGATTTGCACAGAGACCGGGTATAACCACGAATAACCTGCAAACAAAATTGTACTAATTTATTATTGAAATAATCATTAACTAATGGTTTGAATAGGGCGCTACTATATAAACAGAGGTGAATGTGTCCTATATTTTGAAAGACGACTTGTCACACGACGCACCGCTCCCTAGGAACCCAGAGCATAAGGTGGCTGGGTGTCACGGACTATGGGGCAGCACAACTGGAGGCCAAGTCGAAATATTAACGACAGCCTCCAACGATAACAATTTATTGTTATTTCCATAGAGATAACGTAAAGACTCTTGATCAACGTGCGTTGTTGTTCCAAAGTCGAAAAAATAATTATGACAGTTGTTCAAAATTAACGTTAAACGTTACCTCAAAATCTATGAAAACATGACGACGCTGCTGTTATATCGAAGTGGAAACACATTTTTTTTGGTTTGGAAACTATTTTCAATTTGGTTAACGTTTGGAACGTTAACAGTTTTCACGTTTAACATTATTTATTTCGACTTAGCTCCCTGGAAGGTGGCGGCCAGTGACAGATTAAGATGGAGAGGCTTTTTAGAGGCAGCTAAGACCCACCACGGGTTGCGATGTAATTTATATCAGTATATTAAATATAAATGATTTTTAATTAAAAAATTATATAAAAAAATACACAAAATCATTAGCATGATGGGACATTGTGATTCAGTCGCCGACTTTCCCTCCAAAGGTTTGATTCATGGTGCTGACCTATATGAAATTGCGGATAATTTACTTAGGTACCTATTCAATGAAACTTTGTAATAGTTTACTTAATGAAAAGTAAGTTTCTTTGAATTAAAAATAAAACGGAGGTCCCAGGTCAGATATTTTCGAGAGGTTTAATATGAAATTTCTACCTACTCTTATATCTACATAGTTTATTACCTACTCTTAAATGCGTCATTTTAGTTTAGAGGTCGAGAATACATGATTTTGATCACAATGATTGCGTATATGTATATCAAAAGTGGCAAGAAGCAAACCAATTGACATAGAAAAATATTTATATTGCAAGAAATAAAATGAGAGATATTCTATCTGCCTTACATAATGCATATCAAACTTACATTTTCTTCATCTTGATTTGTTATGGTCTGTTCCAATACTGGTTGATAATCTTCAGTATTATATAAAGTGTAGACTTGATGTCCCAACAGGTATGTTCGTTCTTCGGCACTCATTTTAGAATTTTGATAAACTAATCACTGTTTATAAAATTGTATGTCTAACGTTTTTTAAATGCATTTTGATTTATTTATATAATTTTTTTATCCGCACTTAAACTACATTTTGCCTATCAAGTAAACCAAAATTAATGAAATTTAAACATCACAGTTTTACAGTTCTGTTATTTCGAATGCTGACTCAATATGATCACTTTTACAATTACGATTTTCACTATATTGGGTACAGTGTTTGGTAGCCTTCAGTGAGTTGACGACTTTCCTACTGAAGGTCATGGCGGGTTCGATACCCGATGCCGGCCGATGCCTACCATCTTCATCTTTTACAACACAAGCTTCGCTTTCTGTTGCAAAGATGTCAAATGTGTATTTATGTTCGCTTTGGGTGAGCCCAGATTGATTTTAGGAATAAAAGAAAGTTATTCCACCGAATCTACAAACATAGACATCTGCAAACAGCAGCTAAGAGAATAATATAACACCTTAACCTTTACGGATAAACAGAAAACAGCAGTAAGCTGTGTTGCCAACGGATTTTGGCCGATGTCGCCGATTTTCAAAAAAAAAGTAGCCCAAAGTCGCCGAACTGAAAATTTGGTAGCCCAAAGTCGCCCAACTGAAAATGTGGTATCCGTAAACATTTTTGCTAAAAAATGCTACAAATTTTGCTAAAAAAAAAAAAGGTCATTCCGAAAATTTTGGTATCCGAAAAGATGAAATGTAGCTAAAAAACCGAAAATTTTTCCGGAGAGGTGAAAGTTCACCAAAAAAAGGTCATTTTGTATCCGGAAAGGTGAAAATTCGCTAGAAGGGAAGTAGCCCAAATGGCGACCGGTTTTCGTCGCCAATTCTCCTTCCGAGTAGCCCAAATGGCGATAAATCGCCCACGCTGGCAACACTGGCCAGTAAGTACATATTGTACTGTAAATCTGGGAAGCCCAAATATGGATGATTCATTGCAGACTAACACTACTATTCTGTCTATATATTATTAGGACTTAGGAGTACCATTATGACATTATGGTGTAGGATATCAAGTATGTGCTATGCTATAATTAAATGTGTTATATGAGTAAGTATCCTGTTTCTGATTGCAGTAATGTTATTTGCAGATATTAAATGAATGCAGTTTTTAATTGAGTCATATTATTCTGATTCTCGATTGTGAAAAATATTTAAGTACCTACATTCTTAATAAAAAATAATCTAAATCGAGAACTCGGGAAATCTATTGCACCAATGTGAAGACCTAGATATTTAGATTATTGAGATTGCTGCACTATTATAGTTGGCAAAGCAGGGCGTCACCTAGTGATTGTGAATCACTGATAAAAAAAACACAATGCTCCTTTGAAGCTTTTTTTATGGTGGATCGGTTTAAAGTTTCACTAGGTACCTACCTAAGGAATGGTGAACATTAAATTACTCTTTACACGTAAATAAGTGATCAATGATCATATTAAAGAAGTATTCGAAATATCAGAAGCTCGTGCGTTTTTGAAAATTTGGACATTGCGAGTGTAATTTTTGCTTTGAAATTTTGACATCTTATTCCAAAAGTCAAAACAAAACACTACCTATATAATGGCGGGTTTTTCAAAATTGAATATTTTCGAACTCGAAACTACATAAACATTCATCAATATTTTAGTTAGGTATGTAATATTATTATTAGAAGATGATTTTAATATCTACTTGGTTAACACGGTGTTTAAATGTTTCAATGTCAATCAATATTATAATATCTACAATTACAAGATAACGATATTATAAAATGAAACATTTAACTGCACAAGAACGTCAATCAAAACAATTATAAAATTAATACTATAAACAATAAACAACACTACTGCAACACCATAACATAATAAAAATTCTTTTGTTTTTATCTATAACTATTATAATTCAAATATCGAACACACACATTTAACCATTTTTAAATCGCTGTCAATATCATAATAACACTAAAATCTTTGTTTACATTATTATCAGTTTTATGATGATTCATCTGTTATTGATAAACATTTTTTTTTTTTTTTTTAATTATTATTATGGCACTGATCACTGTCAAGACACTGAACCACGGCTGAACACTATCAACAGACTGATTTGCATTGCAAACAGAAATGTGCTTGAACACTTTCACTTCTCCGAGACCACGAAGCGAGCGCGCGAAGAGTTAGAATGGTAGTGCGATTCTATATGAAGCTAAGCTACGTCATTCGCAGTAAAATACTCGTTTTGTTTATAAACTGATATTGCTCCAGACAATGTCCTTTGTTTGATAACATAGTGTTCTTATCAATGTTCATAATCGGCAAAAAATAATATTACTCTGTAATATATAGGGTTGAAACGTGATTATTAGTAATACGTAAATAAATAAAATAAACATGTACCTTGATATTAAGACTTTCTAATATAGAGGTTGCTACACACAATAATGATTGCTACAGTCAGATTGTCCACAGTCAATTTGTGAGCCATAAATAAGGGACGCTTTACAAACAAACAAACTATCTCTACGAATAATATGTGGGAAAACTTTATGGGATATGGAAACGAATGAAAATATTAGGAAGGTATGTGGTATGGAAGTAAGAGATGGTTTGGGTATGTGGAAAGAATGGATGCAAACAGAATGACAAAGAGAATTCATAAGGCTGAAAGGAAAGGTGTAAGAAAGCGTGGCCGACCGAAAATGACGTGGATCGAACACATCGATTCCGTCCTCAAGGAAAGCCAGGTAAAATGTAAGAGAAATAGGAGAGGGTGTATGAGAAATGTTATGTCGGTGGAAGAAGCGAAAGAAGTATGCTTGGATAGAAAAGAGTGGAGGTCCGTTCAGTGGCGTAACGTGGGTTTTCATTGGGGATTAACATTTGCCCCCCCCCCCCTATCTAATAAAGTTTGCCCCCCCCCCCATAATCTAATAAAGTTTGACGCCCCACCCCCGTGTATAAATGGAAAAAACTACTAGCTAGCTTACGCTGACAGGTTAAAAGGAAAAAAACCTTTATTTTATCAATTTTAAGAATTTTAGTGATTTTTTTTCTCATTTATTTTCCCTTCACAAACTCGGGGCCCCGATTTTTTTCTCAGTTATTTTCCCTTCACAAACTCGGGGACCCGATTTTTTTTCTCATTTACTTTCCCTTCACAAATTCTCGTACCTATTTAAGTTTTGTGTTTTTTACCAAGTTTTTTTTTATTTGTCGGCTCATTTTGCCGCCCCCTGAAAAGTGCCGCCCGGGGCGGACCGCCCCCCCCGCCCCCCCTTAGTTACGCCACTGGGTCCGTTCTCTCTGCCTACCCCTTAGGGGACACGGCGTGATGGGTGAAAAAAAATCAATAATTTATTAAAAATGACCCCTTTTCTGTCTATGCCTGTCATCCGACAGGTACATTACTGCTATAATAGTAATAATATAGTAATACGAAATAGTGAAAGTGTGGATTTCAAAAGGAATTTTGTTAAAAGGTAGCAAATAATGGCAAAAAGGATCGGGAATTAAGTACATACCTACCTATCATACCATGATGATTCCTAAAATATAAAAAAATACACTGGAATTATAGATACCTACGTAAACAAAAAAATGACTTCGATTATAATTATTTGAGTGCTAATAGCTTTTCTCTTTCAAATAGTTGTCGAAAAAAAATAGGTATGTTATCGGCTATTCGGGCTATTCACCTCCTTCCAAAATATTCCTTGTTCTAATCCACAAATTCTTAGAAAAACCGAATGACTAAAACATGGGATGACTACCCAGGAATTCCCAAACATGTAGGGTAGGTATATATGAATTGGGGAAACAGGTAATAATTATTATTTTTATCTCTAGATATAAAAATTCAGCCCTTTTTCACAGGACATGGCATCACGCACGAATAATAGCTATAAACCAATTTCCTTAATACTTCAATGAGAGAAGGTTCTAGCGAAAGGAAAATTAAGAAAGTTGTGCTGAACAATAGAAAATTTAACGTATATGTGTCCTTTATTAGTGCTTTTGGCAATATATTGCTAATAATATTTTTTCTATTTTTGAATTTAAATTGGCGTTTGACATAATAATATTATTTCAGTGTTGTTTGAAAGATGATGTGATTCACAAAATGTGCCGTGTAAAACCTTGGTGTAAAACTGTGTGGTGACAAAAGGGAATTGTTTTAAGTAAGAATTATTATACCTACTCTATGGTTTCTAGACAGCAATGATCAGTCGGAATCATATTGGTAGATAATAATATAATTAATTTAACCGTGTCCCAATTTGAATTATAATAGTCATATTATTTTTAAGACAGGACAACGTTTATGTCAGGGAAGCTAGTGTATCAATTTCCTTAAATACCAGCTTCTATGTTAAGCAAAGCGAGTGGGCCTTAGGGCAAATCAGCCATTGTACCTAATCCTTTTTTCTCCATCCTATCCAGAGAGGATATATTCACCCAGACTCAATCCTTCAGGTAAAATTAGTACCTACACAAATCATTAACTTTTGAATTTCAAATTTGAAGATTTCGCGTCAGCACTTTTAAGAATACTGCTGGCCTTTTCAAACCATACTACATACATATCTCTGTCCTTTTTTATTTTCAACCGTACTATCATATGATACAAATTGAAAAGTTAGATAGAATTGTTCAGTGCTTGTGTGCCGACGTCAGAAAGATTTTAAGTGAACTATGAGACTACCACCATCGCCTAAAAAAAAGGTTAGTGGATTTTTTTTTTTGATTTTTAAAAATTTAATTAAATATTAATTACTGCACCATTGATGCACGTTCATTCTAATAATCATTTATTTATAAGCGAATATTAATAACAATTTATTAATATTTGTATTTATCGTTTCTTTTGAGATTAAACATTACTGAACTTTCACCCTGTTCGATCCATATTTTAGAGAACATTTTAATAGATCAATTATTAAAATTATTGTATGAAAAAAAAAACAAATCGAATATTAACTACACACAGGTGCGGTCGCTGGGACCTCGCGCTCTATGGAAACATTGATACCTAACATCCATTTTTTATTTTGTGTGTTTTTCTGCTTAAACTTTCCACTAAATATCCGGAAGATCTAGACAAGAGTAAAAGAGAATTTTCAAATAACAAAGTTGAATTTTTCGCTTAACATGCTCGAAAAATCCTATCCAAATTGCGTAGCCGTAGAAGACTATAAATGAAAATTAAAAAAAGTGCAGATTTTTTAAACTATTTCAATACAAATTTTTTATTTATTTTTATTTTCAAACCAGCCATTGCATTATTTATTTTTGTTTCGTCATTACTAAATAATACTATATGAAAACACTAGCTGACCCGCCCGTCGACCTTCGACCTAATCCAGAATTTAAAAAATTTACTTATTACATGAATAAAATAGAGTTTATGACATAAAACTTTATTAAATTAAGCTACTAATTTATTGCATTATGTAATTATTATCGTTGTTTCGGATGCGGGATGAAGTTCGACGGGTCATAAGTTTGTAATCAAAACATTCCTCTTTAATTGCTTTTTTTTTTTTTTTTTTTAATTAATCTGTGCTCACTCGAAGTGAACACAAATACACTTTTGACATCTTTCACAGTAAGCAAATGCTTGTGTCGTGAAAGTGGAAAATGGTCGACACGGCCGGGATTCGAACCCACGACCTCCGCACGAAACAGTGCGAAAGCCGGCGTCGTAACCGCTGGTCTATCAACCACCTCATGCTTGCAAATTGCTTTACTTTAAAAAAAATCCAATAGATGGCAGTGTAGTTTTTTTTAATAAGCGTAAAAATATTCAAATGTCTCTTCGTATTTTTAAAAATATTGCGATATTTTTATTTCATTTCGTTAAATAATTATTATTAATATAGGTATTATGCTTGTAGGTATCCAGTTTTACTTTTACATACAATGCCTAACATCGTTGGTCTCGGTGACCGCACGACACTTGTGCACTAATGGGTAAAAAATAACCTATGTCAATTCAAAGATTAAAGAATAGTGCATTTATAATTAAATATACCTACACGATCTACGTAGGTATGTTATAAAACAAATTGTTATTATTTTTAGTGTACAAACAATATATTATATTGATAAAACATTATTTACCTTGATATGTCATCGTTAACTACTGCATACTGCGTCTATATTATTATCTTCCAAAGATATAAAAGAAACTCGGGTTAGTGCGAACACTTATAACTCGAGATCGGCTGAACAGATTTTTATGATGCTTGATTTATTGTATTCTTCTCCGCTCCAGATAACAGAATAACTAATAAAAATCGAAAAATGGATAAGAAATAATATTAAAAATAGTATGGAACGAATTTCCTTACAACAACGCCATCTGTGAAAACTTAGATACTTTTGATTTTTACACAATGAGAAGTCATGTACATTGTATACATGTCAGCTATGTGTTATAATTAACCAACAATAGTATTGTATTGTAACATATTATGTTATTGATTCTAAGGCGGGACGAAGTTCGACGGGTCAGCTAGTTGTACATAAATCACATGCATCTAATCGTATCAATATAATATTATTACTTACTAATAACAAAATAGTACTTATTTTTAACTCTAAAATCAATTTATATCAATCTAGCAATCGGTTGAAAAAAACTTAGGGGGGGGGGGCGAAACCTAAATAAAAGTAGAAATAGTTTATCAACAGTGGCGTAGCTTGCCTTCGAGGGGTCCGATATCAAAATTTGTTGGGGAAGGAGGGGGGGATGTACTAAAAGATGTAGGGGAGACCGGGGCAAGATGGGATACTTAAGAGATAAAACGTTATAATATGAAAACCAAACTGTTTATTAAAATTTTCTTTGAACAAATGCAACACTTACAATCTTAATAATTATCATAATCATAATTTATTATGGCTCTAAACTACATATTTTTTTGGCAATAAGGATCTAAATAACACATGCCAAAAATCCCGTTTTGCCCCATGATCGGGGCAAAAAGGGAAACGCTATGGGGCATAATGAGTACACATTTTGATCTGGTCGGCAAAGTTCACAATGAGATATGTGCCTCTCCATTCTCATCGTCTACACCTGCGCGTGAATTATGGGCCTAGCCTTGGCAATCGCTACGAAAATATATTCGAATGGGTTCTGAATATGGTTCCTCTCAGCTAACTGGAAAGTCAAAATCCAAAGCTCTTTCTCACCAGTTATTCTGAGATAATTCTTCTTTCTGTTCTTTATTTAAAACTGTTTTATAGTGCCCTAATGTCATTCTTCCAAAGTTATTATCTAAATCAGTGACAGCATCTTGAGAACATCGAGCCCTTCTCACTCTACATTCCAAGGTCGATTTAGGCACGTTATATGTAGTTAACGTACGAAGAAATCCTATTATCTCTGAAAGCACAGCTCTAACCGCTCTTCTCATAATATCGTCTTCTTCCCTTATCCACCATCTATCTGTTTTGCGTTTATAATTTCGTATCTACCATTTTAACTGCAAACAAAAAATAAACTTATTATTATACCTACAGTAATGAAACACCCCGTAACCTACATATATGGGGCAAAATGGGATACTATGTCATTATGCCCCGACCTTTTTGCCCCAACATACACATTTTGCAAAAGTACCTACAGTAGTGTAACGAGGGCTAACCCAGGGCCCCCACATGCCCGGTGCTACCGATGCTACGGCAACGGGGCCCGTGGGCCAAGGGGGCCCGCAAGGACGGGGGAATAAATTAAAAAGTAGAATTTTTTTAATAAATCATAGAAATAAAACCAAAATAAAATCAATAGGACTAGATTTATGTGTATCAATGATTCAATGAAATATTACATCAGTTGGTTCATTGGATTTGCAGTGCGTTGCGTACAAAACGTGTCTGAATGTACAATAGCTGTGAGTAACAAAACCACCACCAAGGTTATTCACGAAGAGTAGGTATGAAAAACTGTAAATGAAAAACTTATCTGTGTGAATAATCAAGCAAACAAAAATATTTAAGATTTTATTTGTTCAATTATTTTTTTACTAGTATTTAAAATAAATTTACGATGTGTTTTAAATTTGTGTTTAATTTGATGAAAACTAATTGTAATAAAAGTTAAAAAATGTATATTGTAAAAAAGGGTCAAAAATCTTTTTTTGGTAGTGAGAGGGGGGCCCATCATGTCTTTTAGCAACTGGGCCCAGGAAATAATGTGGGGGGCCTGGGCTAACCTACAACATTATTCTGCGAAAAAGCAACCTCAATTCGTTAGTTTTACACTACTACAACAAGTATGTGGTAAAATAATACAAATAGCACTGATACCTACCTTGGTGCACGTGGATTCAAAATAGAAAATTTCGTAGAAATCCTCCAAAAAATTGTTTTTTCTCGCCACGCAACCAATACACTCGTTAACACACGAGCACCCGCCGGACTCGTGTGACGCGACTAAACACCGAGCGAATGGCATTGTCTTAAGCTCTGTTGCATTAACCAGTCATACACACAAGGACATTTCCCATCCTGCCCCGAGCTTCGTCTTGCCCCGGTCTCCCCAAGGGAACAAATTTATAGGTACCAATAATTCAAATACATTATTCACTTTTTGCTGCCTCTATAGCCATTCCTGTCCCATATAAGTCCCAAGATAATTTTTGACTCTTTCATTACCGGCACTAAAAATAATTAAAACTCGAAAGATACAGTATTGGCTGTATGTATAATGTAATTAAGCGTACCTTGGATACCGCAGTTACCAAGACGCCCACTGAAATAAAATGCATGAACTAACTCTAAATTATTCGGTTCACGGTTAAATTCAAAAACGTTTGCAATATTAATTAGTAAGTATAGTCGGCGTTTAGTGTCGACTGTGTCGAGACGAATTATTATAAACTGTTTGATGCGTGTGTGTTGCCCATTCTCCAGTATGGGTGTGAGTCCTGGTGGGACCTGACTAAAGCCCAGGCACAAAAATCCCCGCTTTCGAAACGAAGTTCATCAGAGGAATTTTGGGTATAAGATGGTACCACCGCATCACTAACACTAACAATGCTATACACCAGCGCACCCGGCGTAGGCCCACATCTACTAGAGAGGAGATGGACTTGGCTGGGACATGTGTTACGGATGCCGAATGATAGTTGGCCGAGGAGAGCGCTGCTTTTCCTCCCATCAGGGTCCCGAAGACGAGGAAGACCCTCTCAAACCGTGTTCCGCTCCTTCGAGGCAGAGCTAAGGGATCTGGACATGGTGTGGGAGGAGGTCATATATATATATATATATATATATATATATATATATATATATATATATATATATATATATATCTCACTTACTATAGGGCGTCCATACATTGCGAAATATCTATGTTTAGGGCGTCACAGGCAATAGAGCGTCCGTATATGGACGCCCTATTGAAACCCCATGTTAAATTTTTTTTGGGTGGTTCGGAGCCCCTATTAAGACGATACACAACTTTTTTTTTTGACGCCGCATAATACACGGTGTGAAAGATTGCGAATATAGATCGTATATTTTTAGTTCATCCATTTGCCGTTAGGATCGTTAATATAGTATACAGGCCGTATATTTTAGTTTTATCCACCGCATGAATCGGCGCTTGGTTCGTATGTTAACTTTTAATAATCGCATTATCAAGCGTCTTCATCTGGCAACGTCGCACCACCGTCCACTAAGTGTTCCCAAGGAAACATTCCGTAAGAGTTCCGTAAGGAAATCCCAGTTTTATTTCATTCGTTCGAGCGCGCTTAGATATTTTGTCATACAAGAATCGTAAATCATGTTCATCACTAAACATTTTTTATCATTTTTATGCTTGATATAATTTGTCTTGTTGATAACTAATATTTTTTTATAACCTTCACTGGTTTGTGAGTTTTGTAGATCACTAAACATTATTATTCTATCATTTTTATGCTTGACTTTGGTTTTATCATACGCTTTCATATTTGTCATTTGGTTATATTTTTATTAAAGTATAGTGTTAATTACTTCTTGGTGTTTAAATTTTTTGACTACCCAATTGCATCAAAACTTTTTATATGAATTTGAAGTATCGAAATATTTAAAACCATGTCAGCCAAAACAATAAGCCCATGTTTAACATTGGACGCAGGAAGACTGAGATGATGATGAAGGTGAAAAATGAAGATTTTTTTGTTTTATTTATTTTATTTTATTGGCTCATCTACAGGTTATTTACAAATTTTTATATGAATATATATAGATTTTTTTTTATATATCCAATCCATACTTCCTTAAGGCCCCACTTAGGGGCAGAGGGAGGCAACAAGAACTCTCCATTGCGCTCGATTTTGCGCAACGTTTATGACCTCCTCCCACACCATGTCCAGATTCCTCAGCTCTGCTTCGAAGGAGCGGAACACAGTATTAGAGGGTCTTCCTCGTCTTCGGGACCCTGATGGGAGGAAGAACAGCGCTCTCCTCGGCCAACTGTCATTCGGTATCCTTAACACATGTCCCAGCCATTTTAAATTTTTTCGTCTCTGATATTTTTATTTAAGTTCTCTGTTATTTTTGTAGTTTGTTAAATTCCTTTATGCCCAAATACCGAAAGTGGTGTTGGGCAGCTGCTGAGTTGCATCTCGGGATGGTAAGCACCCCATCATATCTGATGCTATTGAGTGTTTCCGTTTTGTAATTCTTGAAAATGCCAAAATAGCGTTTATATTAAAAATAGTTTCAAGTGGTTGAACTTTTAGTTCGTTATAAATAAATTCTGTTGGTTAGTCTCTGGGCTTGGTCAGGATGATTTTAATAATTAACTTCTGAACAACAAGTGGTCTAAGAGTGGACGAGAAAACTCCTCCCCACCCCACTATACCATTGTAGAATTGACTGAGCCAAGGCAAAATAAACAGATCGCAATTCATTAAAACTAAGAACACCTCTCAATGCCAAAAATACATAAATCAATTTTCTCAATATTTTTGTTGTTTTATCAATTTAAGTTATGAATTTCATGTCATCATCTATTATAATTCCCAAATATTTGGTATTATGAACTTTTTCCAATCTTTTACATTTCAGATGACAGTTATCATTTGAGCAACCCCTTTCGTGGATAATTATGTTACCAAAATTATAATTTTATCTAGTTAAGCTTAATTTCATGAACAGCTGGGAGTCAAGATACTTTTTTAAAACAGTCATATCAGCATTAGCATGAGAGACAGGATCTTCCAATGTATCCCCATCCACAACCAACACGGTGTCATCGGCATATGCGACAATTTCACTTCTTAGTGGCAAGGTAAACATGCAATTGACGTAAATTATAAATAATAGTGGTCCTATAACCGTACCTTGTGGCACACCGTATTGGCTCGTTAATGGCTCACTTCTATCATCTCGAAGTCTCACTTGCTGTTCTCTATCTTCAAGGTAGCTCATGAACCATGACAATATTTTACCGCCTACACCCATTGCTAGAATTTGTGCAACCAATTTTACGTGTGAGATACTGTCAAACGCCTTTCTAAGATCTATAAAAATTCCCAAACATTTTTTCCCCTTGTCTAGATTAGAAATAATCAATGATGTAACCTTAGCTATGGCATCATTCGTTCCCACGTGGTTCCTAAATCCGAATTGATTCGACCCGAGTAGTTTGTAGTTCTCTAGGTAATTTAATATCTGTTTTTTGACAAATTTTTCAATGATTTTTGAAATAAATGATATCAAGGATATCGGACGGTAATTTGCAATCAATTCAGGATCATCTCCCTTGTACACTGGTACAATTATTGCCTTTTTTTAGGATACGGAGAAAATTACCAGCTGGTATTAATTACATGGGACAGCGGTTTCAGCACGAAATCGATATATTCATTTAAATTAAAAAAATTAAATTCAAAAAAAGTCGATCCCAGGTGCCGACCATCTTCCTCTTTCACGACACAAGCTTTAAGTAGCTTACTGTGAAAGAGTAAAGGAGTGTATTTGTGTTCACTTTGAGTGAGCACAGATTCATTTAAAAAAAAAAAAAAAAAAAAAATACCTACGGTTATGCCATCGTGTACAGGAGATGTACCCGTTTTCAGATTTTTTATTATTTCGCGTATTTCCTGTTCCAAAGGCAAGATAAAATCTACAAATGTTTCGGAGTTATAAGCTTCCCGATTATCCGCAAGAGATTGGAAATCCTCACCTATTATGTTTAAAGCTATACTTTCTCCTACAGAAGTAAAGAAATTATTAAAAATATCGGCACAGCGTTTAGGCTCAACCTCCGAGCTAATACGATTACCACTGTCCACTATGTAGTGAACTTCTGATTAATAATACCTGGTCAGCTATTCTTCGTCTAACGGATAGAGACTGCAGGCCATGACACCGTTCAGCATCCTTATAGATATCATTTTTTTAAAACTTAAATAGTTTAGTATCCTTAAAGTCCTGTGTTGGATTTTTGTCAATTCTGTATTGTTGTACCCCAAAGCTGGGACGCCACACAGATGAACATTACTCAAGAATACTTCTTAAGGAAGACTTATATAAAAAAATCTTAACAACCTCGGGGCTTCTGAGAGGTTTAGTCGTGATGCCTTGGATACATTTTTTTCGTAACAGCTACGAAATGTCATTCTATCATCAATTAAAATTCCCAAATCTTTGACATCATCAACCTTTTTCAACTCTGATTCGCCAAGATTGTAATGAAACTCAATGGGATTTTTACCTCTTGTGAATCTGATCAAAACACACTTAGATACGTTCAAATATAAACAGTTTACTTTGCAGTAGGCAGTCAATTGGTCAAGGTCACGCTGAAATCGTATACAATCATCGATCGATCGAACGCGCGAGTAAACTTTCATATCATCTGCATAAAAAATAAATTTACAAAAATTAAAACATGTGTTGATGTCGTTTATATAGATATTGAATAAAGTGGGGCCCAAAATAGAGCCTTGTGGCACTCCAGAAGAGACACCCATCCATTCTAATATGTGTCCACCGACAACAACTGCCTGTCTTCTATTAATAATATACGAAGAGAACCATCTGAATAAGTCCCCACATATGCCCAAATTTTCCAGCTTTGCTAACAGAATCGAGTGGTTCACCTTATCGAATGCCTTACTATAATCAGTATAAGAGGCGTCCACTTGGCCACCCCGCTCCATTCCATCAACCACATAATCTGTTGAACATAGACTGACGAAGCTGTCCAAGAGTTTTGTTTGCATGAGTGTGAGGCTTTATATTATATATCTCAAATTGTCTAACTTTATACGTTTCCAGAGAGAGGTTAAAAGGTATCTTGTCGAAAATGCATTTTACTCCATTGATGACATGTTAGCAACCTAATTTCTTTTATATGTGGTGTTGTATCATTTTATTGACATATTAACATTATTAATACTCTTCTCGACTTTGTTCTTGTCGCTACTGCAACTATAATATTGTTGTCATATTGTAGCTCTGTACATTGACGAGATGCCAAAGGGACCCTTTACACCCATTCGGCATTGAATAACATTCATATTATTTATATTTTGTCAAATGTTTGCATATACTGTACTATTTTGTATAATGATATTCTCCTGTTTTATGTATTGTGATTTGTGAACTGAATATTTTTAATGAACCCGAGTGCCCCGCAGAGGGCCTATGGGGGATGAATAAAGAATAAAGAGAATGAGATTTGTAGTGTACCTCGCACAGATCCATGTTGTGTCGCTAAATTCCTAACTTTTACTAAAAATACTCTATCTGAGATGACCTTCACTATAGTTCCGTAGACCCATTTCGTTGATTTATCGGCCTAAATTCTCTCACCAAAAATTCTCTCCCTTATCATTAGTGATATTTTCTTATTTTTTTAATAACTGCACTTTGTGATTTTTATGTCTTCAAGTCCTCTTCTTGATTGCGCCATGTAATATTCCAGTGTTCTCAAATTTGTTAATATTAGAAAAAAAAAACAAGTTATTATAATTTATAATTCTACTAGCTGACCCGTCGAACTTCGTATCGAAATAAATAATATGGGTACTCTAGGTTTTATGCAACAGAGCTCAAATTCGTTTTTTAGTTATTTAACACGAATGACTATTTACTGGCATTAGCAAAACCTGCATACCACGCAGCATTCATTGGGTCTGAGTTTATTTCTACATCAAAATCTTATAACCTATGTTAATATTATGATATGGCAAGAGGTCATCATTGCGCAAGATCGAGTGCAATGGTGAGCTCTTAAGCCTCACTTTGCTCCTGAGTGGAGTTCAAAGGGAGTTTTAATTTTGATTGATTTGATGTTAATACCCATGTCAAAAAAAAAGAATTTAGGTATGTCATTATATTCAATATTTTAATAGTTATTTTGCTCAGTTAAAATAATATTGATTGATTAATCAAAGTAGGTACGGTAAGGAACATCTCCGTAACGATTCAAAATACGCATTGAGGTGTCAATTCTTTTTTTGCCCATCACGCTGATTCGCGAAGGGGGTAGGCAGAGAGTATGGACTTCCATTCCTTCCAATCCAAACTCATTCGCTTCCTCCAAACGCATAACATTCCGCATACGTGCTCTTATATTCCTCTTGCTCCTGACTTGGCCCTCACGTAAGACGGCACCGATATGGTCGGTCTATGTCATTCCAGGTCGGCCTCGTCTGCGTGCACCAATTCTTTCAGATTTATATTTTTTTAGTCATTCTCTCTTCGTTCATTTTCTTTACATGCCCAAACCTTCTTTCTTTATTCACTTTCATTCTAGTCACTACACTAACATCCACTCCACATTCCTTTCTAATATTATCATTCTTCACCTTATCAATAAGTCTCTTTCCGCATATCCTACGCAGTGATCTCATTTCCACAGAATGTAGTTCAACTTCCAAATTTATCTTCCATGTTCAAGTTTCACTCCCATAACTCATGGATAGTATCAGAATTGCATTGTGCATCAACTGTCGATTTCAGAGATATCTTCTTAGAGGTCTAAGTGCACCGCCAACCTTTCTACCAGCCAATTTCCTTCTTTCAATCTCTTTTTCACACCTTGCATCTCTTCTAAATAAATTACCTTCTTCTTCTTCTAATTAAATAGACATACGTCCAAGTTCTCGACATTCACTTTCACACAAAATTGTGTTCTTAAATCTTCTCTTTCAAAACAGTGGAAATAAATAAAAAGCACATTTAATGCAGTATCTGTGATTTTTGTTCTATCTTCTATTACAACATGGTGGAAGTGTAGCAATTTTTATTTTCAATAAAGAAACAAATGCTAGGTCATTATCAAATAATATCCAGCTTTTTTACATATTAACGATGCAGATTATATTTACGTTATATGTAGGTACTCATACTCATCCTCTGTTCAATCTATTCTTTGATTTTTGCGTGCGTGATATAAAAAACAGTACAGAAGGTGTAGATCTGAATGGAATGAATGTGTGCGCTCTGATGTATACAGACGACCTAGTGTTGATGGCTGAAAGCGAATGTGATTTGCAAGAACTTGTGACGCGTGTGTATCAAAATTGTGAAATGAATGGTCTTAAGATGAATGTCAATAAGACAAAGGTGCTTGTTTTTGAAAGAGAAAATTTAAGAACGCAATGTAGTGTGAAAGTGAATGATGAGAACTTGGAACAAGTGGATGAGTATGTCTATTTAGGTAGTTTATTTAGCAGAGATGGAAGGTGTGAAAAGGAAATTGAATTGTAGAAGGGTTGGCGGTGCACTAAGACCTCTAATGAGAAATAAGAATGTATCTCTTAAATCCAAACAATTGATGCACAATGCAATCCTGATTCCATCAATGATGTATGGGAGTGAAGCATGGACATGGACGGAAAATCTGGAAGTTGGAATAAATGCTGTAGAAATGAGATCACTGCGTAGGATATGCGGAAAGAGACTGATTGATAAGGTGAGTAATGATAAAATCAGAAAGGAATGTGGAGTGGATGTTAGCATTGTGACTAGAATGAAAGTGAATAAATTAAGGTGGTTTGGGCATGTAGAGAGAATGAACGAAGATAGAATGACTAAAAGGATATATAAATCTGAAAGAATGGGTGCAAACAGACGAGGCCGACCTCGAATGACATGGTCAGATCATATCGGTGCCGTCTTAGAGGAAGGCCAAGTCAGGAGTAAAAGGAATAGAAGAGCATGTATGCGGAATGTTATGCGTTTGGAAGAAGCGAAAGAGGTTTGTTTGGATAGGAAAGAGTGGAAATCCGTACTCTCTGCCTACCCCCTTCGGGAAACGGCGTGATGGGTAAAAAAAAAATCACCCCATAAACGAAGAATTGATTTTCAAACAAACAAAAAAAATATTCTACTTGTTCTTCAATATAATCATGTATTCCTTGTATTAAAACTTACCTAAACTCCTTATAAAATGAACTTCAATTAAGTATAACTCCTTAATAGCAATGTTATATATACGATTCTCTTTGGTGGCGGTTTTAAAATGTCTGTAAATAAAGAAAGTTTTCAAAACTCCTTACACTTCATTACAATAATGTATTCCTTGTATTTAAACTTACCAAAACTCCTTATAAAAAATAACTGCAATGAATATTATATGACTTATCCAATCAATCTATTTCATACGATATATTTTACATTCGAATTCTATCAGTTGCAACAACAATCAATCTACTGATAGTTCTTTCAAATGTCAATTAATAAAAATTCAAAAGTAGAACAAAATTATATTGTAAAAAGTACTATAAAGATTGCCTACTTAGAGTTTTCTTTAAATTTCTAATTATCCACGCAATTTTCATATTTTTTTTGTTCCCATACAACCTTCTCCTGATAAAAGCCTACATGACCAAAAAAATAATTAGCGAAATCGGTCCAGACGTTTAGGTGCGATGCGATGACATCGGGAAATAGCTCTCCATTTTTATAGTGTTCTTAAATTTTCTAATTTTCCATGCATTTTTATTAATTTTTTTCTTATAAATAAACCTTCTTTCGATAAAAGCCTACACGACAAAGAAAGAATTAGCGAAATCGGTCCAGCCGTTTAGGCGTGATGCGATGATATCGGTAAATAAATCTCCATTTTTATAGTGTTCTTAAATTTTCTAATTTTCCACGCATTTTTCTTATTTTTTTTCTAAATCAACCTTCTCCCGATAAAAGCCTCTACGACAAAAAAAGAATTACCGAAATCGGTCCAGCCGTATAGGCGTGATGCGATGACATCGGGAAATAGCTCTCCATTTTTATAGTGTTCTTAAATTTTCTAATTTTCCATGCATTTTGTATTAATTTTTTTCTTATAAATAAACCTTCTTTCGATAAAAGCCTACACGACAAAGAAAGAATTAGCGAAATCGGTCCAGCCGTTTAGGCGTGATGCGATGATATCGGTAAATAAATCTCCATTTTTATAGTGTTCTTAAATTTTCTAATTTTCCACGCATTTTTCTTATTTTTTTTCTAAATCAACCTTCTCCCGATAAAAGCCTATACGACAAAAAAAGAATTACCGAAATCGGTCCAGCCGTTTAGGCGTGATGCGATGACATCGGGAAATAGCTCTCCATTTTTATAGTGTTCTTAAATTTTCTAATTTTCCATGCATTTTTATTAATTTTTTTCTTATAAATAAACCTTCTTTCGATAAAAGCCTACACGACAAAGAAAGAATTAGCGAAATCGGTCCAGCCGTTTAGGCGTGATGCGATGATATCGGTAAATAAATCTCCATTTTTATAGTGTTCTTAAATTTTCTAATTTTCCACGCATTTTTCTTATTTTTTTTCTAAATCAACCTTCTCCCGATAAAAGCCTATACGACAAAAAAAGAATTACCGAAATCGGTCCAGCCGTTTAGGCGTGATGCGATGATATCGGGAAATAAATCTCCATTTTTATAGTTTTCTAAAAATTTTCTAATTTCCTATGCATTTTTCTTAATTTTTTTGTTCTAAAAGGACACTCTCCTGATAAAAGCCTACACGACAAAAAAATAATTAGCGAAATTGGTCCAGCCGTTTAGGCGCCATCCGATGACAACGCGAAATAGCTCTCCATTTTTATATATAAGATAAGATTATTAAATTATTTACGATGATATTATAAAATAATCACATGTCAAAAAAATATGTCTATGCCGGTCTACGCTCATTCCAAGAGCTCTCTATCCAATTAAATACAATATCCCAAAAGAAAAGGTACATTATCAATATTTTACATACCTACTACACCGACGCCGTAAAATCTGAGGGATAAAAATATAATATACGATGTAGGTATCTAAATTTGTATGAAAAAAAGGCAACGTTGTAAGACGCCTGAAGGTACGTAGTATAAAACGAGTTTGTATATTGAGAGCGCTTGATGATTGTAGAATAAAAGGACTTTGGATAGTTACTAGAGTGAAAAAAATACCCATATGGCGCCCTATCATGGTTTGGTTTAATATACATCTTGCTATTAATGCGGCTTCATTAAACCAAACCATGATAGGGCGCCATATGGGTATTTTTTTCACTCTAGTAACTATCCAAAGTCCTTTTATTCTACAATCATCAAGCGCTCTCAATATACAAACTCGTTTTATACTACGTACTCTCAGGCGTCTTACAACGTTGCCTTTTTTTTCATACAAATTTAGATACCTACATCGTATATTATATTTTTATCCCTCAGATTTTACGGCGTCGGTGTAGTAGGTATGTAAAATATTGATATTGTACCTTTTCTTTTGGGATATTGTGTTTAATTGGATAGAGAGCTCTTGGAATGAGCGTAGACCGGCGTAGACATATTTTTTTGACATGTGATTATTTTATAATATCATCGTAAATCTACATAATAATTCAGAAATGTTTGTGTGCTTTCTATCGTATATGTGAACATCACGCTCAAAATACAAATGCTACGTCAGATATGAATCTGCGCAGAGCGGTGCAATTTGCTTGAGAAGGTTCTTAAATACAATTTGCTGCATTAACTTTAATATATTTAGAGCTATTTAAAAAACTCTATTTTTTTAGAATCTTCATACAAATTTCTCAAAAAGACAGTAAGCCATCTCTTGGAAACAAAATTACTCGTGTAAACCTTGAATAGAATCTTGGTATTACGGTATGAAAATGTAATAAAATAATTGTAGATTGATTTGTTATACATATAAATGTTATTCAAATCTTATTATTATCAATAAATAAAGATTTAATGAAAAAAATTGCAAAATGATTCCTCCATTTTGAAGTTTGACAGATAGCGCAAATCACCCTCTATGGGTGGAGAGCCTAATTAATTATCACACATTAGGGAATGTAGCTAAGATTCAAACCACAGAGCTCTCTCTCTCTATGAAAACTTGCAAATTATGTCGGTAGGTTCGTATAATATTATGAGGTCGGTAAAACAAATATTGTAAAAGTGTCATTCTTCTTTTTCTGTGCTTATGTCAGTTATAGAGGTCTGTTAAGCAATGGGAAGCTAGACTAGAACCTGTTTAATTACCTACCGATCAAGCCTGACAATCGGAATCAAAAACGTAAAGCATGACGGGTATAAGCTAGTAATTTAAGAATAGAATTATAAATTATAATAACTTGTTTCTTTTCTAATATTAACAAATTTGAGAACACTGGAATATTACATGGCGCAATCAAGAAGAGGACTTGAAGACATAAAAATCACAAAGTGAAGTTATTAAAAAAATAAGAAAATATCACTAATGATAAGGGAGAGAATTTTTGGTGAGAGAATTTAGGCCGATAAATCAACGAAATTGGGTCTACGGAACTATAGTGAAGGTCATCTCAGATAGAGTATTTTTAGTAAAAGTTAGGAATTTAGCGACACAACATGGATTTGTGCGAGGTACACTACAAATCTCATTCTCTTTATGTGGTTGATGGAATGGAGCGGGGTGGCCAAGTGGACGCCTCTTATACTGATTATAGTAAGGCATTCGATAAGGAGAACCACTCGATTCTGTTAGCAAAGCTGGAAAATTTGGGCATTTGTGGGGACTTATTCAGATGGTTCTCTTCGTATATTATTAATAGAAGACAGGCAGTTGTTGTCGGTGGAAACAGATTAGAATGGATGGGTGTCCCTTCTGGAGTGCCACAAGGCTCTATTTTGGGCCCCACTTTATTCAATATCTATATAAACGACATCAACACATGTTTTAATTTTTGTAAATTTATTTTGTATGCAGATGATATGAAGGTTTACTCGCGCGTTCGATTGATCGATGATTGTATACGATTTCAGCGTGACCTTGACCAATTGACTGCCTACTGCAAAGTAAACTGTTTATATTTGAATGTATCTAAGTGTGTTTTGATCAGATTCACAAGAGGTAAATATCCCATCGAGTTTCATTACAATCTTGGCGAATCAGAGTTGAAAAAGGTCGATGAAGTCAAAGATTTGGGAATTGTAATTGATGATAGAATGACATTTCGTAGCTGTTACGAAAAAAAATGTGTTCAAGGCATCACGACTAAACCTCTCAGAAGCCCCGAGGTTGTTAAGATTTTTTTATATAAGTCTTCCTTAAGAAGTATTCTTGAGTAATGTTCATCTGTGTGGCGTCCCAGCTTTGGGGTACAACAAGACAGAATTGACAAAAATCCAACCTGTGTTGGTGACTTTAAGCATGCTAAACTATTTAAGTTTTAAAAAAAAATGATATCTATAAGGATGCTGAACGGTGTCATAGCCTGCAGTCCCTATCCGTTAGACGTAGAATAGCTGACCAGGTATTATTAATCAGAAGTTCACTACATAGTGGACAGTGGTAATCGTATTAGCTCGGAGGTTGAGCCTAAACGCTGTGCCGATATTTTTAATAATTTCTTTACTTCTGTAGGAGAAAGTTTAGCTTTAAATATAATAGGTGAGGATTTGCAATATCTTGCGGATAATCGGGAAGCTTATAACTCCGAAACATTTGTAGATTTTATCTTGCCTTTGGAACAGGAAATACGCGAAATAATAAAAAATCTGAAAACGGGTACATCTCCTGGACACGAAGGCATAACCGCAAGTATTTTAAATGAATATATCGATTTCATGCTGAAACCGCTGTCCTATGTAATTAATACCAGCTTAAAAGCTGGTAATTTTCCCCGTATCCTAAAAAAGGCAATAATTGTACCAGTGTACAAGGGAGATGATCCTGAATTGATTGCAAATTACCGTCCGATATCCTTGATATCAAATATTTCAAAAATCATTGAAAAAATTGTCAAAAAACAGATATTAAATTACCTAGAGAACTACAAACTACTCGGGTCGAATCAATTCGGTTTTAGGAACCACGTGGGAACGAATGATGCCATAGCTAAGGTTACATCATTGATTATTTCTAATCTAGACTAGGGGAAAAAATGTTTGGGAATTTTTATAGATCTTAGAAAAGCGTTTGACAGTATCTCACACGTAAAATTGGTTGCACAAATTCGAGCAATGGGTGTAGGCGGTAAAATATTGTCATGGTTCATGAGCTACCTTGAAGATATAGAGCAGCAAGACTCGAAGACTTCGAGATGATAGAAGTGAGCCATTAACGAGCCAATACGGTGTGCCACAAGGTACGGTTATAGGACCACTATTATTTATAATTTACGTCAATAGCATGTTTAACTTGCCACTAAGAAGTGAAATTGTCGCATATGCCGATGACACCGTGCTGGTTGTGGATGGGGATACATTAGAAGATGCTGTCTCTCATGCTAATGCTGATATGACTGTTTTAAAAAAGTATCTTGACTCCCAGCTGTTGAGCTTAAATACCGAAAAAACTGTTTTCATGGAATTAAGCTTAACTAGATAAAATTATAATTTTGGTAACATAATTATCCACGAAAGGGGTCGCTCAAATGATAACTGTCATCTGAAATGTAAAAGATTGGAAAAAGTTCATAATACCAAATATTTGGGAATTATAATAGATGATGACATGAAATTCATAACTTTAATTGATAAAACAACAAAAAGATTGAGAAAATTGATTTATGTATTTTTGGCATTGAGAGGTGTTCTTAGTTTTAATGAATTGAGATCTGTTTATTTTGCCTTGGCACAGTCAGTTCTACAATATGGTATAGTGGGATGGGGAGGAGTTTACTCGTCCACTCTTAGACCACTTGTTGTTCAGAAGTTAATTATTAAAATCATCCTGACCAAGCCCAGAGACTAACCAACAGAATTTATTTATAAGGAACTAAAAGTTCAACCACTTGAAACTATTTTTAATATAAACGCTATTTTGGCAATTTTCAAGAATTACAAAACGGAAACACTCAATAGCATCAGATATGATGGGGTGCTTACCATCCCGAGATGCAACTCAGCAGCTGCCCAACACCACTTTCGGTATTTGGGCATAAAGGAATTTAACAAACTACAAAAATAACAGAGAACTTAAATAAAAATATCAGAGACGAAAAAATTTAAAATGGAAGTGAAAAAACATTTTGTGACATGGAATGCTTGAGCGGCTTAGTCTCTGGGTTTCCTTTTTGCTTTTGCTTATCCAGTGTGTTATAATGTGCTGAGACTAATCATGTTTTGTCTTCTGAGTGCAGTGTAGATAATGAGAGACACAAATTAATATTATTAACTGTTTTCTTTTGGAACATTGTATCTGTTATTCCTCCTCTTGTTGTTTGCATTTGTTTTAATGGTAAATTATTTCTTTGAAATTTTCGGTGGATTTTCGACCATAGTTTACTCAAAAAAATTGAATTATAATATAATAAAAAAAAATGTTGTTTAGTATCATTGAAGAACATTCTGGTAAAGATTGTAATAGTGTAAAAAATGTAATATGAGGCACTGTTTATAATAAACTTACCTATATGTATATAGTAGGGATGTTGCGGATATTCGCATCCGCATCCGCAACAGCGGAGCATCCGCATCAGTTTTCACATTCTCATCTGCATCCGCATTAATTAATGCGAATGTTGATGCGGATGCGGATGCTCCTCTAGAGCAAGTCACGACACGAAATTAAGATATGTAATTGCGTTCTTATCTCAAAAGGTATGGCCTTGAAGTTTGAGAGAGAAAGAAGATGCATACCACGTGCAAGTAAAAGGCATGGAGAGCGTTAACTACTGAGCTTTGTTATCAAGTGCCATATAAGAAAGTGTTAGTTCTTGTCCGTCCGCATCTTCAGATGACAAAAAACCTGCATCCGCAACATCACTAGTATAAAGAAAATGTTTTCTAAAAAAATATTGTACTTCTATTTTGTTTACTGAATAGTTGATAAGAATACTGTATTATGTTATATGTATAGGGTAATGTTCGAAAATGATATGTATTACCTACTTAGAGTTATGTATCTATTCACCTTCACACAAATGCCTATGCATTTTTGTTTTATTTTATTTTTATTTAATAAAATAAAATTATATAAAATCGTCAATTCATCAATCAATTGGCAGGCTCTAAATCAACTGGTGAACTATCATGTGCCTAGAGTTACAGCCCGACATCTGCGGACGGTACATATTGCAAGATTTGAAACGATAAGCTGCGTATAGATTATGCGCTCCAAGAGTCTAACATTGGCGCGCGCTCTAGTCGCGCGAACTCGATACCGAGTTCGAACGCGCGCCAAAGTGTTCGATGCCTTCAAAATTTGGAGCGCGCTCCACGTTTTGAAGGCATCAACTGTGCGCTACTGGCGTGCGAGGCAGCTGTTCCAGCATTTATTCCTTCACCATGGACGTTGGTCGTGCACTTGGATTTCACTGCTAATTCCCTCCACTCGTTTATTCTGAGTGCTTTATTATGATAGAAACGACTTTTGCTATTCCATAGTAGTTCTTTGGTACCATGTTATTAAATTTATTTGCGGCAACTTTGATTAGCATGGCTTGAAACGAACACTCAAGTATGAAAAACGTCCGTCTCAACTGGCGTGCGCGGCAAGATTTAGCTTTCTTTGAACCCGGTGCTGGAAATCCCCGCTCCACGGTCGCGCGTTAGAACTCGGTATCGAATTCGCGCGGCTGGAGCGCACACCAATGTTCCACCTCTTGGAGCACATGATCGAGTCGCGGTTTTACGCCAGAAATAAATTCATTCAACGTTCCTGCGAAGATTACAATTGTTTGTTTAAGTCGGTTGGCATCTTTAGTCTTGCTCTTCCGCGATTTAAGGCTGAGATTGAATTGATGGCGGTAGATTTGTAGTGGGATGGGTGTTTAAATCCTTCGAGAGATTTTCTTACCTACTTTCCTTTTTCCTTCCTCCTATAAGCCACTAATAGTTTTCATTATTGGTTAACTTTAAGTAATATTATTTTTTAGATATACTTATTTCTTTATCTTTGATATTGGAGTACAAATGTGCCATCTGTAAATGGGTTTATTTTATATCTATATCACGAACAACGCTATACGTCGGCGCATCCAACGTGAGCCCATCACCTCTACCATTATGTGGAGGAGATGGACTTGGCTGGGACATGTGTTAAGGATGCCGAATGACAGTTGGCCGAGGAGAGCGCTGTTCTTCCTCCCATCAGGATCCCGAAGACCTTCTCATACTGTGTTCCGCTCCTTCGAAGCAGAGCTGAGGAATCTGGACATGGTGTGGGAGGAGGTCATAAACGTTGCGCAAAATCGAGCGCAATGGAGAGCTCTTGTTGCCTCCCTCTGCCCCTACGTGGGGCCTTAAGGAAGTATGGATTGGATATAAAAAAAATATATCTATATATATTCATATAAAAATTTGTAAATAACCTGTAGATGAGCCAATAAAATAAAATTAAAAAAAACAAAAAAATCTTCATTTTTCACCTTCATCATCATCTCAGTCTTCCTGCGTCCAATGTTAAACATGGGCTTATTGTTTTGGCTGACATGGTTTTAAATATTTCGATACTTCAAATTCATATAAAAAGTTTTGATGCAATTGGGTAGTCAAAAAATTTAAACACCAAGAAGTAATTAACACTACAATAAAAATATAACCAAATGACAAATATGAAAGCGTACGATAAAACCACAAGTCAAGCATAAAAATGATAGAATAATAATGTTTAGTGATCTACAAAACTCACAAACCAGTGAAGGTTATAAAAAAATATTAGTGATCAACAAGACAAATTAGGTATGTCAAGCATAAAAATGATAAAAAATGTTTAGTGATGAACATGATTTACGAGTCTTGTATGACAAAATATCTAAGCGCGCTCTGGTCACTTAGTGGACGGTGGTGCGACGTTGCCAGATGAAGACGCTTGATAATGCGATTATTAAAAGTTAACATACGAACCAAGCGCCGATTCATGCGGTGGATAAAACTAAAATATACGGCCTGTATACTATATTAACGATCCTAACGGCAAATGGCTGAACTAAAAATATACGATCTATATTCGCAATCTTTCACACCGTGTATTATGCGGCGTCAAAAAAAAAAGTTGTGTATCGTCTTAATAGGGGCTCCGAACCACCCAAAAAAAATTTAACATGGGGTTTCAATAGGGCGTCCGTATACGGACGCTCTATTGCCTGTGACGCCCTAAACATAGATATTTCGCAATGTATGGACGCCCTATAGTAAGTGAGATGTATATATATATATATATATATATATATATATATATATATATATATATATATATATATATATATATATATATATATATATATATATATAGGTATATTGCGCAAGATCGAGCGTAGGAGAGCTCTTGTTGCTTCCCCTAAGTGGGGCACAAAGGAAGTTTGAATTGGATTGGAAGTTTAATTTTTTCTATGTATTGTATTATAAATGCCATGCATCGAATACTCACCAAAATGTCATGCTCCGTATGAATGTACTGCTCGTACTCCGAATCCTCATTGAGATGAGGGTGTTCTGTCCATGTCCCCCATAATTTGTCGTCCTTGGATTTCTCCATTATCCAAATGGCATCCCACTCGCCACCGCACAATACACCCAATTTTTATTTCCTGGGAACAATAAAATAAATAAGCAAGGTAAATATTCTGCTAAATTTTAATCCGTATAATAAATAAAAATAGAGGCCTAATTTCCGTGGTCATCGCATCACGCGTGAACGGCTGGACCGATTTCGCTAATTCTTTATTAGCTGTATTTGCTATGGGTAAGAAGTAAGAACACGTAGAAAGCCGATTCCGACCCGCGCCGACCGGCGCAAAGAATGTTACTATTCATTTGAATGGGGATACCCACAGAGAAAGCAGGAACCCGCTTTCCGGCATGCCAATTTAAATGCAATGAAACCATAGACAACAATCTACGAGCCGGTCGGCGCGGATCGGAATCCGCTTTCTACGTGTTCTTACCCTAGACAACATATACTTTGCGGCGATCGGCGCCGGTAGGAATCGGCGTTCTTTGTGTTTTCATTCTATTTTAGTAGAAGGTTCTTATGGACGAAAAAATAATAAAATTGCGCGAAACATAAGAAAACTTGTGGGGGGGGGGGCGGAGGGGCGGACCGCCCCGGGCGCCTATATTAGCAGGGCGGCAAAATATGCTCGCGCTATACTAATAAATGACTTCTTTTTTTTTTAGGAAATGTCATGTTTCTTGATACCTCTTCTTCTTCTTCTTCTTAATTTAGGCCTTGTGGCCTGTAATTTAAGAGGTGGGGTTTGCCTCCTGCGAGGTCGACTCCCAGCTGTCCTTCAACCTTTTTGGTGGTCTGCCTGGGAGCCGTCTTCCATGGGGTTGGCCGTGCAATGCCATGTGAGGGAGTCTGGAAGAGTCCATTCTACTCACATGGGCATACCAGAACTTTCTTCGTTGCCTTCCCCATCTTACTATGTCCTCGACCTCGCATATTTCCCGTACCCTCGTATTTCTTACTCTATCTCTGAGGGTCTTCCCGGCTATGCTCCTGAGAGTTTTCATTTCTGAAACTCTCAGCGCATTTTTGGTCGCAGTGGTATCTGCCCTGGACTCGATCCCGTACGTCATTATGGGTATAACACAGGTCTTATATATTTTGACTTTGCTGCTTGTTCTCATATCGGGGTTTCTCCAAATTGAGTTTCGGAGGCACCCTGAGATCGCAGCAGCCTTGTTAATTTGACCCAATATCTCTGTTGGTAGATCGGTCTGCCCACACAACTCGACTCCAAGATATTTAAATTTAGTGACCTGTTCCACGGAGACACCTTCCACAGATAGGTTGAGATCCACCGGAGACCGCGAAAACACCATGCTTTTTGTCTTTGCCACAGAGATCTTCATATTGTGATCTTGACTTGCTTGGTGAAAAGCTTGCAAAAGTGATTGCAGGTCCTCCTCAGTCTCGGCAAATATCACCGCGTCGTCTGCATAGCAGACAATATCGATGGCTTGCTCTCCCAGCCTGTATCCCTTCTCAAGTGATTTAATCTCCTCCACAATCTCATCCATGATGAGGTTGAAGAGAAATGGACTCAGGCTGTCCCCCTGTCTAATGCCGGTACCAACTCTGACAGGATTTGAAAGATGTCCATCGACTCTGACTCGGGTGTTGGTGTCAGAGTTAAGTTGTCTGATTATGTTAACTATTTCTGAAGGTGCTCCTCGTGCAGACAGTATTCGTATAATGTCAGTGAGTTTGGCTCGATCAAATGCTTTAGTAAGGTCAATAAAGCATGCGTAGGCTGGTAAATTAAATTCGATGGCCTTCTCTTTTATCTGCCTCACTATAAACACTGCGTCTGTCGTGGAACGATTTTTGCGGAACCCTTGTTGTTCCTCCTTGTTACTGATAGTCAGCTCCAATTTGGATGTTAGGATCTGTGTGAAAAGTTTTAGTGTTGAACACAGCAATGATATTCCTCTATAATTATCCGGATTAGTTTTTTGACCTTTCTTGAATATAGGTATTGTGATGCTAGTCTTCCACTCAATAGGTATGTTTGATGATAACAAAATTTTATTATATAGCTTGAGTAATTCGTGTGTAAGGGGTTCTCCAGCGTACTTAATCAATTCATTGCAGATGTTATCTACTCCAGGCGCCTTTCTGTTTTTCAACTTCTTTATTGCTCTGGTGATTTCCTCTATTTCAACCTCCTCTACATCACTAACGCTCACAATTTCCTGTGGGTCTTCCGCGTCAGGTTGGTACAGATTTTGAAAATAGTTCTCCCATTCCTGAACAGGTATTTTGTACCACTTTTCTGGATACAAAATTTTAGGAAAAGTTATGTGGGGGCGCCAAAGGGTGTGGTTCCCGCCCCGGGCGCCAATAACCCACGGAACGCCACTGCAGTGTAACCTTCTTAGTGTTTTTACTATAGAATTTAATCTCAATAAATGTCAGTTGTCGCAATTGCCGTGAGGTTGCCGGCGAAGAATAGCACCTCTGCTCTTTTTGCTGATTTTTCGAGCATCCTGTAAGAGGCAGGAAATCGAAAAATCAGATCGGGACCGTGAGGTTGACCACTTCACGTCCTTAAATCTCAACTGGTCAGAAAAGGCACAATGAGCCTCGGACGCCTTAAAGCGCAATGGAGAGCTCTTGACGCCTCCCTATGCTCCCGAGTAGGGCTTAGGCCCCCGCATTGCTGGTTGGTTTGGGGGTAGTTCGCGGCGGGCTTGATTTGTTCGGGGCCGGCTTTTTGGTTTGATTGCTTCGATCGAGCTAGGAGGTCGGTTTCGTGCGGGTCGGGTTTGCTGCGGATTGGTCTCCACCGGGCTGGCTTGCGGTGTGCGGGGTGCCTTAAAGGGAGAATGTATGTATGTTGCAATTGACAGAATGTGAATGGAAATAATATAGGGTGTAAAACAGATACCCCTTTCATAGCATAGTGAGGCAACAAAAGCTCTAATTTGCGCTCGATCTTGCGCAATGTTTATGACCTCCTCCCATGCACGCCATGTCCAAATCCCTCAGCTTAGAAGGAGCGGAACACGGTATGAGAGGGTCTTCCTTGTTTTTCAGGACCCTGATGGGAGGAAGAACAGCGCTCTCCACGGCCAACTGCCATTCGGCATCCTTAACGCATGTACCAGCCAAGTCCATCTCCTCTCCATAATGGTAGAAGTGATGCTGCTGAAGTGGTCGGAATTATTACATTGGTTCAATACAAATTCGATTTTTAATATTCATAGTTATAGGACCACAGGACAAGGTCTGCCGGGAAAGCTAGTAGTAATAAGTATAGGTATTCATAGAAAGAGATTGCGGAGTAGAATAAGTTTTTATGTCCATCATAGCGTAGGTAGGTAACATTAATGAAGGTATACCTACAAGTGCTTTGGGTATTATTAATTAGGTACTTTTTTTCTGTCTTTTACCCAAAAAAAGATCGAGTGATGCAGCTACATAAGCAGACAAAGAAAATGCACAAATCAATATTACTGTAGCAGTTGTGTTTTTATTCTTTATTCATCCCCCATAAGTTCTATATATATGTAGGTAAACATATGTATATAAAAAGTATAAAAAATGTTGCCTCTATAGTTGGAATGGTTTTATAAATCGTATAATGTAGGAAAAAATGGGTTAAACTTACGGACGAATTTCATTAATAATTATTATATCTTCCTAATATCGAATTTGTTGTTGATATTTCAAAAAGGTTGATGTATATTTTTTTCATGGATATCATCATTGATGAGGCGGTTAGTGG
The DNA here is from genome assembly GCA_963576905.1 of Mystacides longicornis. Taxonomy (NCBI): domain Eukaryota; kingdom Metazoa; phylum Arthropoda; class Insecta; order Trichoptera; family Leptoceridae; genus Mystacides; species Mystacides longicornis. Next base: position 7,402,875 of record OY756431.1, on the reverse strand, counting down.
AACAGAGGTATCAGTCGACAGCTTTCGTACGTACAGCGTACTGAAGGCCGTGGGTTCGAATTCCGTTGCCGATCATTTCCACTTTCACAACACAAGCTTTGCTTTATGTGAAAGACGTCGAAAGTGTAGGTATAGCCTATGCCTATACCGTATAAGATAGGTATGTATTCACTTTGGGTGACGGTGAACCCCAATTTATTATTATAAAAAAATCTGATATGAGCCCTTCAGAATTTCCGGTGAATTTTTTATTTGGAATATTTTTCTTGATAATTTTTGGGATATAACCACCTAAAATAGAATCGGCACATTTTAGGTAGGTATATTGGAAAATATTTTTTGATATAAGAAATACTCGATATATTAGATAGCAACACTGGCCTAATGTCGAGTACATCCTTAAAATCACTGTTAAATTATTGGCGAACACTAGGAAATAGCAGTGAAGCAAGGCGTTGATCCACCATCATTATTGTTTATTCCCAGCAAAAAGTAATCGATGTACCTATGTAATATTGCTTTTGTGACATATTTTATACCTCAGAAAAAAATCATTCAAAATAATGAAAAAAGGGGTAAATTAAATCAAATCTAATAAAATTTCAATTATCAGATCTTTCCCGCTTTATTCAACATTATAAATAGTCCTCAAGATTTTATTAAAAATAGATATTAAATAAAAATATTTAATTTATTGGAAATATCTGATAATAAAATTTTCCCCTGTTACTTTTAACAATTTCATATTGCTACTAAAATAGGCTATCAGCTTCTAGTTGAGTAGTGCATCTCTACCATTGTGTAACCATAGATAATGCGATAATGAAACCAAAGATAAAAGTAACAACTGCGTTGTTTCGTTTCGTTTTCGTTGACATTTGTTTTGTTGTTTCTGGATCGTGTTCTGGACACAGGTAGTTATATATAAAAATCTATGGTTCTGGATCGTTCGCTGATATGCCGTGTTCTGTGGTTCGCTGCGTCATAAGTTTTTTGATTGTTGCTGTTTTAATCGCATCTATTTGTATTGGAGTCTGCATAATTTAAATTGGTGGTGTTTAAAATAGAAACAAGGTATCTGTCTATAAAAGAGATTATTAAATACAGGGAGTTTGATAAAATGTCAGAATTGCTAACCTAAAAAGTTGTTTTCTCGCGGTTATTATTTTGCAGACCTTCCGATCGTTAATATATCAATTCTCCCTTATTACACTGCATTTAGGCAGTTTCGAATAAACTTTTGCTTTTATTAAGGCTTAATTGTCGTGTCAATGGAATTGTATATCTGTGTAAACCTTTTTCAGTAAAAAAATTAATCCTTTATGATATATATTTAATTTTCAGAGGATGATTATCCCAATCAGATGTTTTACTTGCGGCAAAGTGATTGGTAACAAGTGGGAGGCGTATTTAGGGCTTCTTCAAGCAGAATATACTGAAGGGTTAGTATAAAAATTTATTAATTACAAGGACCATTTCGCAATCAAGGGCGTGTTTATGCCGCAGGAAGGGTGTAGTAGAAAATTATTAAATGTAATGTAGAAATACTGTGGGGTTGCCGGCTAAGAGTAGCACCTCTGCTCTTTTGCTGGTTTTTCGAGCATCCTGTAAGAGGCAGGAAATCGAAAAATCAGATCGGGACCGTGAGGTTGACCACCCCACGTCCTTAAACCTCAACTGGTCAGAAAAGGCACAAGAGCCTCGAACGCCTTCGAGCGCAATGGAGAGCTCTAGATGCCTCCCTGTGCTCCTGAGTGGGGCTTAGGCCTCCCGCATTGTGGGTTGGTTTGGGGGGGATCCGCGGCGGGCGTGATTTGTGTAGGGCCGGCTTTTCGGTTTGGTTGCTTTGATCGAGCTGGGGGGTCGTGTTTGCTGCGGATCGGTCTCCTCCGGACTGGCTTGCGTAGAGTGGGGGACCTTAACGGAAGTATGTATGTATGTAATGTAGAAATAAAAGAAGGTTTGAGTTGGCTGGAAGCTCGAATAACATGAATTCCAGCAGAGATAGTCATGTCCTGGTATTCCAACAACTCACTCAGGTCTCGTCAGATCTAAATGTTTTGTAAATATTTTTGGAATTACTACCCCAATAGACAAAGTCTTTTCTGGGGAAGCTGTCCGGCAATAGGATAATAGAAAGACATCGTCAGGGACGCGATGAGATTCAGATTTAATGGTCCGGAAAAGTCACAATTCCCATAGCTTAAAACTTCAACCCTGGTGGACCAATGTTTTTTTATCACTTGAAATTCATAACCAGGGTAGATATCATGCTGCTTGGGACAAAACTTGCCCGATATGTTTGTGTGTTTGGGGGCGTTCAAGTATTACGTAACGCAATAGGGGGGGAGGGGGGGTTCTCTTGAAAAACGTTACTATTGTATTACCGGCACCGCAACAAAGGTATCAGTGATTTTCCAGTAATAAATGTGATTTTAGGCGTACATAGTTGTTATATGTGTGTTAGGTAACGTTTAGAAAATGGGAAGAGGGGCGACGAAAAGTGTTACGATGCATCTTGGGGGGGGGGGGGTCAATAATGTTAAAAAAATGCGTTACGTAATACTTGAACGGTCCCTTTGTTTAGAAAAATGTTTATCTTTTTTACACTCACCAAAATTAATTAAATTAATGCATTGCAATATCACATGATTCCCATTGAATGGTAATTAACATTTCTAAAAAAGAATATGGATTGTTGTCATGAAGCACCTTGATTTCTTTCAGTGATGCCTTGGATGCGCTTGGCCTGAAACGATACTGCTGTAGAAGAATGCTCTTGGGTCACGTGGATTTGATTGAAAAACTTCTCAACTACGCCCCTCTGGAGAAATAAAAAATGGAACTTCAATTTATTTGGACACACCAAAATCAATGTCACCGTAACTAGCTGTTTTTTTCCTGTTAAATAAATGGGGCAGTATTTAATTTGTGTCAGTCTTTCAATTTTGCTTTGTAAATAGAAATGCTATTTATTCTAAGTTTTATCTTTAATAAATTTTGTATGTAAAAGTGCCTTTCGATTTTACGTATCATCACACATCTTTATCAAACGATTGGATTATCCTAATGGGTAAAAGAAATGAAAGATATGCTCTTCCAAAAGAAATCTGCATCTCATCTCTTAGACCTGATTTAATTATATACTCACTTTCATTAAAAAAGAGTTATTTATGTGGAGCTAACTGTCCCATGGGACACAAATATCCCAAATGACCACCAATACAAACTAAACAAATACAAAGAACTAGTAGATAAAACAGTTCAAAATGGCTTTAGTACAAATATATATGCTGTAGAGGTGGGAGCGAGAGGACTACCCGCAAAATCTTTATATTGTTATTTTAAAGATTCAGGTCTTCCTAGAACTAAATTAAAAGAATTTCTGGATAGGATATCAAAAACTGAATTGTCCGCATCTTATTGGATTTGGTTGCGCAGAGGAGTGGAGGATCAGTTGGAGATTGGTGGGTGAGTGTGACTGAAGTCATAAAGGTGCCCCTTAAACCTGCATACATGGTCGCAAGCCCATGTGACTCGAGTGCCCCTTTGAGAGCAGTAGAAAATTTAACATTTCTTTCCCAGCAACAGTTGGATGTAGGAACAATGTTTCCTATGGAGATCTTGCATTGTTGTAACCACCGCAACAGACGAATAATATAAGTAGGTGTGAAAACTATTTCCCGTTGGATTGGTTTTGTCATATGTATGAAAAATATATCGCATGAGGTTTCAACAAAAATACCAAGCTATGAACTGACTAACAATTATACAATAACTAGACTGTCTAAAAAACTATGTTGCATTAATAATAATCATCGAACGTATGTATTATGTTATAACATAAATAAATTGAAACGATTAAAATTATTAAGACTTGAGAAGGTAGTGCTCAAGTTTTCTGCTAGAAATATATATTTAAATGTTCGTTTTGAGGCATGGGTGATTTTAATTAAAACATAATACCTATGTATGTTGAAAAATATCGAGAATTTTCAATGCAACACATTTTAATGAACATGGAAATTTGTTTATTACTGTTTTCAAGAGATGGAGCTGTCTGTATAATAAAAATTTTCATAGTATTTATGTTAAAAAATAAATGATCACAAAAACCTGAAAGAATTCCTCTTCAGTCTTCTTCTTTATTTTTTATATGGAGCAGTGTTGCCAACTGTCCCTCAAAATCTGTCCTGTAAGAATGACCTCTTTTTTGCTCATCAATCTTATCGGGGTCAAAAAATTTCCAACGGTGGCAACACTTAATATGGAACTAGATCATGACAACATTGAAATATGGCTATGTAACAGCCCTTTAGTACTTAAATCTTAGAGGGATCGAAGATTTCTTAATGTCAACCATTTTTGACTTGTGTATCCTTTGGCAGTTCGTAATGACGACTTTGCCCTGTATATTGAGAAATGTTCCGATATCATTTTGCTTAAATGGAAAATTGGTACCACTGATTCGAAATCTGTGCAGTAAATCATAGATTTTAGTTTATCTTTGTTTATAGATTCTTCATGCTCCCACTTGATGACCCTATTCAGGGTTCACTCAATTTGAGTTATGAAAATTGATAATATACCCTGCATTGTAAACGATTTGTTTGATTTTTCCAAATATAAACATACATTTATTGTTATAAAACTCTTTATGTACAGTCAATAAATTTAAAGTATTTTTCTGCTTATGTGCAATTAAAATGTATTCAAGCTGTCATAATATAAACAATAATCTGTAGATTTACAGTCAGATAAAGAAAATTACTACAACATAATCACCTTAGATAAGTGAAAACCATTATGTATTGTGGTTTATTACATTTTTTATACCACCTCTAAGACTTCAACTGTGACTAAGACCTATTATTCCATATTATTACCACAAATAAACTATGTTTTTTTAAGGAAATGGATAATTTTTGTTTTTTTTGCACAAATCTATGATGTTTGTTCAAATTTGGATACTTATTCTTGACTCTTTATCTGTCCATTAAGCCTTATGGTCATCTCAATTATACCACTAATGATCGACCAATTTGTGACAATCACCATCTTAGTTTCTGCACAAAATAAAAGTCAACATATTTATACCTAATGCATAATTTTTGTTTAACTCCTTTCTAGGAAAATTTAGAATCCACCAGTGATGATTATTTTTAAGAAGTTTTGACTCATCGTCTGCTAGTGTAGCCCTGAAAGGTTGAGCTTGAGGTTAATGGATGCTTGGGGTCTGATGGGTTGATTACTACTTTTTTACCTTATACTCTTAGTAGACTTAGTTGACAAGTGCATTTTTCATAATTACTCAGCAAATGAAACAATTATTAAAGTTGTGATTTTTTTGTGGTAAGTGATACCAACTTTAATTTTGTTGGTATCACTTACCACACCTCTTCCTCTTGCTAAGTGGTTATTTATTTTGTTGTGAAGTTTTCTTTTTATAAATTGTTTTGAACTGATGTATAATATATTGAAAATTGAAACAATGAAATAAAATTAAGGTTTGATTCTTCTTGCCTCCCTATGCCCCTAAATGGATACTTATCCTGGTTAGAAAATTCTTGCTCTATTCTTATTTCAATGTTTCATGATAAAGCTAAATTATTATTGTGCAACACCAAAAAAAGTACAGTAACAGACTCTGCATATTATAAATACCAGACGTGCAGTGTTGCCACCTTTGTAAAATATGGCCGGAACACACACGGGCATTCTGATGGTAATTTCTTGAAAAAAGAGCATTCTGAAAATTTGTGAAATCCGAAAGTTCGTTACAAAAAAGGTCATTCAATAAAGATACAATCGGAAATTTTTGGTTCGCTCGGGAGGCTTGAACTGCAGACGTGAACAGATTACAGGGCAGACAAATGGACATTTTGGAGAGGATCATGTTGGAAATCTCACTCAGAGACAGAAGGAGAAATAACTGGTTAAGAGAAGTAACAGGGGGCCGTTAATATAGGTATCTACTTATATATTATTTTTTAAAACAAATCTTGGCTCAAACACAAATACACTTTGGACATCTTTCACATAAAGCAAAAGCTTGTATTTTGAAAGTGGAAAGGACCCTCAATAAACTGTACGTATGAAAGCTATCAACTGATACCACTGGGCTACCAACAACTTCAATATAATGTGTTCACAATATAGTCTTCAGAGTTATAGAGCTAAAGTGGCATGGGCTAGCGCTAGGCATATGGACCAAAATGGTTTTCATTGCATTGTTTTCTATGATGGGAAAGAGAAACAAGGGCTAATGATGAGATGGAGTGATGACAATGTGGATTGCGCTTGTTTTGGTTGGATTCAAAAGGTTCAAAATAGAGAGAGAGACGACGACAAAAATTGGGGAAGGCCAATGTTCAGAAATGGACGCAAGAAGGCTGAAGAAGAGGACAGCCTTATTGTTGAAAGTTGTTCTGAGATGTATTTTGTTCTTAGTCCATAACTAAGAACAAAAATACTATGCCGTAGATCAGTCTTAACCAAATCTTTAATATAAATAAAGGTCGGGTTAGTGTGAACACTTATAACTTGAGATCGGCTGAACAGATTTTTATGATGCTTGGTTTGGATTCTTCTACGCTCCGGTTAACAGAATAATTATTAAAAAATCGAAAAATGGATGGCAAATAATATAAAACGTAATATTATTAAAGTAAGTATGAAACAGATTTACTGTCGACAACGCCATCTATGAAAAATTACATAACACATAATATTAAGTATTCTTTGAGTATTTTCTTCAAAACGTCATTATATTTTGTATAAATTTAGTTGGTGCATCATGGTTGTAAGCCGTCGAATGATTACGGGAATGCATACCTATTTGCTTTAATTGTTTAAATTTTCTATGATTGATATGATAAACCAAAATACAATGGTCCTAAATATGAAGGGTGCACATAATTGGAAGGGAAAAAAACGGTGAATCCGCAAGTAGACAAATCTGTGTCAGAAGTTATTTCTGTCCCACTCTGTCCTAAAATTGAATATTTTTACTACATTGTTGTGCTGTAAGTATGTAAATTATATGCAATTTTTTTTTTGGAATTTATTTTATATTTTTCGTGTTTTTTTCCAATTTATATATATAGGGGGGGGTCCAAATTATATAAGGGGGGGGGGGGCGCCAAATTTTAATCCCCACGGTACGCCACTGTCTCGATGACAGCTTGATCGTAATATTTTCTATCGCTGAGCTATTTTTTCCACTGATCTTAGTTTTTAAATCAAGCAGTCAAGATCAAACCTTGCAATGGAAATTACTGTACCTATTACAAAATTATTACTGTAATCTGATGGTACCTACTTATCCATGTGCTTGCTTGTCTAGATAATATTTGATGGGTTCTAGATGAAAAATTAAGAAAACCTTGAACCTTCTTAATGATTGATAATAAAATGGAGTTTTTCACTTGTGATATACTTAATTTTTAGATAATAGGTACTGATGTAGGTACCTAATATGAAATTGAATTGTTAAAGATTATCAATGGAAAAGGCTAACTTCTATTACAATCTGTATCTAATATTCGAGTAAAAATAATTTATTAATAAAAACATTAAAACAATAGGTACCTACCTAAATAATAATATTAGGTATTTATGATTTTTTTTAAATAGTTATTTATTGACGCATAATTTGTATTTCAAAATATTTATGTCGTGTCATCTCGTGTAGATATTTAAATAGCCACGGTTTTGCGACTTGATATGGCGGCTGGAATGGGATGTTTTTTTTCCTTTTTGTGCCGCTAGAGGCGCCCTTGCTAATCCGGTCTATTGTCAAATTCAGTGTTGCCAACGGGGGCGATTTACTTCTTCTTCTTATGGTCGCTCACAATCTAACCTCCAAAATATCATTCTAGTTTATTTCAAATTAAACAACTTATATATTATTATACATGATAACTTACAATAGGTTTAGAGTAATCGTTGTACATTTTTTACATACTAATACAAATAAAATTGTTCATCTTTTTTTATATACCTACCTAAATACAAATTAAAAAATACAGAACAGCACCCCTGAGATTTATTCTCAAATTTATGCGCAACAAAATCAACAACTTCTTAGCAACGCAATGGAAAACAAACTTCCCAACGTTGGCATCACTGAAAAAAACATCTCTACGTTGGCAACACTGAATTTGACAATAGACCTGATTAGAAGTTCTGCCACCTAGTGTGTATTGTCGGAAGCTCCCCAGAAAACTTCCCATTAGGTATGTTTTTTTGCCCAAATATCAAACCATATCCGGCGGCCATTTTTTATTTTCCCGATGTAACTAGAACTTGAATATTAGATACCAAACTTTTCAATCTATCACCCTTAAATTTTATTGGCGCAGGTACTTACCTTTGCGTATTTCACTACATATAGTTAGATATTCAAACTTTTATGCAAATATAACAACAACCATAGTTTTTGTTTGTTTTTACGGATATTTAAATGATAAAAAAATAAATTAGTAGGGTAAGCAGTACAATAACTGGCCATTAACAGTAACTGGCCACCTCGATCATTTTTCTTTAAAAATAAGACTTGGGTGAGAATATCTGTTCCGTAACTTCGATAGGCTGATAGCTCGTTTATTTCTACATGCACTCTTCAAATTTCATTGAAATCGGACATTCATCGGTGTCAGTTTTTTTGCGATTTTTTCATGAGGTTACTACTTTTGTATAAAATATCAGTAATACGTTGTCCATTTGTTAAGGAGAAGTGGTATACATCAAATGTGTTTACTGTAAATTTTTGGTAGTTTTTTGATGATATTATTATTTTATTTGGTAAAGAAGGCTTGCTTCTACAATATTCGCAGAAATTAAGGATGAAATAATGGATTTTTAAAATAATACTGAGGGGTGGCCAGTAACAGAATCAAGAATTTGATGATTAGACAGTAACTGGTCAAGGGTGCCAGTTACTATGTTTTTTAATCACGTTCGAAATTATGCAATTTTGAACAATATTCGTAGTATTCATAGTATTTATTTTCGTTATTTAAAACCCCCATTCCAATAGGAGCATCCGTTACAGTAACTGGCATGGGTGGCCAGTTACTAAATTTGGGTGGCCAGTTACTATAATTATTGTGTTTTTTTGATTTTGAAAGGCTGCATCTTAGTTCCTTATATTCAATTGTGTCATGGATTTTCACCTTAATAAGTCCATGGGAGGAGAGGGAAATACCTGAGGTCACAAAGAATAATCCTACAGATGGGTCAAAAGAGGAATATGCGATCTGGAATAACCGGACATTCAAAGTTGTTTAAAATATAAAGAACGTTGACCACCCCTCAGGGTTTCGTGTACGAGGGAGACAATTTAAAGAAGAGCGTATGGATTTTGGCATAAGTGGAAGAGATGGAGCCATTCTCTATATCAACATGGTTATAAGACGAGCTCTACATTGGGACCGAGTTCGTCCGAGAAACCAGGAGAGCTTATCAGGGTGGACATAACCTTTAGTTAGACCAAAAGTGTTCACAGGGGTGGGAGGATGTGATTATTAATGTACAGGAACGCAATGAAGCTATCTCGTAGCTTCCTTTTTCGTCTACTTGGGATCATCAAAGGAAAATTGATTACACCGAGTTCGTATTCCTGTAGGCGAAGTAGAGAATCTCCTCTCTATAATTTATTTTTATGTTGATGATTTAAGCTCAGATTTTTCTGGGTCGTCACAGATATTTCCCATGGTTGAAAGTATAAATAATCACTATTACTTCCGCTTCCTTTATCAACACCATGGTGCCATGTTATGCAAAGTTTCTCCTCTTGCGATCCAGATCATAACTATTCCATTCATCTTAAACCCTATTCTATCGTCTTCTGCGAAGGCAAGTTCTTAAGGGAAACGGGATCTTGCCTTGATACATGTCCTGTACATTGTCTCTTCAATTTTGCCTGCCATTCATGATGTCTATCAATCAAGTTTTGTTTCTCATTACTTCGTAGGAATGTCTTCTTGGCATATATCAAGCATTGACTTACCCATGGATCGCCACATGTACTACATAATTTTAAATGCTTATTTAGAAACCTTAGAATGGTATTGGGAAGTGGATGGTCAGTTTTTCGGCCATTTCTTCTGAGTTTGACGTCCCCCGGGTGTCTCACGCATCTCTATAAATTAGGAAATCTTTCAGGACTTATTTTTCCAATTATTTTTGTACCATTTTCCATCATTCTACAACATTTGACAATGTTTTGAGCTTCACTTATCTCTCATACTTTCGTTACTTTTGAATTGAAATACTTAATACTGTATTATGTTATGTTTAAATCTACATATCTGCAAAAGAGTGCCAAATTATAATGAATTATGAAAGTATTTTATTCATATTGTTTTTAAATTGTGTTTTTCGTACTGAAACAAAAAAATTTATACTAAAATAGTATGATTAAACATTTTTTTGTTTTACTGTATACTTAATTTTACTTTAAAACAAATAATTTGATAGTTTTTCAGCTAATCCTGAAAACATGTATGGTGGCCAGTTACTGTCATATTACCTATGCCAGTTACTGTATCAGGTGGCCAGTTACTGTACTTTTTGACCACTTTTTAGGAATTATTTTTTTTTAAATACAAAACTCAATATATCTGAAAAATGTAGTACTGCAAATTGTAAACAAAATAATTGTTTTGTATAAAATATTTTTTTTTGGAAAAATATCTTGATAAATGAGCGAGATATAAATGTTTGAATCCTTAAGTGGCCAGTTACTATACTGCTTACCCTACCTATTTTGATTTGAAGAAGACCAGGTAGGTACTTGATGTCGGAGTTTGATTCCGTTTTGTTGGGACATGTTTATGATGTCGAACCCAAGTTTACGTTAAGTAAGTAGGTATATAATTTCCAAATTCTGTAGAAAATCTGATGTTTAAAAAATGTAATAATGATTAACTACACGAATCACATGATTAACGTTATCCATCTCATATAATATTATATAATTAACGGTCATTACATGAAATGACATCAGGACAACATAATTCTATTTTATTAGTAATTTCTGTCATTAGTAATGGGTTTTGTGTTTTGACAACAATAATACAGACATAATATCACATAGGTTGAATATAATTTCATGACTTTAGTTAGAAAAAACTGGTTTTGAGTTAATTATTTCAGGAAGAAATCATATTTGTCTCAAACATATTTCATTAATAAAACAAGGAACATCGAATCATCATGTATTAAGCTAATCGACTATCATATAGGCTAGATCTCAGTATAGTAAAGGGTAGGTAGGTACAGGGTGCAAGTTCGTATCATGCTGGATGCATAGGATATTTGGAAATTGTGAAAATTCGCATGATGATTTGAGGGTTTGAAAAGGTATTAATTAACCAATTTGCAAATATTATAATATCAGTAAAATATAATGTCCTTTCTCTTATATTCTTAATAATAAAATTTCGAAATTTTGCAAGTCGGGTACCGATCATTGCGGATCAGCTAGTACCTAAGTAAGTACAATAATAACATACCTATACAAAACAAATATTTGCAATTACCCCCGTGCCCCCTGAAAAGCTTAAATGGCGGTTTCGCCACCAGAAGACCACGACTGGATCCAGCTTTGGCTCCAGGAGAGGCGTAGGGGGGGGGGGGGTCACATAGTCGTGGTCAAGTCACAAGAAGTAATAATTAGATTTTGATAATAATGATAAAATGTAGGAAGGTATTTTATTAATTAATGTAAGTTCCTACTGTAGTGAAAAATAGACAAAAACATATAAAAAACAGTATGTTTAACAATTTTAATTAGTCGTTCACCTAGACCTGGATCCAGCCCAGTGGGGGGGGGAGGGGGTCATGTAGTTACTCTTGCCCTCGCCCTTGCAGAAGACTCTGGCCATGGTAAGGTGGTAAAAAATTAAAATATTTTATTTTTGTTAGGTACCTATATGTGGCTATGCGTACTTATACCTATCCATGAAAAAGATCCAAAACACTCAAGGCTTAGGTTGTTTTAAACCAGACAGGAATATACCCAATTACCCAAACATACCAAAGGTTATAATTATTAAGTACTATCAGATATTGTGTCGTAATCAAATTTAATATTTTCTTTGATCGATGTTGCCATTGATTGTATTTTTGTAGTCAGAAATGTACTTACGCACAAAATACAATTTGTTGCTAAATTTCAATTATTGATTAATAATACCTACTATTTTTTGCGCATTTGGTAGGCATTTAAGCACAATCTCCTCATCGTACGACCTCCACCTGTCGATAACTTTAGAAAACACAAAAATAATGATTTATTGCACAGTAGAAAAAAGATACACACCTATGGAAATTAATGCATAGACAACAGATACAGTGGAACCTCTCACAACGAGCGTAATTCGACAAACATAAAGAACGTAAGAACGTAACGTAACGTTTCTACGTAAGAACACGTAGAAAGCCGATTCCGACCCGCACCGACCACTCAAAGATTGTTGTCTATGGTTTTAATGCATTTAAATGGGCATTCCGGAAAGCAGGTTCCTGCTTTTTTGTGGGTATCCCCATTCAAATGCATAGTAACATTCTTTTCGCCGGTCGGCGCGCGCCAAAATCGGCTCTCTACGCGTTCTTACCCTATGGTTTCAATGCATTTAAATGGGCAATATGGTAATGCCGGAAAGCAGGTTCCTGCTTTGCTGTGTGTAACCTCATTCAAATGCATAGAAACATTCTTTGGGTTCCGTTTTCACCCTTATGTGTAGCCATTTTTTCCCATACAAATCAATGTAAAATACAAAAACCCTATTTTATATAGTAAGTACAAATATTCTATATACCCACGTTAAACCATCCTCCTTGTGGATGAAATATCAACCAGGAGAAAAAAATACAAAAGGGCTAAAAATATGAATTTATGATAAATTAGTTTCAAGGCGTGTAAAAGTGGTTGGTAGCAAAAATTGCCTTTTTAAAAGGATGACTACTGACGACGAATTTTTTCCTCATTATGGTGAAGTTTTTCATTCATTTTACTTTAAGGCTGTCTTCTTGTGATTTTTTTCGGGGACAATATTTCAAAGATAATAATTAGGTTAACTTTGAACATAAAATAATCGGAGTATCCGAGGGGTCTAAAAACAAATTTGGAAAAATGAGTGAGCGGACGCTTTCAGGATCACCACGGGAGTCAGACAGGGCTGCGTACTGGCTTCATTTATATTCATAATTGTCATGGACTTCCTGTTGAGAAAGTCCATGCAAGGAGCAAGAGGTATACCGATAACACAGAGAGATGGTCTAATGGGTGAACTGTGCGATCTGGAGTACGCGGACAACCTAGCGTTGTTCAGTACGACAGTGGAGGAATTACAGCGCAGTGTTTCAAGACTCTTTCAAGGCTCGACGAAACAGCGCGCCTTGGCCTTCGAGTCAATGCCAGTAAGACGGAGTTCATGGCTAATAATGCCTGCCCCGATAACCATCGACGGACGCCAGGTCTCCCGGGTGGATAAATTTAAATACCTGGGAGCAACCATTACCACTTCTGGTGACCTCGAGGCTGAGTTACGTAGGTATCGGTATGGCAAGTGGCGCCTTTAACAACATGACCAAGATTTGGAAAGCGTTGGCGTTTAGTGTCGAGACGAAATGTAAACTGTTCGATGCGTGTGTGTTGCCCATTCTCCAATATGGGTGTGAGTCCTGGCACCTGACTAAAGCCCAGGTACAAAATGTCTCAGCTTTTGAAATGAAGTGCCTCAGGAGAATTCTGGGCGTAAGATGGTACCACCGCATCACGAACGACGCTATACACCGGCGCACCCAGCGTTAGCCCATCACCTCTACCATTTTTGGGAGGAGATGGACTTGGCTGGAACATGTGTTAAGGATGCCGAATGACAGTTGGCCGAGGAGAGCGCTGTTCTTCCTTCCATCAGGGTCCCGAAGACGAGGAAGACCCTCTCACACTGTGTTCCGCTCCTTCGAAGCTGAGCTGAGGGATTTGGAAATGGTGTGGGAGGAGGTCATAAACATCGCGTAAGATCGAGCGCAATGGAGAGCTCTTGTTGCCTCCCTATGCCCCTAAGTGGGGTGTAAAAGGGAGTATTGTATTGTAGTGGACGTTTCGTTCTTTTGTTTTGTAAGTAAATGTGAAAAAGGGGACTTCCCTCTCTGTGAAACTCGAATTTCGTACCTACTCTTTATGTAAAATTTCGCTCATGAAGGGAGGTACTCGTTACCGCTACGAGAGGTTTCACTGTATTTGTTTTGGTATGATTGTGTTATAATGTAGTGAATGTACATTAGTTTTTGAGTATATGCCTAAACCTGATTATTATTTAGATGGATTATACATTTATTAATCGTACTACGTTATTCATTTTTGCAAACACAGTACTTATATTCGCAACAGGTAGTACTTATATACACACTACACACACGTCAGTTCACGGCCATTATTTAAATATATAAACTAAGTAGGTACCTACCCAGTATTACTTAATAACGCATTACTAAAACTATCAGGACCCCTATTCTGTAGCAAGTGTATGGTAGTCACTTGAAAAAAAGTGACTATTAGGCGATACATTTTGTATGAAAAACGTCTATATGCGATTCTGGCATTCGATACGTATATAGACGTTTTTCATACAAAATGTATCGCCTAACAGTCACTTTTTTCAAGTGACTACCCTACACTTGCTGCAGAATAGGGGTACAGTACTGCTAGGTACAAGATGTTGGGTGCTTAGTACGAGATATGATAATGCACTGATGTAGTGAACGTGGATAATAAAGAAGGTTTGTAAAGGCTTTCAAATAAAATTTGTTCAGTGATAATATTATGAAGCTATATTTACCATTAGCAAAGTTCACACTAGGTTGAGTATCGAGTAATTTAGTAGCTAATGAAAATTCTACTGTTAAAAAATCGTTCACAATATATTAGGTCGGGGAAAAAGTATTTTCGTATTTTCTACGTATAAATTTGATTTTTTTTTGCTGCACTGGTTGTATGCGGCAATTTTGGTGTCATTAAAAAAGCTATAAAATTTAAAAAAAGAATCTTGTTAGTAAAATTTTGTTTTCGGGTATTTTCATTTGTTTTTCTTTCTGTCAAAAAGAGTGAATCTTATGAAGAAATTTGATACGTTTTAAATTTAATCACAAAATGGAATAAATGCAATAATAGCTGCGAAATTTTTACTCGACGTTTATTTATGAACCTAATGCGGTGGTAGCAAGATTAGCACAAAGTTGGTTTGGACGTTTTGAATTTAGGAAATTTAGTCACAAAGATGCACTTCGTTCTGGTCGCCCTGTTCCAGTTGAAATAGGCGTCACTTTTGAACAAGTAGAGCAAAATTGGCACAGCATATATTGTTATAATTACGTGGCTAAACAGCTGAAAATTGACCACAAATCTGTTTTGACCCATTTGAAACAAGCTGGATAAACAAAAAAACTGGATATTTGTATTCCACACGAATTCAGTGAAAAAAAAAACATAGTAGGTAAGCCGTCGCACTGTGGACAAAAACCGGGCCTGGCTTTACTAAAATCTAACTCTTTTACTTGTAATAATATTCTTTTCAAATTTTGTACTTGTATCGAACGGCAGTATGTGAATGACGTCATGTAAATACCTATCAGGTATGGGAACACGAGGACCCGAATTAAATGACGACCGCGGAGCATGCACGCCCGGTGGTGCACCACGGGGCGCCCCGCACTAGTGTGTATCGGGGGGGCCCGCATAACCGCGGGCCGTCGAGTCTCGTTGATCCTCGCCTCGTGTCCCCATACCTGACGATTAGGTACATACCTAACGATACTTTAATGTACATTATATGTGAAAATTGTATTATCGTTGCGTCCCCCGCCTCGGACAATCAATAAAGGATGATTTCTCCCTTGTGCCGAGGTAGGGGGCCAGCTAAATGTATGTATATTGGCTCTCTGTAGGTATAAGCTTTGAGAGGAGGTACCTACCTATGAACCTTACTAAGAGAAAGCCCGCCAGTGGAAGATACACTGGCGGGACTAAGCATGCTATGACTGTGGTTGCGCCATGAGACGGCGGAACAGCCCAGCACATGCACTACCTAGAAGAGGGTATATAAAGGAGGTACCTGCCTACTATATACTTAAGCCTCTCAGTCGATGAGACACTGACGAGGCTGGGCATGCTGTGGTTGGGCTATGAGACGGCCAAGCAACCCAGCAGAGACCCCTGAAGAGCACACCAGAGGTTGAGACCCTGGTGGTGCCGAGCATGTAGCATGTAGAAGCTCATGCCGATACCTGGTGGTATCAATATGTCTACCTGCTGGTGGACATATCTGTTGGAAAGGCACACCAGCGGTTTGAGACCCTGGTGGTGCCGAACTTGGAGCGGCAGTGGCCATGAGTGGCAGCACGGCTCTCATAAGAATAGTGTAGGCCTATGTGCATATCTACCGGCAGGTAGATATGCACATACATTATGTAATATGTACCTACATTATGTGTAATATTGTAAATTGTGTAGCTCTATGTCGAGGTGCGCTGAGCTGGTGGTAATGGTTTGGGCGGGAAAAGAGTTTTGGCGGGAAAATAGCTCGCCAGCTTATTTACGCTGCCAATTCCCCGTAGCGCGAACGGGATGTACTCCAGACCATTTTCCACTAGCGCGCGGTATTGTATAGCCGCAAGCGCACTTCGACTAGAATTTAAGAGTGCCATATTTGCGCAATAAATCATCATTCCTCGTATACACTTGGTGTTTTATTCTACCTACCTACCTGCCTGCCTGCCTGACTGCCTGCCTGCCTACCTGCCTGATCTGACCTGGAACTGCCTGACCTGACCTGGACCTGGAACCCCTTCGCTGACCTGTGTGACCCCTCTGACTGGACGATTGGATCGTGGACTGGACCTTTGCTGTGGACCTGGACAACGACCGATACCATTGGACCGAGGCTATTCTACGTACGCACCGACGTCTGAAGCTTTAAGTGTTCTGAGTAGATTCCTGGTGTACGAGGCTAACCAGCTCTGATCTTTGATCTCTGTCTGGGGACTCTACAAGCCAGGGGACGAAAAGCGCAGCTGACGACTGAAGTGTGAGACGAATAGTCTCGTCGTGGGCGCAGGGCGAAGAAGCAGACGCGAGAGCCGCCGGGCGCAGAAGCAGACGAGAGGCCATCGTACCGAGCACTGGGTGCTCCACCCGCGGCTGTAATATACCCTTTTTTTTACAGTCCCTTGTGCCGCAGCTGTGCGGTACAGTACTCTTAAAATTTTGTTTATATTATTATCTACTACACTCTATTGGTAACGAGTGTACCTACTGTTTTATTCATAACTTCTAAAAGAGTAAAAATAAGCAGCCAAGTTTTTGATATGTTAAGGATATAATATATATCTAGGCTATAATCTTATAATATAAAAGAAAGTCGGGTTAGTGCGAACACTTATAACTCCAGATCGGCTGAACAGATTCTGCCGATGTTTGATTTATTGGATTCTTATCCGCTCCGGATAACAGAATAATTAACTAAAAGCTGAAAAAATGGATAAGAAATAATATAACATGTAATATTATAGTTAGCATGGAACGATTTTCCTGGAATCTGTGCAAAATTCTATAACAACACAATTTTTATTTACCTGACAGCCATGCATATAGTTTTGGTCCTTCGTCGAGCCGGATCACCCACTGCAACCTACGATGCCCATGTCGCTGAGATCTGAAGCCGGACGGAGTGAAGCTGCTGAACGCCGAGACTCCGATGCCTCTTCAGAATCCAGCTCTAGAACATCGAGGACTGATGACACGGTGCACCAAATGCTGAGACAGATGGAAGAGCTGCGAAAGGCGCTGTCGGCTAGCCAGGCCGAGCTAGCCGCCCATCGTGCAGCCCGTGCACCCGTGTACCACGAGCAGGCACCCGCGAGTGCCCCTTGTGAAGCAGTGCCCGCGAGCACTGACGCGAGTTTGCAGGTGAATATTGCGGTGCCTCCTGGCCCGTTGAACAATTATTCCTGTGAACAAGTGAACAATACGGACCCGTCTGGTCCGTCAGTGATTAGTACGGTGCCTCCTGGCCCGTTGAACAATTATTCTTGTGAACAAGCGAACAATGCGGACCCGTCTGGTCCGTCAGCGAACAATGCGGTGCCTCCTGGCCCGTTGAACAGTGCAGAAGTGATGTCCGCGGGACCTCCTGGTCCGTCGAACAATGTTTTTCCGAGAGCTGCTGCTCTCGAAGGCGGCATCACCGCGCCCGCCCGCATGGCAGCCCCCGCCCGCATGGCGGCCCCCGCCCAGAACAGTGTTGTGCGTGTGCCCCGAGGCGAAAGTGTCGTGAACAGTGAGCGTGTGTCCCGTGTCGTGGCGCCTGTAGACGGCATGTACCGCGTCCCGGCGTCTAACGACGCCCCCGACGCTAGGTGCAGCGTCATGGCGCCTGTAGACGGCATGTACCGCGTCCCGGCGTCTAACGACGCCTACGGCGCTAGGTACAGCGTCGCGACGCAAAGAGACGGAATGTACCGCGTCCCGGCGCCTAACGACGCCCTCGACGCTAGGTACACCGTCGAGACGCCCAACGACGCATTTTACCGCATCGCGGCGCCCAACGACGCCCGTCTAAGCGTCCCGGCGCCCGATGCTAGGTATAGCGTCGCGACGCTCAACGACGCTAGGTACTACATGGCGGCGCCTGCTGGCGCCGTCGATGATAGTTACCGCGTCCCGGCGCCTGCTGGCGCCGCCACTGTTCTCAATCGCTGTGCTGACGATCAAGCCCGTGGTTCAGTACCCGCGGGCACTCGGAACAAGAATAGTGGTCACAAGACAAATATCGATAACGATATGTGGCCCCCGGCCTTACCTACCGCGCGCCCCGCACGGGTGAGTGCTACCCACGAATGGGTAGAAGCTGGGGGCCGCCCCCCTCGGTACGACGATGTACCTCGTCACGGATACGGTGTCCGAGACCGTGACAGTGAATGGCGGGACAATGTGTTGGCCCGCCAGACGGGGGTGAGAGACTTGCCTACGTTCGACGGGAACCCAGCCGAGTGGCAAGGGTTCAAGTTAATATTCGAAGAGACCACTAAGACCTTCGGATGGACGGACGCGGAGAATCGCGCCCGTCTGAATCACGCCCTGCGAGGAGAAGCCCGCAGGGTGGTAGGCCCGACCTTATATTGGTCGGGCTCCGGGGCCGCTGTCAGAGTGATGGCGGCCCTCGACGAGCATTACGGCGGTAGCAACACCGCCGAGGCCATCGTCAAGGACCTCCTCCAGAGATATAGGCCACGGTCTCTCAACACCGTGTGCCTTGAGGAGGTCCACGAGTTCTGCCTGTTGGTGGACAATGCGGTGTCGACGTTGGCACCTGTCAAAAATGGAATTTTGTTGTCGGACCAGAGGCTGCTGGGGCAGTTCCTCGAGAAGATGCCGGCATGGGAGTGCGTCAAGTGGGCTGAGGCCAATGAAGGCAGAAGGGGGGAGCGCTCCCTCCTCGAACTCAGCGACTTCTACCACGCATGGAGGGAGACGCTGAAGAATGCGGGCTTCGTCAGGGAGCAGAAGCTCCCCAAGGCGAAAGCACGCCCAGTGATGGCGGCCTACGCTGAATGCGTAGCAGAGGAGGGGGGCCCGGCCCCCCGACCTGAGGCGCCGCCAAGGCGTCAAACCCCCCGAAAGGCACCAAAAGGCAGGTGCTGCCTATGCCAAAGAAGGCACCCGACAGCCAAGTGTCACGAATACATCGCAAAAGATGTTCAAGGGAGGTGGGCGGCCGTCCGCTTGAAGAAGTTGTGCTTCGCGTGCCTGAGCAGCGAGCACACAAGTAACAAGTGCCTCTCGAGATGCTCAATAGAGGGTTGCGGCAAGCCTCACCACCCAACGCTCCACACCTCGAATAGTGTCAGTGAGATAGTGACAAATACCTGGAGGACCGAACTGCCGGTCCTCCTGAAGGTGCTACCAGTGACAGTTGTGGGCCCCCGCGGGGAGCGGCAGATATACGCGCTCCTTGACGAGGGGTCCACGGTGACTCTCCTAGAAGAGGAGGTCGCCAGAGACATCGGGGCCACAGGGCGCAGCTCCAAGCTGAGGCTCAGTGGGGTGCAAGAAATGAGCACCACCGAAGTGGCCTCGATGAGGGTGAAGGCAAAGGTGCGGGGCGATGGGCCCACGTACGCTATTCAAGCCAACACCATCCACGGTCTACGCCTCCCGAAGCAGATCGTCGCCACCTCAAGAGAGCAGCTGAGAAATCCTGGTGAGCCCGTGACGCCGATGATGCTGATCGGGCAAGATAACGTGCACCTCATAGTGTCTCGTGAGCTACGAGAGAATGCAGGGGACCCCACAGTACTGTCGAGAACAGCTCTGGGGTGGACGACCCACGGGGGGGCCTGTGAGGCCCCCAGATTAGCCGTGGCCCTCTGCTTGCGTCGCGACCCTGTACGCGACGCCCCAGTGCGAGACCGCTTGGCGGTCGACTCCGTGAGAGTCACAGCAAAAAGGGAGGTCAGCAGGCCCCCCGAGAATCGGGATCAGAGGCCAGCGGACAAGACAGTGCTTCAGAAAGAGGACCCAGAGAACTTCGTGGGGGGGGTCATGAATGACCCCCCAGTTATAGACCCCGATCGCTTCTCCAACTGGCAGCGACTGTTGAGGGTCACAGCCTGGGTCCAGAGATTCATCAAAGGGTGCCGCGGTCAGAAGGACCGCGGTGCACTCACCGCCCACGAACTGCAGAATGCAGAAAAACAGTGGGCGAGAATCGAGCAAAGGCGTGCCTTTGCCACCGAGATAGACACTCTTGCCCGCTCGAAGCAGGTCAGGCTTGATAGCCGATTGGCTGGCCTGACCCCCTTCCTAGATAATGACGGTCTCCTCAGAATGAGGAGCCGAGTGCAGACTCTCCCCCCTGAAATAGAGGGGGAGCATGGTACGCCCATCATCCTTGATGGAGATGGGCCCTACACGAGACTACTCATCCGCCACCGGCATGAAATAGCCGGCCACCTAAGTGCCGAAAAAACGGTGGCGGAGCTACGAAGAGACCTGGCCGTCCTTAGATTAAGGGGGGCGGTCAGGCAAGTAGTCAGCAAGTGTCTGCAGTGTCGACAACGCAGAGCTATGCCAAAGCCACCACTGATGGGGCCGCTGCCAGAAGGGCGGCTGGCCTACCAACAAAGGCCGTTCACCCACTGTGGGGTGGACTTCTTCGGGCCAATGACAGTGGTGATAGCGCGCCGACACGAGAAACGGTACGGCGCCCTGTTCACGTGTATGACGACAAGGGCTGTGCACCTAGAATTGGTGCACAGCCTCGAGGCGGACGCCATGATAATGGCGCTCCGTAGAATGTCGGCCAGGAGGGGGAGCCCTAAGATAATGTACTCAGACAATGGTACGAACTTCCATGGCGCCAATAATGAAATGAAAGGCGCCATAGAGGAAGTCCTGGCCGACAAGAAATGGCAAGACAGGCTGGCAGGGGACCGCATAGAATGGCGGTTCATACCCCCCTCCACCCCCCATATGGGGGGAGCCTGGGAGCGCCTGGTGCGTTCAGCCAAAGAGGCCCTCCGCCTGACACTGGGGGGCCAAGCCTTGAAGCAGGAGACCCTGCTTACGGCTCTCGCAGAGGCGGAGCACACATTGAATAGCCGCCCTCTGACGCACATATCTGCAGACCCCCTCAATGATGAACCACTGACCCCGAACCACTTCCTCATCGGTTCACCGAGTGGTAGACCATGTTTGGCCTACTATGGGCCCGAAGCTGACGATGTCTGCCTCAGAAAGCAGTGGAGGTTGGCGCAGCAGCTAGCAGACAAGTTCTGGCGACGATGGCTGCGAGAATACGTGCCGACCCTTCGAGAACGCAATAGATGGAAGACCCCTGCCCCCCCCATCCAGAAAGGCGACTTGGTCTGGCTCCTAGACCCGAGCCAGCCCCGAAATGTGTGGCCTAAGGGGGTGGTAACGAAGACCAGCGTAGCAGACGATGGGCAGGTCAGGTCAGCAGACATCAGAACAGCATCCGGCAACTACACCAGACCAGCGACGAAGCTGATCGTGATCCCCGGGGGGGAGATGCCGTCGAGAACCAGTGGTGAGGCAGAGCACTCACGGGGGGAGTGTATCGAACGGCAGTATGTGAATGACGTCATGTAAATACCTATCAGGTATGGGAACACGAGGACCCGAATTAAATGACGACCGCGGAGCATGCACGCCCGGTGGTGCACCACGGGGCGCCCCGCACTAGTGTGTATCGGGGGGGCCCGCATAACCGCGGGCCGTCGAGTCTCGTTGATCCTCGCCTCGTGTCCCCATACCTGACGATTAGGTACATACCTAACGATACTTTAATGTACATTATATGTGAAAATTGTATTATCGTTGCGTCCCCCGCCTCGGACAATCAATAAAGGATGATTTCTCCCTTGTGCCGAGGTAGGGGGCCAGCTAAATGTATGTATATTGGCTCTCTGTAGGTATAAGCTTTGAGAGGAGGTACCTACCTATGAACCTTACTAAGAGAAAGCCCGCCAGTGGAAGATACACTGGCGGGACTAAGCATGCTATGACTGTGGTTGCGCCATGAGACGGCGGAACAGCCCAGCACATGCACTACCTAGAAGAGGGTATATAAAGGAGGTACCTGCCTACTATATACTTAAGCCTCTCAGTCGATGAGACACTGACGAGGCTGGGCATGCTGTGGTTGGGCTATGAGACGGCCAAGCAACCCAGCAGAGACCCCTGAAGAGCACACCAGAGGTTGAGACCCTGGTGGTGCCGAGCATGTAGCATGTAGAAGCTCATGCCGATACCTGGTGGTATCAATATGTCTACCTGCTGGTGGACATATCTGTTGGAAAGGCACACCAGCGGTTTGAGACCCTGGTGGTGCCGAACTTGGAGCGGCAGTGGCCATGAGTGGCAGCACGGCTCTCATAAGAATAGTGTAGGCCTATGTGCATATCTACCGGCAGGTAGATATGCACATACATTATGTAATATGTACCTACATTATGTGTAATATTGTAAATTGTGTAGCTCTATGTCGAGGTGCGCTGAGCTGGTGGTAATGGTTTGGGCGGGAAAAGAGTTTTGGCGGGAAAATAGCTCGCCAGCTTATTTACGCTGCCAATTCCCCGTAGCGCGAACGGGATGTACTCCAGACCATTTTCCACTAGCGCGCGGTATTGTATAGCCGCAAGCGCACTTCGACTAGAATTTAAGAGTGCCATATTTGCGCAATAAATCATCATTCCTCGTATACACTTGGTGTTTTATTCTACCTACCTACCTGCCTGCCTGCCTGACTGCCTGCCTGCCTACCTGCCTGATCTGACCTGACCTGGACCTGGAACCCCTTCGCTGACCTGTGTGACCCCTCTGACTGGACGATTGGATCGTGGACTGGACCTTTGCTGTGGACCTGGACAACGACCGATACCATTGGACCGAGGCTATTCTACGTACGCACCGACGTCTGAAGCTTTAAGTGTTCTGAGTAGATTCCTGGTGTACGAGGCTAACCAGCTCTGATCTTTGATCTCTGTCTGGGGACTCTACAAGCCAGGGGACGAAAAGCGCAGCTGACGACTGAAGTGTGAGACGAATAGTCTCGTCGTGGGCGCAGGGCGAAGAAGCAGACGCGAGAGCCGCCGGGCGCAGAAGCAGACGAGAGGCCATCGTACCGAGCACTGGGTGCTCCACCCGCGGCTGTAATATACCCTTTTTTTTACAGTCCCTTGTGCCGCAGCTGTGCGGTACAGTACTCTTAAAATTTTGTTTATATTATTATCTACTACACTCTATTGGTAACGAGTGTACCTACTGTTTTATTCATAACTTCTAAAAGAGTAAAAATAAGCAGCCAAGTTTTTGATATGTTAAGGATATAATATATATAATGTGATTTGGGATTATGATAGTATATTATTTAAAACACAATTGAGTTTCTTCTGAAAAACAAAGTTAAAATATTTTTATTAAACTTGAAATAAAAATAAACAAAATGAGGTTCACAACCATTATAATGTATACACTTATCTTACCTGAAAAACAAAGAAACGACAATTGATGTTTATACTTTTATCACTAACTGAATTGATTTTATTTAATTTATTATTTACTATAACACAACGTGTTTTATATCGTCGCCATGCATTAGCTGTCAAATATCTAAAATGCCATCTATTGAAATTTAAGTGAAGCAAACCAAACTAAGGAACGTACCTACATGGTACTTTCTTACATCTCCCCATCACAGGGTGAAAATTTTTACAATTTTCAGTCTTAATTTTCATTATTAAATGCTATTGGTATTAATTTGGTTATATGGTATAATCCATTTTCTTGTTTTCGTTTTCCAGTTTTTACTCTATATATCGAATCCGATATTTTTTCTATTATTTCATAAGGTCCAATTCTCAATTCATCTAATTTTTTTCTGTTTAACTTGTTGCCATTTTCTATATATACTAGATCTCCCGTTTTGAATTGGTAGTCCTTTCTATTCCTGTCAAATATTTTCTTGTTATAATTATGTGATTTTCTTGTTCTTTCAAGAGCTATTTCTTTATCTTTTATCCAATTTTCTTTATTATTTCTTATTTTCATATCTTCTGGTAAAATACTAGTATCTGTGCCATCTAATAAATATTTGGGCGTAAATCCAGTCACCGTATGCTCTGTTTCATTGTACTTTTCGATACATTCTCTAGCGATCGTTGTCCAAGCTCTTTTTTCTACTTTCTCATTGATCTTACATCTCGTCTTATTAACTATAGTCTGATTCAGTCTCTCGTTCAGACCATTCGAGAATGGCGAATCAACAGCTGTAAAGATTAATTTAATGTCATTTTCTATTAGGAATTCTTTAAAATCTCTAGAGTTTATTCCAGGATATTGATCTGCAAGTATTATTCCAATTTTGTCCGTTTCCAATACTTTGTTAACCAACTTTTTGAAATCAGTTGCACTCTGGGTTTTTGAAGTTGAAATGAATGCATATCTTGTAAAATGGTCTACAAGCAGGTGGAGGTATTTCTTTGTTGATCTTTGTCCTCCAAAGCCTCCAATGGTGTCAATTGACATTATTTCGAATGGTTTTTTTGCTGGACCCAATTGTGACATAAGACCATATTTTCCTTGCCCTCTAGTTTTGTTCTTAATACATATTTCACAATTTTTACAAAAACAAAATATATTTGAAATCATATTTTTGGCTGTATAATAACTGCATATCCTATTCATCATTTGTTTTATTCCTATATGACACCACTCAGAGTGTATTTCTTTAATTAACTGTAAGCTGAACTCTTCAGATAAAATTATTTTTTCTTTATTTCTAATTTTTTTATAGAACACTCCATCTTTTTCTATTAATTTTTTTTTATTGTTCTGTAATAATTTATTTTGTTCTTGATCATGTTTTATATCATTTATTTGTATTAGATTGACTATTTGTAGCACTTCGTCCGTATTTTCGTTTGATTCTAAAACCGGATTTCTGCTTAAACTATCTGCTTCAGTGTTATTTTTTCCCGGAATATATTTAATTTTAAAATTATATTGTGACAAATAATAAGCTAACTCACCAAGTTCTTCATCTGTTCTAGCTTTTATATTCATGTTTTCTAATGGTTTATGATCCGTAAATACTGTAAATTCTCTTCCTATCAGCCAATGTTGCCAGTATTTTACTGCTTCTTTGATTGCCAGGCATTCCAAATAAATTGCTTTTTTTCGTTTTTGTGAATCATTCAATTTCTTAGAAAAATACGCTACTGGCTTTTCTTTACCATTATTTTGCAATTGTTTAAATACAGCGCCAATGCCTTCTATAGCTGCATCCGTGTAAATTATTATTGGTAGATCCTTATCAAATATTTCCAACACTGGCTGAGAACATAATAATTTTTTTACTTCTCTAAAAGATATTTCGCATTCTTCAGACCATAAAAATTTCTCATTTTTTCGTAATAGTTTATGTAACGGTTCTAATAGTATTGAGCTTTTTGGTATATAATCATGGTAGAAGTTTATTTTTCCTAGAAATTGCCTAATATTTTTTATATTCTTCGGTGTTGGAAAATTTTGTATTGAAATTAAATTATCTTTCAATGGTTTTACGGTATTATGTTCTATTATGTGTCCGAGGTATTTCACTGATTCTGCTGCAAATGTACATTTTTTAAACTTTAGTCTGAAACCTTCATATACAATTGCTTTTATTACTTTTTCTATATGTTCTATATGTGCGTTGAATGATTCTGAAAAAATTAAAATGTCGTCTATGTAATTTTCCGAAAACTCTTTTAAATTGTGCTTTCTTAAGATATTGGATAAAATTCTCTGGAAAATAGCTGGTGATGTCTTCAATCCGAACGGTAGACACGTCCATTGGAAATGGCCCTCTTGAGTAACAAATCCTGTTTTTTGTCTATCTTCAATGCGTAGTGGAATTGACCAAAAGGCGGAATTTATATCTAGCGTGGTGAAGTATTTACAGTTTCTTGTTTTTATTATTAGATCTTCTATTAATGGGAATGGTTGTGCTTGTGGTGTAACTATTTTGTTCAATTCGCGAAAATCTATACACAATCTTGATCTTTTGTTTTCATCTTTTTTGAATGCTAGAGTTACCGGTGCTGCAAATGGGCTGTAAGACTCTTCAATTAGTTTATTTTCCAGTAATTTTTCCACTTGATCTTCTATTTCTTTTCTATCCTCTATACTACATTTATACGGCCTCTTACTACAATATTTATCAACTATTAGGTCTATTCGAGCTTCGTAATCTGTAACAGTACCTACATCATATTTATTTTTAGCAAATACTGTATTATATTTTTCTACCAAATTTTCAATCTTGACTTTTTTTTCACTGTCTAAGTGATCCAAAATCATTCTAAATTCATCTTCATTCACATATTCGTTAAAATTTACCTTAACTTCTTCCAATTCATCATATTTGTTCAGTTTATTAAAATTGTTTTCTATTTGTAAATTTTCCTTTTGAAAAATTTGTAAATTTTCATCCTGAATTAGCATAAATTTCTTTATTATGTCTAGACCAATAATAAAGTCTTCAAAATCATCTCTTTCTACGATGTATACATCAATATATTTTTCTTTCTTAAAAATTTTTACTTTTATGGTTACTAAACCTTTTGTTTGTGTCACACCATTGACCGTTTTTAAAAATATTTTATTGACATCTTCTGTCTTTTGCTTTATCTTAACTAGTTTTGAATTTATGAGAGATACCTGTGATCCAGAGTCATATGTTCCATTTATCTCTAACTTATCTTCTAATAACATTTTTACTTTAATCAATGGTGTGCTTACTCGTTTTTTTTTTCTGTGTTCAGTTCTACTTCAATTAATGAATTGTGTCCAATTACTCTAGCTTCGTTCTCGCTTTTCTTTTTAAACCAACACGAGTCCTCTGTATGATACCTATTACCTTTGTTTAATTTTTCACATGTTTTACATGGTCTCTTCTCTTCAAATTTCCTTTTATTATCTTGTCTTTCCTCTCTTTTTTTTATAAAACTATTTTTAATCACAATATTTTCACATTTTCTAATTTCATGCAGTAGGCCGGTTGAACTTTCACATTTTTCTCTATCGATTTTACTTCTAATAAACTCGGGTAATCCTGCTGCTATTAGCATCACAAGAGTTTTCGGGCTAATATTTTTGTCCATATCAAGTAACAGCCTCTCCTTTCTCATTGCATACTCCATCAATGAGCCTTCCTTATACTTGAATGATATAGCATACATGCCGCCACTCCACCCTTTGTCTGCAAACGATTCTAAAAAGTTTTCTTTCCATTTCAACCATCCAGCCTCCGCCGTCAATGTTGTTAACGTTGCTGCGTACCATTCTGTACACGGTCTATCTAGAAATAGTCTCAGAATTTCAATTTTTGCACACTCTTCCTCTATCTCAAATCTTCTACACTCTTTTTCAAAAGTATCAAGCCATTGCTTTGCATTTAGGTGTTTCAAAAAAAATTTATCAATCATGAATCTCTCTGCTATGTTTTTTAAATTAAATTGATTTTCTCCTTTATGTGTGGATTCTATTATATTTCCTCCCACAATCCGCTCTAGATATAGATCATTAAAGGTTATATTACCGTCTTGATCGAAATAAATTTTCTCCATTTCCTCTGTGCACGTTATCCAAATTTCTCTCTCTTGCCCTCTTCTGGTTAAACTTTTTTTTATTCTTTTATAATTGTCTGTTTTAATTAATGCAATGTGTTTGCTAACAATTTTGTCTTCATCTGAAAAAATATATTCGGTATCGTCCTCCGTAAAAAGTGAGGTTATTATAACTATATTGGTTTTTTTTTCATGAGGCGATTCCACATATTTGAATGAAAATTTCAGCTTTCTCTGCATTTTTGTACAAAGTAATTGTCGTTTTATAATGTGATTTGGGATTATGATAGTATATTATTTAAAACACAATTGAGTTTCTTCTGAAAAACAAAGTTAAAATATTTTTATTAAACTTGAAATAAAAATAAACAAAATGAGGTTCACAACCATTATAATGTATACACTTATCTTACCTGAAAAACAAAGAAACGACAATTGATGTTTATACTTTTATCACTAACTGAATTGATTTTATTTAATTTATTATTTACTATAACACAACGTGTTTTATATCGTCGCCATGCATTAGCTGTCAAATATCTAAAATGCCATCTATTGAAATTTAAGTGAAGCAAACCAAACTAAGGAACGTACCTACATGGTACTTTCTTACATATATATCTAGGCTATAATCTTATAATATAAAAGAAAGTCGGGTTAGTGCGAACACTTATAACTCCAGATCGGCTGAACAGATTCTGCCGATGTTTGATTTATTGGATTCTTATCCGCTCCGGATAACAGAATAATTAACTAAAAGCTGAAAAAATGGATAAGAAATAATATAACATGTAATATTATAGTTAGCATGGAACGATTTTCCTGGAATCTGTGCAAAATTCTATAACAACACAATTTTTATTTACCTGACAGCCATGCATATAGTTTCAAAACACTGGCAGGAAGATTTTGATAGAATTTCTTTCAAGCTTTCAGAAATAATTTTTTAACATTCAAACATATTAAGTATACGTATTTCGAAATCAATATTCATAGTAAGAACTACAGGACAACGTCAGTCGGGAAAGCTAGTTGAACATAAATTTCGACGCGTCGGGAAACGTCGGTAAAAGTGAAAACCTTTGACAAAATTATGGATGTGTTTTTTTTTATAATTGTAAAATAAGTAGGTTTAAGAAAATACTCACAATAAATAGAATACCAAAATTTTTGAAGAGATTGATAACTGGTGATGAAAAGTGGATTAGGTAAAAATACGGAAAACGAACTATTTCTAAAAGCTATTTTTAGGCTATAAAGTCATTCTGTCAGAAAATCATTAAAAGTACCTATATTCCTTACCATTTATCGCTTTAGTATTGTGTTGTATTGTTTAGTAAGTGCATACATCCCTTGATGGTTTAAATTATTCTGCTATAATAAAAGCAATGTCGTTTATGTAAAGACTTCGTTATTTGGAAGATGATTAATAAGAGTGTAATGGTAAACACTGCATTCTGGCTGAGTCTAATAAGGTAATGGTAGTCTACCTAATCATACAACAAACTACAATTCGAACAAGGTCATAACGTATCTAACGTTGAGTGCTGCAATTGGCAGGTATCTAATGTTTAACGTAGCACATCGTATCAGCTCAGGTAAATCAAATTCAAACAAAGTCATATTGTAACTTGTAAAGATACTCAATGTCTCTAATAAAATTATAAACTTAAAACTAACAGATATACCAAAAATTATTGAAAAAATTTCCAAATAGGTATATTGAGAAAGTGTAGGTAAGTAGAACCTTAAATTTGTGAAACGATTTTAGCATTAACATGTTAAGTATATTATGAGCCCTACGTTTTAACATTATGTGTATTGGATGTGAAACTACCAAGAATGGAGTTCCACAGGGATCTATATTAGAGCCTATACTCTCTGTTATTGGTATAAATGACCTACCCGACGTAGTTTAAAATATTCTCAAGTATGTGAAAAATAAGTAAATAATAAGAACGACGTTAATTAAAAATCTTGCATGACGTTAAGGAACGATTCAATATAAAGAATATGGTGCTCATAGTAAACAAAAACGAATGCCTTTTGCCTTTTCTTAGGACGAACTGAAAATTGTTTGACGAGAAGAAGAAAAATATCGTTAAACTGCAAAATGTTGTTAAAACATATAGGTAACAAAATATTGAGATGTAGGTAGTCTTGCTTGATAGATGATAAGCTGATCAATACTTAATTATGCGCAACTTCTGTGGATTGAAAGTCCCCGAATGTCCTAGTGGTGTGTTTCCTCCAGGAGGAAAATACTGATGATCCTTTTGCGAAACGATTCGTGAGAAGCTTTTTTTTTCAAGGAACACAGTATATTTTTATTGCTAAACCCATACTACTTGATTAGAGTTTCTCTCTCGAATTTTGCTCTTCTCCTTATAAGCGCTGGTTATGTAAATCCTTGAAATTATTGGCAAAGTTAACCTGAGTTCATACCAATTAATAGTAATTACATTGCGTATTTTCATGTACGGTGGTTCTTGTGTCTCTGTTGGCAATAATTATGATTCACCTTGTCCACATACAACCAAGACGTGAGAGATCAGCAATGCCAGTTACTTCTTCCGGAACAATTAGCAAATTCGCAATAGTTCGTTTACCTGATAAGATAATGAAGACTAAGAAAAGGATATTATGCCTATTTGATTTTTTCCGCTGAGGAAGTAAAAGCGTCCTAAATGGCAGCTGACAAGTATTACAATTAATTAGGTATACCATACCTAATACTATTGAATTTGATGACTTCTTTTTACACGATAAGATCCACCAAAGACTTACGAGATAAAGACTTCAATTAAACGAGATCTTATGTTCACAGAAGACAGAAGGTATGAATTCTATTTTATAAAAAACTAGCTTTCCCAAAAATACGTTTAAAATCATTTGAATGAAAAAAATATTTCTGAAAGTTCGAAAAAAATTCCATGAAAAATCTGCGTACCAATATTTTTAATGTCAATGGTTGTCAGGTAAATGATAATTTTGTTGCTATAGAATTATTCATAGATGGTGTTGCCGTTGCAGGAAATCCGTTTCACACTAGCTTTAATTTTATATTATTTAGGTATTATGCATTTTATAACTTTTTAATAGTTATTCTGTTATCCGGAGCGGAGAAGAATCTCCAATAAATCAAACATCGGAAGAATCTGTTCAGCCAATCTCGAGTTATAAGTGTTCGCACTAACCCGACTTTGAAGATGATGATGAAGACCCAAGTTATGATACAGACAATATCAAAATTGAGTTTGAAAAATGTACAGTGATGCCTATAAATATTTAAACATAATATTCAGTTCTTCAAACACATTATTGTAACTTTGTAATACTTACATAGTCATTATACCAATTTATAAAGAAAACAAATTTTGCATTTTGTTTTAATATATCTAAACTTTGCAATAGATATAATATTATTTCCGAAATATAATTTCGGCTGACTGTGCGACCATCTTCAGTGGAGAGTTAACAGAATAATATTCAGTTATATATTTTCCTATGATATCACATTACGCATCATTTGCTGACTTTCACGCAGCTCAATTTTAAAAGTCGATATATTAATCAATATATTGCAGATATATTATAATCTTGGTAATGTTGGATAAAATATTTTTTTTATTTTCTAGAATAAATATAGGTAGGTATATATAAAGGTTATTTTATAAATTTCTGGCATTATACATACATACTCACGTTAAGGACCCCCCACTCAACCCGGTAAGTAAATAATACAAGAGCAAGCGATACACACGGGCCACACATTCACAAACCTGACGCTATCCATGTAAGTATGTAGTGTTGCATGAGTTATGTTGTTTAAAACGGGCGGATACACACCTATACCTACAGTCATCATAAACTGAATGTCCAATCGTAAAAACGGGCGACGAAGTCCCGCACATGGTTGTTATATAACGGTTTTATGTGGACGACCTTCTACTATGAACTATGACGTGCCAGATTCCACCAGCCAAATGCGCTCACTACCTAATAGGGTCACTTCCCTTGCATCCCGCCAATGGACACCTAGTAGTGTCCTGGTGACATAGACAATGATTAATTTATTCGCAAACTAGTGTATGAACTAGAACACTGTCACCACTTTTGCATAGATACTGCAAATTACTATTATTATTATATTATCAAGTGTTGCCATAATCGGGAATGTTGCATTAATTTAAACTAGTGGTCGAACAGTACTCGATATTCGACCATAACTTAATGGGATGTTTTTTTTCCATTTTGTGCCACTAGAGGCGCCCTAGCTAATCCGGTCTATTGTCAAATTCAGTGTTGCCAAAGGGGGCGATTTACTTCTATTTGGGCTATTTGGAACGAGAATATGCGACGAAAAAATCTAAAAGGCGACAGGTAGCCACTTGGGTTACTTCCTTTTTAGCGAATTTTCACCTTTCGGATACTAAATGACCTTTTTTTAGTGAACTTCCACCTCTCTTCGGTTACTAAAATTTTCGGAATGACCGCATACCAAATTTTCAGTTTGGCTACTTTGCGTTTGAAAAACGGCGTTGGCAACACTGGTCAAATTAACGTTTATAACCTCAACCATGTGTTTAGAATAATCATTGTACATTTCTTTTTAGATACTATTACAAATAAAATAATTGTTTATCTTATTTTATTTTTTATATACCTACCTAAATACAAATGAAAAAATACCGTAACAGGAAACAATAAAACAAGAAGATACAGAACAGCACTGCAAATCCACCCTTGAAGACAAATACATACCTTGTTAATAAATGTTAACTGTATTATTTTGTTTGTGTGTAGTGTAAAAGGACACACTATGGTTTACCTCCTAGAAAAAGCCACTTTTGCAATCATCAATAATAAAACGTTAAATTGTTTAATTGAGAAAAAAAAGAGAGGAGATATGTTAGCATAATATTCATCAGTCAATGGTAGATGGTATGTTTGACAACTGTCATAATTTGACAATAGACCGGATTAGAAGCGCAGCCACCTAGTGTGTATTATCGGAAGCTCCCTAGAAAACCTACCATTAAATTATAATTTTGAACATTAATAAGGTTCCATTCATAAAGACTGAGCGACCGCTATTTCAAAGTTTTCTTTAAAAAACAATGACATGGTTACGTCAAATTTGAAATATACAAAGTTTTTTCTATTATTATTAAAGACAAACAATATTCTCAATTTGACCACAGATAAACAAAATAATATGAATATACCTATTATGCGTCTGTGTCAATGGCATCGAAGTGTGTGTGAGTATCAAATACATTTCCCGCTCCACCTTCCATTTGAATATACCGCCTTCAAAGAGCTTTCTATGCACATTATGAGGCGCTTGTCATTTTACATTTTGTTTCTATGAAGTTGATGATCTTTATAAGTGGTCTGTGGAAGTGTGTGAGTGTATCAAATATATAACATTACAGGAGTGATTGTAATGTTTTTTTTTTAATTTAATCTATTTTTTATGCATAATTAAAATAATATATTTGCATTCGCGACTACTTGCCTATTAACTATTAGTGTGCTAAATTTCATACTCCTCCGGCAGCGCAATTATCGTAAAAATAGTCACAAGTTTTTCCTTCATGTAATAATATAGTTATGTAAGTACAGTGGAACCTCTTATAACGAGGATGATTTGTTCCAGAGTCTTATTCGTTAAGCAAAACAATTTTTCTCATATATTGCACATCGATAAGTTAACTTACTTATAACTTTTTAAGAAGTGTTATTAGTAGGTAGGTATAGTTAAGATTTAATAATAATATTAATTTATAACAAATAGGTAAAGTGTCAAGTGGTTGGTGGCACAAACTTTACTTTATTTAAAAGATGACCACTGACCAGCCCAGATTCTTCAAAATTTGATGAAAAAAATGTCACATCAGCATACGAATTTGTTTCCTCTTTATTATGGAGAAATTTTTCAATAATTGTTTTTAATGAATTGTTTTCACTTGAAGTGAACACGAGTAAAAATAAGTAGTAGTGAGTGGGCCATGTGGCCAGATGTCCGGACGACAGATGGACCAAGAGAGTAGTGGAGTGGCAGCCTTGACAAGGCAGAAGAAATGTCGGCAGACCCCAGGCCAGGTGGGCGGACGACATCGCAAAGATTGCAGGCCGCACATGGATGACATCAGAGGCTCAGGACAGGAATGATTGGAATGAGAGGGGGGTGGCCTATGTTCAGCAATGGACGGAGACAGGCTGACGAAGAAGAAGAAGAGTGAGTAAAACGAGCACTTTTAACATAATCTAATTTAATGCACCAACGCGTAAGTTGCGAATCACTACTGTGAAACTCGAATTTCATACAAAATATCGCTTGTCGACGGAGCAAACATTTCACATTTTATTTTGCTTGATATGCGAATTGACTCTTTTTGTATGCTACGTCAAAATACAATACCTATGATTTTATCACTGTAGATATAT
Source organism: Mystacides longicornis (assembly GCA_963576905.1). NCBI lineage: Eukaryota > Metazoa > Arthropoda > Insecta > Trichoptera > Leptoceridae > Mystacides > Mystacides longicornis. Next base: position 7,368,222 of record OY756431.1, on the reverse strand, counting down.
TTTATAGTGCAATATTTCCATAACGTCACATGGTAATGCAGATTAAAATCTTCTAGGATCCGTTTTGTTACGTGTTGAATTTATAGTAGGTACTCGCACTCTCTAATCTTGGCAATTTTGTAACCGCAATCGTTATAAATATGTACATATTTTTATTTCAGTAAATCGACTTTGATGATTGGTATGCTCAATTTATAGACATGGATGTTGCATAATTTGTAAATTTGGCCCCTAAGACGAGGAAGACCCTCTCACACTGTGTTCCGCACCTTCGAAGCAGAGCTGAGGGATTTGGACATGGTGCGGGAGGAGGTAATAAACATTGCGCAGGATCGAGCGCAGTGCATGGAGAGTTCCTACCTGTTGCCTTCCTATGCCCCTGAGTGGGGTGTAAAAGGGCGAGTTAGTTAGTTAGTTAAATATACTTACAAAAAAAAAATCCTATCTAAAGGTCTTTTGGCCACATGTAAATAATGTTACACGTATGACCAATGCAATATGAAAACGCGAATCACGACGTTTGAGATTTATCCAATTTAGTGTGGTGGCATTTCTGGATGATCCCATCAGATCCATTCATCTACCCACTGGAGAAGCATGCTGCAGAGTGTGGCGTTTATAGGTGGCGTGTCGGAGCTAATGAGACCCTTCCTGATGGCGACAGACGAAGGTCGTGGCGGGTCTGCTGTGGGCGTTCAACCGAACTCAAAACCGACACCAATTAGTATAATACTTTGATTTGCTTCATTGTTCTATAGCTATTTTTTCTAAAGGAACTAGTGCTAAGATGTCATGTTTCATTCGTTTCATACATAAGAAAGAGACAAAACACCTAATAAAGGCGTTTCACTCGAAGTGAACACAAAAGACTAGGACTATTAATTTACCATATATTTTCCTCAGGACTATTTCTTTAGAAAAAAATGAACTAGGTACCTACAGTAGAACCACAGTGTATAGGTAAATATAATTAGTGAAGATCCAAAATCACTCGATATCGGGTGGAAGGCCTCAACAAAAAAAAAAATAAAAATAATTAGTGAAGATCCACCACACCACAGTAGAACAACAGTATCAAACCAAACCATAACTCCCTTTGAACTCCACTCAGGAGCATAGGGAGGCAACAAGAGCTCTCCATTGCGCTCAATCTTGCGTAATCCTCATGACCTCCTCCCACACCATGTCCAACTCCCTCAGCTCTGCCTCGTGAGAACGACAGTATCATTGTGTTAAATACAACAAGAAGACTCGGTATAGTCCGCACTACCTAGTCACATCACATCCTTAGCATACTTCATTTCCAGTAGGTACCTACTTAACTCACTACAAAAGAATAACAGATCCTTTGTGGTGACACATCCGACAGACAGGAAGACTTTGTATGGGAGACCAAATTGTAATTTTTCTATTTACCCCGAATTTTTCCATATTTTCTCATTGTAAAATAATGCCCTGAGCTTATACGGATAGTTCAAAACTAAAATAAGCCAAATCGAGTGCCGCATTATATGCGGAAAATCCTGATGGAATTATTGGGAAGGAATGTAAAGTAAATTTTAGCGTAGAGCAGTATTTCCCAAACTATGGGTCGGGACCCACCAGTGGGTCACCAGGGAATATTAAGTGGAGACCCTTTTTTTATATCAATTAGAACAAAATAAAACTAGTGTTTTATTTTTAGTGATTCACGTCTCGTCACTAGAAAATCTTTGTACCCTTTGAAACCAGCTAAAAATGGGTCCCGAGATTACAAATTATTGTTGGATGGGTCAGAGCCAATTCAACTTTGGGAACCACTAGCGTAGATACTAAAATGAAAGTAAATTAATAGAGGTGGTTCGGACATGTTGAGAGTTTGTATGAAGAAAGAAAGACAAAAAGATCTATAAATCTGAAAGAATGGAGACAATGCAGGCAGAACGTCAATAATATTATGCTCTTGAATGAAGGGAAAGTTGTTAAGCCCTGCCTTCCCCTCATTGATACGTTGTAATACTTGTAATGGATAAAAAAAATTGATTAAAAAGCTACAGACCAAAAACAAAAGAATATATTGGGATTGGGACATTAGCAGAGTGAACCACCAAGTATAAACTAAAACCAAGATATTAATTTTTCTAATTAAATAAATTAATAGCCTCTACAGAAAAGGTAGCAGAGCATTTAGCACAAAAAAATAATTTTCCTGAATGAATTTCCGTATTTTATTCACACATTTCAGTTTATCAAATCATGTTGCAAATTGAAATAATTCTGCATTAGACAAAGCTACTTTCAGTACTCACTGAAGCCAGAAAATGTGGTTTTACCAAACTGTGTAGATATCATAATATACCTACCTACTCAATAGTGTTGTGTTGGAGTAAAAGTAATTGTGTTAGGTATATGGGCTAATAATGATACCCGCATATATAGCAATGAGGCCGTTTTTGCATTCATATGTTAAATTTTTGCTTCATTTTAATGTGATTAATTACATTTAACATAGGACTGATTTTTTTTTATCATGAAATGAATCTGCGCTAACTCGAAGTGAACACAATTGACATATTTCACACTACGCAAAGGCTTGTGTCGTGAAAGCGGAAATGGTTGGCACCGCCGGGATTCGAACGCGAACCATGACCACGCTGTACGTACGAAAGCCGCCGATTGATGCCACTGGACTACAAACCATTATATTGTCTCGGCGAAAACAGGAAGTAGCTCTGCCTTAGTAAAATGCATTAACTTTACTCCCATTTTAAGATACAAATTAACAAGTTTAAGCTAGAATCAAATAACGTAAAAAAAAACACTTATTTTATCTACATGCTTATTTACCTAGTATGACGATTATCGACCAACATTTGTTAGAAATTAGTTTAATAGATATGCTATATATATGCGTATGGTATTGGCGCAAATTAAATTCTAATAAAATAAAAACTATTTACAATGGTGGATTATAAATAATTAATTATCAAAATTTAAAATCATTAGTACTTAATAAAAACATTAAAATACAATAAAAAAAACATAAATAAACGGTCATGGTTTTAAAATCACTTTAAAAACTTATATTGTGGCTAAAATCCTGAAGCCAGTTTCTAGCTCCAGCAGCCCGATTCACGGAAAAGTTTAAGTCTAAGTTTAGTTCGAAGTTCGAACGAAGTTCGATTCAAACTTTTCCGTGAATATGGCTGCTGGTAATAATAATTGTAGGCGGCGACTATCTACAGTCTATGTACCTATTCACGGAAAGTTTGAATTGAACTTCGTTCGAACTCGAACTAAACTTAGACTTAAACTTTTCCGTGAATCGGGCTGCAGTCGTCAACAAATTGATGTCAAATTGATAGATATGCTAAAATAAAAGTAGTCTTTACTACACGTAAAGTCTAAAACTGAAACATTCTTACTGTTATTTTATTTACTTAGGGCCGGTCTTATAAACATCCGTTAGTTAAAAGTCAAACCAAATAAACCGAAATATGATCTATATGCTCGTTTTTCCGTCTAAGGGCCGGTCTTATAAACATCCGTCAGTTAAACGTTCCGTTTTGTTTTCACTGGTCGGGTATCCCAAATGTTCATTCTAAGTTAATGTATTTCTGTATTTTTGTATTTTTCTTGTATTTTTTTTCTTATTTTAATGATTTAATAAATTAAAAAAAAAAAAAAAAAAAAAAAAGTCAAACCAAATAAACCGAAAAATGATCCATTTGCTCGTTTTTCCGTCTTAAATAAAGTTCGTTATTCAAATTTCAGTACGGCAATTTGTTAGTAAACCATCGATAAACTTACGGATATTTGGTCTCTCGTTTATAAGATCGGCCGTTAATGAATTTATTGAATACCTATTTAATTGTTGTAACAAAAGATTTTGAAGAAACAAATGAGTTCCGGCTATGGACCTTTTTCCATACGCAGGTTTAAAATGTACGAAGACTGGCAAAAGACATGGGAGAGTGACCGTTCAAAATATAGGAGCCTCTATGATACCATTACTCGCGTACCCCTTGGTTCAACAAGTTGACGTTACCTGGACAGAGTTCGTCTGTCATTTGCCGAATCAAGTTTGGACATGTTTGTACAAAAAGTTTTTTGTTTAAAATTAATATAGCAAACATGTGTGATTGTGGACTAGATGAGGAAATCATAAACCACATATTTTTTAATTGTATCTTGAGAAATTCATACCCAGGTTTTTGCACTGATTTGGCCAAATGCGGCGTACAATTTCCAACTACGGTTGAGCTTTTATTTGCTTTCTAAACTCGACCCTCCCGTTTTTAAGATAATGTCAAGTTTTATTATTAAAAATAATGTTCAGATTTAAATAAGTTTTTAGAGCTTCCTTGTTTGTACTTCTTATATGTGTGTAATGTTTAAGACATGACAATGGCAGGATAACATCCCACCTTATACATATATGCAGCAATTCTTTTTCTGATACAAGTAAACTAAGTAAACTTAATTGGTTTGACGAAAATTTACCTATAACGAATACGCAATAAAGCGACATATTAATTTTCAGTAACCAAAATATTGATTGATTGATTAGTGTTTGTCAGTACCAGAATTGTAAAGCTGTCGTGACTTGTGAACCGCGCATAGTGGTAATTATTGTTCCAAATATTGGACATCAATATTCAATATGTATGTAGGTAGAATATCGGTCACTTAATATTCTGCAGTTAGTGTGCATCCCAAGGTCGACTAATGTAGAACTTTATCATACAGCGTGAACTCTTTTGATATTCTGTCCAACATATTTAAAGAATTGTTGAACAAATTTTTTGACAAAACATGACAATTGTCAATTCCAAATTAGGCAGGTACTTCCTTATCACTTTTATGTTGAAAACATTTTTTATAATATGAACAATAATTATGAACATCAAATATACAACCCATGGACAAGAAGATTACAGGCTTTCTTGTGTTCAACTTATCTATGCTTCTTGCTGGATTTGAATCAGTACCCCTATTCTGTAGCAAGTGTAGGGTAGTCACTTGAAAAAAGTGACTACTAGGCGATACATTTTGTATGAAAAACGTCTATACGTATCGAATGCGAGAATCGCATACAGACGTTTTTCATACAAAATGTATCGCCTAATAGTCACTTTTTTCAAGTGACTACCCTACACTTGCTACAGAATAGGGGTTCAGCATATAACTGAATGTGTCAAGCCTAGACGCTAGCCTCTAGCTAGCTTGGCAACCAGCTTTATGAACTTCGATTTTAGCTCTTTATTTAGGCAAGTGTGTAAATATATGTTATTGAAATGGCAAGGGACATCGTTTGAAGTGAAAAGAACAACGAAACGAAGAAATAAAAAAGAAAGATAATGATTTATGAACATACTAGCTGACCCACCCGCCGAACTTCATATCAAGCTTTTTACTAAATAAAATTATATTCAAATTACATTTAAGCGATTAATTGATTTTGAAATTAAAAAAAAACGTGAAAAAAGGGCGGAACGCCGTTCCACCGAGTTAAATGGAAAAAAAAAGCGCTGCGAGGAAGTATTACATTATTACGAGGCCCTGTCCTAGCTGGTCGCACGATGGTGCGATTGCGATGATCGCATTAACGCACAAATAAATTTGTTATCGCACGATAAAAAATTGTGCGTACTAACTGCCATCGTATGATCGCGTGTCCACTTTCCTTGACAACGCAAACAAATAAATATGAATGTTAGTAAGTAAGAACTTTTGGAAAGTAGGTATGTGTCGTATTAAATATTATCGATACAACAGAGCAATACAAGCGACGCGCGATCATTTCAAACGTGTGCGTGTTTGAAATGATCGTGCAAAAATCGTGCGACCATGCGACCAGCTAGAACAGGTCCTGTGGGGCTAGTACGAGTTTAAGCGAAAGCTAATTGCACGCTAATAAGCGCTTATTAGCGTGCAAATAGTGTTCTAAAATCAAACGATCGAATATTTTCGAAACTCCTTCGATGTACGTTTTGATATTCGATCAACAAAAACTTATACTATTGCCACTATTGGTACTGAAAGTTATCATGATAGGCGATCAGTTCGTTTGAATCTAAGTAAATTGCTTCAATTATAATACTGTACTTACTCATATTTGATTTATAGTTTACTTATATTTTCTCAGAACACGATTTCCTTTATAAAACGAACTGAAGTCGAGCTATTTGGCCTTTTTAAAATTGAACAATTCAAGATTAAAAAAAAAAAACGAATTCAATTTTCGCAGTTAGTCGGAAGTCTCTCCTTAGAGTAATTTGCCACAAACCATATTATAGATACCCATCGGATCAACTGTTTTCGGAGTTTGGAGTGTTGGACATAAGACAGCTCTACATGAAGACCATACTGTTGCAATACCAGGCCAATTATACGACGGATGCGTTCGTGCTTCACCCTGATACTAGAAACCGACATCTGCTGCGCCCAAAGCCTGTACGCACGACGTTCGCCCAGAGGCACTTCTCTTTCCTGGGTCCCAGACTATATAATAAGGTCATACCTGGTATCTCAGCTTCGTTAAATGTGGGAAACTCAAACATGTAACAATGGATTGTGGCCTGGCTGATGCAGAGGGGAAGGGAGGCTTCGGAGTTGGCGTTGACGCATGACGCACGTTGAATGATGGGAGAGGACTACGAAGGTAGGTTGAGTGTGTTGTTGGCGCTTTGCTGGTTGTTTTTTTGTGTTTCTTTCTGTTGTGCACCGTTTGATCGTCTTTGTGTCTCGTTAATATTAGGTCTACTTGCACGAAACTACAGCAAGTGGGGTGATAAATTCCATTATCTTAATCTGTATTTATATATGTACAAATTAATGTATAATACATTAATAAGTATATTTGGAAATAAAAAAAAAATGGCTACAAGTAATTATTGTTAAAATAAATTTTTGTCTTCCTAGTCACGATTTATGCTGGATAAACAAAAAAGATTTCGAACTAATAAAAGCGTGGTAAGGAAGCCAGAATACTTACAGACTTTTGACTAGTTGAAGTGCAAATAGCATGCTCCTGTTACCGATCAACCTGTATAGTTTCATAATTAAATTACACGAATATTTGGCCGATAATTAATTATTAAAAGTGACAAAGTGTGCATACTAAAATAAATTTGGACTAGTCATCAATTTATTTGTATTCAGATTGCGAACAATTAGGTATTATAAATAAAAGCAAAAGTTGTTAGTGTGCATGTTTATGTGTATCTAGCAGGCATATTTACACCAACAGAACACTGAACAACACAAACAAAACAAATCATGCTACAGAAACATAGAATCATCGGTGCTCCAATAAAAGTATTATTGAGTAGCTACCTCGGTAGCTAGTATTATAGGCACCAACTTCTGATCAAGAGGTCCGGGGTTCGATTACTGGCCGGCTCAGTAATTTGATATGTTTTTTCAACTTGAAATTTCTACCCGGGGTTGCCTTGTGTTTGCCTTCTCAGGAGACGATTCTTATGAATTAAGAATTAAGAAAGTTGCGAGGAACAGTAGAAAATTTAAGAAAGCTTTAAATAGGTAACCTTTTTAGCGCTTTTTACAATATATATTTTTTCCAATTTCGAAATCAAATTGCCGTTTGACAGAAACAGTCAGTTGTTTGACAGTTGGTGCGATTGACAGAATGTGCACTGCACACATCGTTTAAAACAGATGTATCGGTCGGAATTATATTGGTTTAATAGGTTACAAAAAATGTAAGGACAATGTCTGTCGGGAAAGCTAGTTTTTTTTTATAAACAAAAGGAACTGGAAAATTGTTGGGGTTGATTGCGGGTCCGTATGGTCTATTTTCCTACGGATACGCCGCTACTATAAACAGCGGTGAATGAATATGTCAGTTGAGAACATTGTCAATATTGTTTCCGTAGTAACAAAAACCACCGTCAATTGTCATATAATTTTGAAAGACGCCGTCTTGTCAGACGACGGACCGTTCCCTAAGAACCCAGTGCATTACTGGGAACAAAATATTGATATTATTTCTTCTTATTTTTTAGTAATATAGAAAAATAGTATTATTACCCCCTAATGATTTAGAATTAAGTTCACTCAAACTAAAATTCGTATTCGGAATTATGCCGTGTTCTAAAAACCAATATTAGTTCACCATAAATATTTTTTTAATTATAATAATTGTCTATGGATCGAGCATGCGCCTTATTGGTTGATGCTGACAAGCGGACAGCCAATCGGAGAAGACAAATTCAAACGAGCTCCATGTTCCAAGCAAATTCCAAGGTAACATGGTCGCCGGAAACTGCCGAATCAACCCGAAGTGTAACGAAGACGACTGTATGATTGCATTGGTGTTCAATGATAATAATAATTTTTGATGCTTTTATTTGTATTAATTATAATAAATTCGGGGGAAATGCTTAATATTTTTAATAAAAATAAACTTGTTTTATGATTATTTGGTTAAAAAAACAGGTTTATTATAAAAATATCATCAGATATCTTTTTAGACGCATACAATTATTAGGTGTGAACTAAGATTAGGAACGTTTTGACAGATAAACGCACTAAAATTGACTTAAATACGAAATTCGAATACCAAAATGAACTAATTTCAAACTATAGTCTAATTAAGAACAAATTGGAACGTTCTAAAATTTCTCGAATACCAATCCGGCTAATTAGAATTGGAACGTTCTTATTTTAGTTTAGTGCGTACTTAATTTGAATTGGAATAGGGGGTATTGTATAACAAAAAAAAAGAAAAAAATAATTTTGACTAAAGGGTGCAGTACGTGAATAAAGATAAAAGGAATACCTCGGGTATTTTGCTAGTAAATACTAGAATAATAATAATTAATTAATAGTACAGGCAAGTCTATCGCTGCAATACCTTGTGCTAAGCAAGTTGCACGTGAACACATCGTCTTATTATTAGGTATGTATACTAGCTCAGGTCACTGTATCTGTAACGCCGATGTCATTCATTCGTGCATACTATAATGATACTTTTGAACAATTCAAATATTGAAACAGATAGCTTCCCAAGTTTACTATCCCGAAACACAATGAAATTCCGCTAAGGTCCACTAGGTAACGAGCCGCTAGACTACAAACTACTGAATCCACTGAATTAAATTTAACTAATAATTTATTGCATCGCATTATATCTTGTAATAATTATTATTGATCAACTACTTAAACCTTCCCGGAAGTTAGTAGAACAGATCACCAAAGTTTCATTGAAATACGTTTACTGATGGTCTATGAATCTATGAAGTAGGTACGTACGTACACAAACATTCGCAGTTTTATATATTACTCGTATATAAATTGTATACCTACTCACATAATAAATATGGTTTTTTGTTGGTTTTTCTATCCTGCCAGTTCATACCTACCTACTCAGTGCAACTTTCAAACGGCGTATAATAAACTATTTTTATAAAAAAAAAAGTTTTCATAATCTCTAATATAAATGAAAGTCGGGTTAGTGCGAACACTTATAACTCGAAATCGGCTGAACACATTCTTCCGATGTTTGATTTATTGGATTCTTCTCCGCTCCGGATAACAGAATAACTAATAAAAAGTTGAATAAATGAATAAGAAATGATATAAAAAATAATATTAAAGTTAGTATACATCGGATTTTCTAACCGGTACTGCCACCGCCATCTGTTGCGGAAATAGGGAGATGTCTGGTAGATTGATATTTTGGTAGAAAGATTCTATAGATAAATGTTTCCCCTCTGTTTCCACAGATGGCGGTAATGTTACCGACATTGTAATTGTATAATACAACGACATAACTTTTGTTTTTTTTTTTCACAATGAGTAGTCATGTAGGTATGTTAGCTATGTTATGTTACCCAGCAATATTTTATTGACTTTAAGGCGGGACGAAGTTCGATGGGTCAGCTAGTAATAAATATATAACTACGAATGTGCCAACACCTTCTAAGCAATTTACTCAGTTAATAAATAAATGCAATTTCAATTCATTATAATTACTTATAGTTAATTACGCAGAATTATAATTATCTGTATCTATGTTGTGTAGTTACAAGGATTTTCTCAACCAAACACAATTCCCTTTTATCGCTTATTTTTACATAATTTTATACCTCCTTTCAAATCTAATAAAATATTAAACCTTATGCCTACTCGTGATAACAACACATTTAGGTATTTGTAATAAAATTCATTGACATTTGTAATTAAATCATAATCATTTGTATTAAAATTCATTGACATTTGTAATTAAATCATAAACATTTGTAATAAAATTCATTGACATTTGTAATTAAATCATAAACATTTGTAATAAAATTCATTGACATTTGTAATTAAATCACAGACATTTGTAATTTAAACTCAGACAACGCTCGTTGAAACACTACGCAAAATATTTTCAAACGACACATCCTTATAGCTTTCCCGACAGTCGTTATCCTTTAGTACTTAGTCCTTATTATGAATATATTGTTTTCAAATTTGTAATTTACACAAAAATACGTTTAAAATAATTTTGAAAGCTCGAATAAAATTCTATCAAAAATCTGCGTACCAATGTTTTGAAACTTAATGGTTAATAAAAACTCTGTTATAGAATTTTACATAGATGGCGTTGGCGTCGCAGAAAATCCATTTTATACTTCAATATTATTATTTAAGTATTTTTTTTTAACTTTTTAATAGTTTTCGGAGTGGAGAAGAATCCAATAAATCAAACATCGGAAGAATCTGTTCAGCCGATCTCGAGTTATAAGTGTTCGCACTAACCCGACTTTCTTTTATATTATAGATAATATGATAAAACCAATTCAACTACTGAAAATATGTTTGATACTAACATAATATATTATTCATCTGACTATGAATAGCATTATGTCTGCGGAAAACATTATATTATCGAAGAAATTAAATGTGACAAATTTTCCGCAGTTTTCAACGTAGTAAAGTTAAATAAGGACCAATACCAATCACAGTAGCCCACAAGTATTAAAGGCGTGCATGGACGAGTACATCTGATCACGAGGTCCCGGGTTGAATTCCCGGTGGGGTGGGGTCACACCGCGTTGGCCTATCTCAGATTGGATGGGGCCGCTTGACTAGAAAAAATTGCCTCAGGCAATGAGTTCCGCCGGCTATACTGACTGACACCTTTGTATAGAAAAGTGTTAACTTATAACTAAACACGTCAAAGAAAGATTTTTTATTTTTATAAGTTGAACAAGTCAAAGAAAGCATAGAATCTTCTAGGCCGTAAATAAATATAACACTTTTCTATATGTACAAAGGTGTCAGTATATAGCCGGCGAAACTTATTGCCTGAGGAAATTTTCTCCAGTTAACCGGGCACGGCTTGCCGACTGACTAGAAAAAATTGTCTCAGGAAATACGTTCCGTCGGCTATACTGACACCTTTGTGTAGAGTAGAGTTGATATATTATTAGGACAATAATTATTAATAGGACAATCAAAACATTGACGACGTTCACTGCTGGACAAAGGCCTCCTCCATCTCCTTCCACGCCGCTCTGTTTTGGGATTTTTGGACCCAGTTGACCCCAGTGTATTTGACGAGGTCATCTCTCCACTGTAGTGGTGGTCTCCCGACGCTCCTGGCAGTTGTTCTGGGTCTCCAAGTTTCGACCCTCTTCGACCATTTCTCTGCCTGGTCTCTTGTCAAGTGACCTGCCCACCGCCATTTGAGGGAAGCGATACGTTGGGCAATATCTGCAACCATGGTTCTTTGTCGTATCACTTCGTTTCTCACTCTATCTCTCAGGGTGATACCCAGCATGGCTCTTTCCATGGATCTTTGGGTAACCCTTATCTTCTCTGTACTCAGCTTGGTCAGCGTCACTGTTTCCAGGCCATACGTTGCAACATTATGCACGTCTCATAAACTCTGCGTTTTAGGTTCATGGGGATTTTACGGTTTTTGAGTATGTGACTCATTTTCCCGAAGGCTGCCCAACTTAATCCAATGCGTCTTTTGACTTCGGCGTTTTTGGTTTTCTCTGCCTAGTCTTATGGCGTGTCCTAGATAAATGTATTCTTGGATATTTTCTATAACATTTCCATCAATTTTAGTTTGGGAGCCTTCTGTACCCATCACCTTGGTCTTTTTCAAATTCATGATAAGTCCTACTTTCTTTGATGCCTCATTCATTTCCCGTAGCATTTCGGTCAGTTCTTCAGGGTTCTTGCTCAAGATAATGATATCGTCCGCGAGGCGTAGGTGGTTCAGGTATTTACCATCGATACATATCCCTTTGATTCCCAGTTTAGGTTTTTGAGTGCGTATTCTAATGCCAAGGTGAATAGTTTCGGAGATATTGTATCTCCTTGTCTGATTACGGTTGTCGTTGTGCTATTTTGTAGTATAAACTCATAGACAATGAAATAATATAATTTCAATAACATTAATTATTGTGGTATAAACTTATAGACATTTGTAATAAGAAATTCCTGGAATCATAAAAGTAGCGTCAGAACTAAGATGTGACACTTGACAAATTGAGACGTAAATAGTAAGTAGGTACTTCTCATATTCCGTTATGTATTAACGTATAAAGATTATAAGATAACGTTGATATGCTTTTTAATTGCCGGTATTAGACTGTTTTATGTCAATTATTATCAATTTACCCGAATACGTCATTTTATAATTATTACCTTATACTATCAGATCAACAGTCGTTATTCAGATATCTTGGAACTGAATGAAAGTTATTAGTTAAACACACTTGTTGATATTATACAGTGTTGTCACCTTTGATGAATTTTTGACCCGAACATTTGGCAACAAAGTTTTTTTTGAACCGGATATACCAACATAGGTACCTACCCCCTTTGTAACCCCTCATAGGGAAGTAGGGAAAGAAAGAAAGCGAATTCAATATAACATCCTCCCAAACCATTTCTATTTTGTAAAAAGACTTACTTAGTGCGTTTGAACACCTTAAAAAATAGAAACTTGTCTCAAAATACCCCACCAAATTTTAATGAAAATAAATAAATAGCACTTTTCTATACATAGGTGTCAGTATAGCCGGCGGAATTTCATTTTTTTTTTTTAAATAAATGAATCTGTGCTCACTCAAAGTGAACACAATTACACTCTTTGACTCTTTCACAGCTACTTAAAGCTTGTGTCGTGAAAGAGGAAGATGGTCGGCATCTGGGATCGAACCAATCGAATCCAAACGAAACAGTTCAAAAGCCGGCGTCATTACCGCTAGTCTACCAACCACTACTTAACCATAAGCCACATATTTTTTTTAGTTTGACGACAAATCGAATTGGCAGACGAATTCGCAACATTTTTGGCTTTTGCCTGGACACTCGAACAACACTGCTTGTACCTATAGGCTCTAAAAATATTTTAACCGTTGATAATATTATTAAAACATATCATTAATTTTGTCAAAACAATATCTTCTTTAGTGTAATCAAAATATGCTTAATGATTTGTAAATAAACACCATTGCACAGCTCTATATACAGGATAGTCATCCTGTTCAGTTATTCTTAGTACCTACATCCTTGTCAGTTATTCGACCAATTTCTTTAAAGGGGTCATACCAGAACTACTTATCTATAATATAAAAGAAATTCGGGTTAGTGCGAACACTTATAACTCGAGAACGGCTGAACAGATTCTTCCGATGCTTGATTTATTGGATTCATCTCCCCCCCCCCCCCCGGATAACAGAATAACTATTCAAAAGTTGAAAATGCAGAAGAAATAATAAACAAATAGTATGGAACGGATTTACTGACAACAACGCCATCTGTAAAAATTCCATAACAACACAATTTTTATTTACTTGACAAACATTGGTACGAAGAAATGATAGAATTTCTTTCAAGCTTTCAGAAATAATTTTTTAACATTGAAACATATATTTAACGTTACAACAATTACAAATTCGAAAAACATATTCTTAGTAAGGACAACAGGGCAACGTCTGTCGGTAAAGCTAGTTTGTAATAATTTTGTTCCCATTAACCAGGGGTCTAATGCCAGTGGTTTCCGAGTTATTTAATTTTTTAGAGCTTTTATTAATTTTCCACCTTTTGACCTAAATCTTAAAATTGTGAAAAAGTACTTCATTTTGGAAACTAAAAATACATTTTTCTAATAGCTCATGAATTAATGAATGGTAGATACAAAAGTCAAGAAGAAATTTTCAAAAACCTCAGAAATGAAACGTTTTAAAATCGCGACTCTCTTTATTCTTTTTTAATTTCGATTTTCCGAAGGAAGTTACTCCAATACACTTAGGATAGAAACTACAGAGAAAACTTTCCCAGTCAATAATCATTCTGACAAGGTACAAATGTTATTCTTTATACAGTTATGAAAAAAAAAACATTATTAAAAGATCAGAAGGCGCCGGATCAATTCATCTTCGCCATACTAATATACAAATTCAATTCAATATTCATAGTAAAGAAACAACGTCATCTTCGCCATACTAATATACAAATAAAATCAATATTAATAGTAATGACAAGACAACGTCTTAACACATACGTATGGATTAAGACCACGCAAGCCCTGAAGAGGCCTGCCACAAGTTTGCAAGCGAAACGTCGGCGATCATACACGCCCTAACCACGACCGAAACCCAAAAAACAAGATTCTCAATTAAGACAACGTCTGTCGGGAAAGCTAGTAGTAAATTAAATCAGTCAAATGTATGCAGACTAATAAAACAAAATGTATTATGTAAGGGTAGAATAATTAACATTGACTCTATTACGGATTACATTTTAACATAATTTTATTATAACTCACATCTATGTAAACTTGAGCATAATAATCATTATTGGTTGTAAACTTATAACAATTGACATTAATGTTGTTATGTTTGGCGCATGAACGATCACTTAAAATGTTCATAAAAACCTGAATCTATTACCTACATTTTGCGATCAAATAATACCTGGTGTGGTCTCAAAAAATGATGGACTAATTCTTGGTTATACTAATATTCACCTATTGATATCTTCATCCAATAAATTGTACACATAGTTACGAGAGCATGAATTTCTGAACCGTGGGTTCTGAAAACTTACGAAGAGACAGCCAAAATTATTTTTAACACAACGTAGATATCTGTATACATACATACAACCTTTTACCCCACTTAAGAACAAAGAGAGGCAACAGTCCAGATTTTTAAGCGCTTTTTTTCCTAATCCGACCTAATCATTACCTGCTCTTTTTGCTGGTTTATAGAGAATACTGTAAGAAACAGTAAAATCAGATTGGTACCGTGAGGTTGGCCATCTCACGTCTTTTAATACATACTGGTCAAAAAAAGGCAAATAAATAAAGTCAAACAATATCAATACTTGATTTTTCTTTTTGTCGCACTAAGTATAAAACCAGGAACTTAATATCATTGCATTTAAAAGACAGTAGGGGATGAACCAGATGTTTTTTTATCGGACCATGAATTGATGAAAAAAGAGGAAGAAAGAAACTATTTAAAAAAAAGTAACTTGTAAAATAAAAAAGCAAGAAAGTGTCCATCAACTGTGTTTACTTAAAGTGAACGAATACTCGTATTTATTTAAAAAAGAGTTCCTGTATGTTTTATCAAAGAAAAAGTTTACATACTTTCTTTTATGGTTGACTAACTTTCCCGACAAACGTTGTCCTGTAGTCCTTATTACTAATATTGATTTAAATATTTTAAACGTATTTTTGTAATTTATAAATACCTAAAATAGGTAGGTATGTTTGAATGTTAAAAAAAATATTTCTGAAAGCTGAAAAAAATGTATCAAAAATCTACGTAAGTACCAATATTTTTAATGTCAATGATTGTCAGGAAAACAGAATTTTTCATAGAATTTTGCGTTGGCGTCGCAGGATACCCGTTCCATACTAACTTTAATATTATATTTTACATTATTTCTTATGCATAGATATTCTGTTATCCGGCGCGGAGAAGAATGAAATAAATCAAATATCGGAAGAATCTGTTCAACCGATCTCGAGTTATAAGTGTTCGCACTAACCCGATTTTATTTAATACTATGGATAATGGACACCATGGAAACAATAACAAGCATGAACTAATAAGTGGGCGATACAGTAAGTTACTTCTTGATTATTTCCTTGCTACTCTATTTTCCAACTCTTGCTCCATGTTCGTTTAGGATACTTAGGTACTCTAAGAATACACGTTCGACTAAACTTTATTTTGAAAACCCAATTTTTTTCGACTAACCACTTACAGGAAAAATAATATGGGCGTTAAAGTGCACAGATCGAAGAGATATAAGATAAAAATATATGGGGATAATTTTTTAACCTTTCAGTTTAGTAGGTAGGTACTTATATTAAATAATGAAGACAGTGATTTACTAAGAAATTGGATGATGATACAGTTAAAATATGCGATTAAGTCATTGAACTGTCAAATCATCAGGAAAATAATTATTGCATCGATAACATTTACGATTATAAGACTCGAAGCCAGGTGAAAATGTTAAAATAGTAAAATTAAAATAATAGTATGTAAGTAGGTACTTTAACGGTTAGGAGAGTACTATTTTTTTCAACTTCTTTTTTTTTTCAACTTTTCAATTTCAGGAATTTTACTGTTGACATTTAGGACGTGGCGTGGTTGCATTACCTACTAGTCAGGGAAATGACTATAAGGTTTATTTTTGTAAATGTTATACTACCTTTTTATAGTTATTTTTCAACTCAATGGTACCTATTCATTTTTTTGGAAAATATTTATTTTGATCTAATAAAAATTCTATTAATAATAGTTAGGTATAGAATTTTATGAACTAATAATACAATCTGTTTCTCGAACTATCATCAAAAGAAATGTGCGAAAAACAAATGAAAATTCAGTGGTGAAAAAATAATGATTTTTGTAAAAGTTCAACAAGCCAATTTAAAGGCAAAAAATCGGAAAAAGAAAATGTTTTTTTTAAGACTTTCTATATATATATATATATATACGTTCCCCCTTTACACGAGACTTGTCTCTATAAGGGGGATACACAAACTATTATGTTTTGTTCAAATTGTTCTTGTTCATTATCCTTTATATGTAAAACATTATATTTGTACCTATTGAATAAATAAATAAAAAAAAAATATAACTCTCTAGCTTTCAAATAGGATTAATTTGAAGAAAATAAGATCTTTATTTGAAGATAATATAAATAAAAACACAAAGAGTTTTACAGTTTCCAAAAAATGAAGCTACCATAATAAAGAATTCCAAAAAAAAAATACTTTATCACTATAAGTAAACACATTTTATTCTGCTCACTTACTGTAATGGGTATTTAATATATGAGTAATGAGATCTTAATGCTGAAAATAATGTAATTTGCATAAACAATCATAAAAGCACATTCTCAAATAATAAACACACAAAATATTTCTATAACTATTGAGTAATATTTAATTTGATTGATTATTGTTTTTGTAAGTTTTTCGTTGTTTTTTTTTTATCACTTTTCTTTTGTACATGTTTATATTGTTAATGCCACATAGCCGTCAATAAATAAATAAATAAATTTGACTTACTGATTCAAAGATACAGATGTCACCGCTCCACGTCGAAATTTTACAAAACTGATTTAAAAAAAAAAATAATGTCTTTTTATCACCACATTTTGTTAGCACTTAAATAATATTTTTATTGTAAAATCTCAAAACAAGTAACACACTTTTTTATAAAGGTCAAAACAAATTTAATAAATCACTATTTATTACGATTCGCCATCAGCTAAAAAAAAAAGCCACAAAAACAGGTTATTTTATAAATTCAAAATCCGGTACCTACTTGGCAATCAAAATAAACGCCTTTCTTTTTAGTAATTTATAATTTTTTAATGTTTTTTTCAATTTTTCAGTCGAAGCAATTCTTATAGATTCAAAATAGACCTTGAAATACAAAAAAAGGGATTTTTTGTGAATTAATGAAATAAATTTTATGAAAAAATGGTTAAAATTTAAAGTAGGCACTTGATTTATTAATAAAAATCAAGTAAACATATTTAAAAAAAAAATCGAACAAAATTCATCAATGCTAATTTGTAATTCTAAATTCCATCGACTCTTTTCAAATTCGATTTAAAAATGAAACAAATGAAAATCGTTATTCGTTCGATAGATTTTTCCGCGGCATTATTATGAATGGTAGGTACGGTATTATGAATTATTATTGTATAGTATTATTGCGTACATACAACCCGCGTGTGTACAATCTCGACAGTGAGTGTTTGTTGAAAGAGGCATTGAATAAGATACACCGACACAGTGCACTCCTCGAATCTGGGAAATCGACAGTTATTAATTATTATCTCTATGACGTTATCCGGCTAAACAATAAATAATTATTACGATGGTTGTACGCGATCGGTTGAATACCCATTCAAAACAAATTTACCGAGGTCGATTAAATCGCATCGCCTTTTATACCGTCTCTTGAGTGATCTTCTAACACAGGTACCTAGCTATGTCGCGATGAGTGATGAGTGATGACTGATGATTTGTGATTAACGAATTTCGTTTTTTTTTTCATTCTGTGTATAGTCAAAATGTACTAGCTGTAATCCACCATGTTTCCACTACAGGAGCAAAATATTCATAACCGAAATATCTACATATTATATCCAATCCAAATCCAAACTCCCTTAAGGCCCCACTTAGGGGCATAGGGAGGCAACAAGAGCTCTCCATTGCGCTCGATCTTGCGCAATGTTTATGACCTCCTCCCACACCATGTCCAGATTCCTCAGCTCTGCTTCGAAGGAGCGGAACACAGTATGAGAGGGTCTTCCTCGTCTTCGGGACCCTGATGGGAGGAAGAACAGCGCTCTCCTCGGCCAACTGTCATTCGGCATCCTTAACACATGTCCCAGCCAAGTCCATCTCCTCCACGTAATGGTAGAAGTGATGGGCTCACGCTGGGTGCGCCGACGTATAGCGTCGTTGGTGATGCGGTGGTCACATCTTATACCCAAAATTCTCCTGAGGCACTTCGTTTCGAATGCAGATACTTTTTATGCCTGGGCTTTGGTCAGGTGCCAGGACTCACACCCATGCATCAAACAGTATATACTATATATTATATAAAATACCAAAAATGTCACTATACCTATGTTCGTTATAGACTATGAAACGATCGAGCGCAGTGGATTGCTCTCATTGCTTTCCTTTGCAAATGCCCCTATGTTGAGTTAAAAAAGGGAAAATAATCATTGTGTCCCGAACATTGCAAAATTTATTTACTCACAGATGGTCGGTTAACTCTGATAGGAAAAGTAAATGTACCTAAGTTACAAACATATTTTAAAATTGTATAAATTTTCCTTTTTATACATAGCTATAGCTATCCCGACAGACGTTGTCATGTGGTTCTAGCCCGAGGCGGCCCGTTCATATGTTCATAATGTGCACTGCGCCCCCAGAAAAATATACATACCTAATCAATTCGATTGAGTAAACAGCTAATAAAACAATAACATTAAAATATTTCCAAAACATCCATATTTCGAGAATATTATATGCGCGCGCAGAAATTCTAGTGCCGTCACTGCGTGTGCATAGATGACGTTGGCGCATACTAACTTTAATATTAGATATTTTTTTATATTATTAGGTATATTCTGATATCTGGAGCGGAGAAGAATCCAGTAAATCAAACATCGGAAGAATCTGTTCAGTGGATCTCGAGTTATAACTTATAAGTGTTCGCACTAACCCGACTTTCATTTATATTATAAAATAAAAACCATTTTTCATAAATATGAATATTTTTAAAAAGTTATATGAAATGATTATTAATCTAAATGACGTATCTTTTGTGCTTGATAAAAAATTGCGGAGCCATGCATTAAACGACCAAGAACAATTTGATGCAATAATTAAATTTAATTAAAAAATAATTTAAAAATAATTTTAATTTCAACTACTAGACAAGTGACTAACAACAAATATCTACTACTACTGTGGGGCTAGTACGAGTTTAATCGAAAGCTATTTGCACGTTAATAAGCGCTTATTAGCGTGCAAATAGTGTTCGAAAATCAAACGATCGAATCATTCAATCATTTTTGTATGGAAATTTATCGAAATTCTTTCGATGATCGTTTCGATATTCGATCATGGAAAACTTATGCTAGTGGTACAGATTTTATCAAAACCGCGCTAGGATTAATTTATTTCCGTTCTAAACTGTCTCCATTTATTACTTAATTGAAAAAAGAAGCTTTGATAAAAAAAATGCATTTTTCATAAAAATGCCTTTCATACTAATTAAAAGTTTATTAATTATACCATGCCTTCGGGCGAACTACAGCAATGGCGTAATTAAGCTGCAAGTCTATAATAGGATATTAAAAAAATTGTCTAATCAGATTGGCAGTTTATATGCCACAGAATAAAAAATATCGATAAATAATCTGACATGACGCATAATGGGAACACACTGTACATTATTTTCATAACTACTAATTATTTAGCACGTGTTAGTACTCGATGCTCGGAACGTACCGGTTTCATATTATAATGGGGTATCCACATGACTAGAGCCCTTTAACTAGTTTGCAGCGGTACCCACAGAACTATATTATGACCCCGCAAGAAATCTACATAATAATTCAGTTATGTACCTATGTATTTATTTTCGTATGTTGGCACATCACGCATAATTTTAATCGTCGTGGATCCTTGCAGATATATAGTAATCATAGATACAAATTTTTCCAACTTCTCAAATATATTTAATGTTATTTACAAATTTCTAAATTTTCAATTAATGAGACAGTCATATTTTTAAAGTAAAATTATACGTGTAAATTTTGTGTAGAACTGTAGCATTACGGTATCAAAATGTATAAAAAGGATCGAAGTTTGATTTAAAATACAAAAAATATAAGTAGAAGTCATATAATTCTTATTTTATAAAGATTTTCACAGGAAAATATAAAATATAAGGTACGCCATGACAGGAGGGTAAAACAGGGATCTTTTTTGTCTATGGCTCGCTTGGGCCATACGAGTACCAGAGAGAATGTAGCAAAATATCGCGAACTCCAGATAAGTAGGTCAAACTACATAACCACATGCAGGTAGGTAGGTACCTACCGTTGGCCTGGGGTGGAGCAGCTAAACCCATTCTAGATCCCTTGTACAAGGCTCAGAAGCTGATACTAATGGTGATGTTTGGACTGGGTTACAGGTTTCCAACTGTTGAATTATTTAAAACTACAGGTATTTTGAGTGTTCGTCAGATTTACATGTGCGGATTGATGAAGATATACGGCAGAAGGGGTATAGCCGCATCACTGACGCGACACAGTGACAGGTTGTCTCGGCAGTTGGGCGATTTATGTGTTCCTCAGACAAGGACATTATTCTTACAGAGGTTTCATGTGGTTCTGGGACCAAGATTGTTTAATTCCTTGAGGAAGAAGGTTGATATGGCAAGCAAGTCTAATGTCACCCGATATCTGCTTGAGATAGGGGTCGACGAGTCGGAGAGACTCCTGAACCACATAATGGTTTAGGCATGATGCAGATATGTACTCGATTAAGTAAGTAAATTGTGTGGAGAATGGCTCGGATTGTGATTTTTTCGTAGTAGTAGTGATTTTTTTTTCAGGGAGTTGATTGAGTGTCGGGGTTGTGGGTCCTCTGTGACGTAAACCCTGTATCCCTCTATGTATGTGTGTCTATCCAAATGCGCGCGAGTTTTTGTTTGGTTTTCTTTTCTCTATTTGTTTTTGCTTTAATTCATTTACTTATATGTTTTTTTGTTTTACATTGTTTTATGTTCTTTGTTTTATATTCTTATCTTATATTTTATATTATTATCTTTTGTTTTACTGTTTTTATTTTTGTTTTCATTTCTCTCTATTTCCCTTTTTTCTTTCTCTAAGACTTTTATCGTCTCTTTTTATTATTTTTTATTATTTGTAATTATTTTTTTTATATTGTTTTGTTTTTTTTTATGTATGTTTTTTTATTATATTGCTTTATAATGTAAGCCTTAACACAGACTAGTTTGTCTAGTGGGGCAGCAGCTTTTGTTTAAGAAATGAATGTAAAAAAATATGAAATAAAGATTATTATTATATTATACAAGCTGACCCGTCGAACTTCGTATCGAAATAAATAATATAGGTACTCTAGGTTTTATGCAACAGAGCTAAAATTCCTTTTTTAGTTATTTAACACGAATGACTATTTACTGGCATTAGCAAAACCTGCATACCACGCTGCATTCATTGGGTCTGAGTTTATTTTTACATAAAAAACTTATAACCTATGTTAATATGATGTGGGAAGAGGTCATCATTGCGCAAGATCGAGTGCAATGGAGAGCTCTTATTGCCTCACTTTACTCCTGAGTGGAGTTCAAAGGGAGTTTTAATTTTGATTGATTTGATTTTAATATGTAAAAAAAAAGAATTTAGGTATGTCATTATATTCGATATTTTAATAGTTATTTTGCTCAGTTAAAATAATATTGATTGATATAAATAATGGAAGTCTTCAAAACTCCTTACACTTCATTACAATAATGTATTCCTTGTATTAAAACTTACCAAAACTCCTTATAAAAAATAATTGCAATGAATATTATATGACTTATCCAATCAATCTATTTCATACGATATATTTTATATTCGCATTCTATCCAATGCAACAACAATCAATCCACTGACAGTTCTTTCAAATGTCAATTAATAAAAATTCAAAAGAAGAACAAAGTTATATTGTAAAAAGTACTAAAAAGATTACCTACTTTCTGTGTTTTCTTTAATTTTCTAATTTTTCATGCAATTTTTTATTTTTTTCTTCTAAACGGACGTTGTCCTGATAAAAGCCTACACGACAAAAAAGAATTAGCGAAATCGGTCCAGCCGTTTAGGCGCCATCCGATGACAACGCGAAATAGCTCTCCATTTATATACACGGTGTTAAGTTGGTAGTGGATAATCCGAAGCAGGGAGGTAGAAGACCTCAATACCTATCGATTTGACCCCCATGTATGTTCAGCGATATTGGGTGGTTCAAAAGTTATTAACGTTTTTGTGAAATTTGAATAAAAACCGGATTTCTGACTAATCTACGTAACTGTGGCTAAACTATTTAGATTACGATCATGAATTTTTTTCTGGAAATAGTTCGATAGTGACCCTTACGCAAGGTATTATTGCTATGAGTCAGCACCTGATAGCTTTTGTTCAAAAAAATTTTTTCAAGAATTTTTTTCCAAGCACAAATTTTATAAAATCGTTCAAAGGCTCTAGACAAAAAAAATCACGGAACATTTTTTTTAGAAACTATCTTAAAAACTTCTACTATTCATGGAGAATTATTCCTGCAAATTTCATTTGGCTGGTATAATGGGATCATGCTAAAACGCTCTCATAACTTGTGCGATCCGCCCACCCTGCAACCAGCAACTTGCCTACGTTCTATTTCTTTTTCACACTTTCCATCACGACTAAACATGCTTCCTAAATACACATACTCATTCACTTGCTCAAGACATTCATTTTCTACGGTTACTTTGCAATTCGTTCTTGCTTCATCCCTTTCAAATACCAAAACTTTTGTTTTGTTTACATTCACTTTAGACCGTTTTTTGCTAAATTTTCAAACATACTTGACACAAGTTCTTGGAAATCATTTTCACACTCAGCCATAAGTACTAAATCATCTGCATACATAAGCGCACATACCTTTATTCCATTCAATTCAACCCCTATATTTATTTACATCCTTTAACCCACTGACGCAAAAATCAAATTGAACAAACAGGGTGACATAACGCACCCTTACTTCACACCTTTCGTGAGATAGAACTCCGGTGAAAGGTGACTGTTCACCTTCACACACGCAGTACTTTCCGAATATAGCGAAGCAATGCCACGCATCAGCCGGTTGTTCATGTGACTCATTGATTGTTTGGAAGTTTTCCCACAAATAAATTACACCGAGATATGCTTAATTTATTAGGTAGCTGAAAATATTAAGGCTATTTTATGTAAAGAAATTACCGTTATAAATTATATGATTAGGTATCATCTCGTGCTATGGATATCGCAATATTGTATAGTCTAAAATTGCGTTCTGGGATTTTGTCCGGGTTTTATCTTAATTCGTCTGCAGATTATCTAAAAGAACCATCGCTTTAAACCGGTTTGGGAAAGTACACATTGATGCAAGATTAACGTTTTAATACAGAATAGATGTTATTTAATATGACTCAACTGATTACCTATACCTACTTATTATATTTTTATTACCGTGTTCTGTGAGGTCGCCCAATAGTTGACTTTTTCTTTGGAGAATGCATCCCGGTCCTGGTGGATTTTTCACGAAACGATTTAGTTGCAATCTTATTCAAATTCTTGCCCTTTCAGACCCCATTTTAATTTTAACAAAATATTTTATTGAAAAACTTTCAATAAATAAATAAAGCTTTTTTGATACATCCATATTTAAAAGAGTCAAAGGGCGGACTTATCCCGAAGGATTCTTTCCAGTCAACCCATCTTTAAGCCTGGCATAAAAGAATGTCATTTTTTATAAGTGATAAGTACATACATACATTCTCCCTTTAAGGCCCCCCCGCACACCGCAAGACGGCCCGGAGGAGACAAATCCGCAGCAAACCCGAACCGCACGATACCAACCCCCTAGTTCGATCGAAGCAATCAAACCAGAAAACCGGCCCCACACAAATCAAGTCCGTCGCGGACCCCCCCAACCAATCTGCAATGCGAGGGGACTAAACCCCACTTAGGGGCATTAGGGAGGCATCAAGAGCTCTCCATTGTGCTCGAAGGCGTCCGAGGCTCATTGTGCCTTTTCTGACCGATTGAGGTTAAAGGACGTGAGGTGGTCAACCTCACTGTCCCGATCTGATTTTTCGATTTTCTGCCTCTTACAGGATGCTCGAAAAACCAGCAAAAAGAGCAGAGATGCTATTCTTACCCAGCAACCCCACTGCAAAGATAAGTGATAAGAAAATAAAATATAAAGATTTTTCTAAGTACTAAAAAACACTCGTAAACGACTGCGAAGGGTTAAAAAAATGTTGTTTAATGTTGCCAGTGGGCTGAGATTGGAATAAGATCACAACTAGATCGTATTAAGAAGCTTTCATAAAATAAATAACCCTCTTATGCGACACACATGTCATAAACGTTGCATAGGAACGGGTGCAATGGGTCTTACTCTGAGTGGGGTGTAAAGGGAGATTTAATTGATTGATTTATTGTGGCGCGAAACAGTTTCTCAAAAGTACCTACTTGTGATCTCTATCCATGCATGCACTCGCAAATAGGATATGTCTCGAGTACCTACTTCATGTAGTACGTTTGAGTACATCGTCGATATTTACAAAGAGGTTTCTAGTTGCCTCCCCATGTTCTGAGCGGCCAAGCAATTAATGTATGTGATGACGACTTACTTATCCCACAATCGGTAATAAAATTTTATGGGTGTTTTCAGTTTTTACAGCCCGTCATAACAGAACTGAAGAATCGACATAAAAAGATTAACAAAATGTGTATAGTAATCTCAGTCTTAGCGGCCAATATCAAGATGTTAGCTAATCCTTTTGTTTTTCCATCGATGGCTTTTGTTTCATTGACAATAAAGCACAACTGAAGAAAAAACCATCGCGTTATCGCAGAATCATAAAGTTTGAAAAGATAAGAGAGAAATGGAAAATACTCGATGATGCATTAGGGTTTCTATTGTTATCCCGATTGTGAATAATTAACAAAAATGAAAATAATGAAATAGAAACTTATTTCTATTTTATTTATTGTTTCTGCTGCGATCGTAAATGTGTAGATGTAGAAAAATCCACAGTCAAAGATAAATCTGTGACTTTGTGTGGTATATCGTGATCCTTAAGTTTATCAGCGAAGTTTGGGGATCTCTTGTACAAAATAGGACAGAAACGGGGAATTTTCCTGAACTGAAATATCATTGACATCAGCACAAAGTTCTTTAGGTCGAAAACCTTCATTTAAATCGTGACAGTGAAGCTTTGTATTGGTTTGCATCTTTGAAGTGTGTGACATATTTACCTACGATAGACTCACAGATCAATTTTTGCTTCATGGGTTACATTGGGTCTATTGCAGAGCTGTTCCGAGTACAGGAAAAAAATACTCGAGTACTGAGTACAAGTACTGCACACAAATATACTCGGAGTACAAGTACAAGTACTCAGATCGAAGTACTCGAGTACAAAATACCGAGTACAAGTACCGAGTACATGAGTGATTAATTAAACGCAAATCTTTTATAAACCTCTAACAACTTTGCGCATGTTTCAAAACATAATGTAATCGCGAGCAATTGAATCGATCATTACAACAAACTGCATGAAATAAAATTTTTACAAAAAAAGTGTATAACTATAATATTATTACATAAAAAAAATGGGTAAAATAACGCCTCCACGTGGTGCACCCCCGGGCAACGTTATAACGGCAAAATTCTATCAATAAGGAAGAGAGAAAGCAGATAAACCAAAGAGGATTGAATTAAAAACAAGAAAATAGAATATGGTATGGTAAATGATACAAATCGCAAAAACAGCTCTCCTCTGGGCAATAAGACAAGAGACCTTGGAAAAAATAGAAGATAGAAGAAATAAGTATGTAGTTCTAAGGCCGAATATCTGACAAAACTGACAAAAGAGCTATGTATTGATGTTATACTGCTACAGGAAACCCACACAGCAAACTTAAACCAACTCACCACCAGAGGTACCTACGGTTCCCGGTTTCAACCTAGCTGGCGCTGTCCACGGCGTGGCCACCAAGGTACGCGATGGCCTGATTTGGATTTGGAAAATATTGTTTTAAATCAGGTAATGTGTCCTTGGTCACCAGTCACCATCAAAATAGGACACAAAAGTCGTCAACGTTTACAAACCTGATAGACTCCAGTGGCTACCCACAGTCATTACTTCAGCCCTCCCACATCCATCTGTCATAATGCGAGACTTTAATAATGGGAGCAATCACACCAACTGGGGATTTAGAACCACAGACAATAATGGTGAGGACCTCACGGAATATATGGAGACTGAGAATCTTCACCTCGTTTATGATGCCAAAGACAGAGGCACCTTTTATCAGCTAGATGGAACGGCTACACCCAGGACTTGTGCTTGTCCTCGAAGGTCTCGCAATGGAACTTCCAAAATAACAAATGGGACATCTTCGCCGCCCATTTCGATGAGACATTGATGTCTCTCGTACCACTGCCCACTAACTACCATAAATTTATAACATCAGTTTCAGAGGCCACCAAACAGTCTATACCATGAGGATATCGTAAAACATACTTCCCGGATGGAAGGAACACTGCAAGAATCTCTACAACAGTTAATCCGTAAGGCATGATCCCTACTCCGTAAAATGTGGCAAATTAAACCACCGGACCGCACAGCAAAGATTTCAGCGAACCTTGTTGCAAACAAAATAGTAGACAACGGCAGAGAGCCCGGAGACAAAACATTCCAACCTAAGGTTAAGGAACAGCTCCACACAGCACAAAGGACTGTCCAATCCGATCTACCCTGGTTGCTCCGTTCACTGAAACAGAGGTGACTTCAGCCGTTTAAACGTTAAAACAGCTGGAAAGGCTGCTGGGTTGATGGCATGTTGCCTGGCTTATGCGGTGTTCACACGAGGCGATATAAGGCCAGACGATTTTTTTTTTTTTTTTTTTTTTTTTTTTTTTATAAAAATGAATCTGTGCTCACTCAAAGTGAACACAAATACACTCCTTTACTCTTTCACAGTAAGCTACTTAAAGCTTGTGTCGTGAAAGAGGAAGATGGTCGGCACCTGGGATCGAACCACGACGTCCGCAGTACGAAAGCCGGCGTTGTAACCGCTGGGTCACCAACCACTTCAAAAATTTCGCTTGCATAAAAAAAATATCGCTCGGTCGCCCATTGATCGTCTGATGTGTTCACACGAGCCCACCGGCATACATTCAATCTCTCAGGTGCGCTGATAGTTTTAAAAATGGCGGACGTCGAGGTAGAAGTCACGCAGTAATTGGGGTTAGTTGAAAATAATGTTTTAGACGATATAAGGAGACTCCTAATTGAGGAAAAATAAAAACAACGCAGATATTGGGTGCGGAATTGGATTCTAAGGAGAAATAAATTTAGAGCAGTGCTGTCAACTGTCAAGAAACAGAACATACGGACGCCGCGCATATCTGTGCATGCGTGCATCGTTCCACCAGATACAAAAGTTGAAGGGCGTTCAACTTGAGGCGATATCGCTTTCAACCATTTTTATCGCTTCAGATTTATCGACAATCTGTTCATACGGTTTAATTGGCTGGCGATATTTTAGTGTCCTGGCGATATTCGCCTCGTCTGAACACCGCATTAGGTGCGGAACTGGATTCTAAGGAAAAATAAATTTAAAGCAGTTCTGTCAACTGTCAAGAAACAGAACATACGGACGCCGCGCATATCTGTGCATGCGTGCATCGTTCCACCAGATACAAAAGTTGAACGGCGTTCAACTTGAGACGATATCGCTTTCAACCATTTTTATCGCTTCAGATTTATCGACAATCTGTTCATACGGTTTAATTGGCTGGCGATATTTTAGTGTCCTGGCGATATTCGCCTCGTCTGAACACCGCATTAGGTGCGGAACTGGATTCTAAGGAAAAATAAATTTAAAGCAGTTCTGTCAACTGTCAAGAAACAGAACATACGGACGCCGCGCATATCTGTGCATGCGTGCATCGTTCCACCAGATACAAAAGTTGAAGGGCGTTCAACTTGAGGCGATATCGCTTTCAACCATTTTTATCGCTTCAGATTTATCGAAAATCTGTTCACACGGTTCAATTGGCTGGCGATATTTTAGTGTCCTGGCGATATTCGCCTCGCCTGATCACCGCATTACGGGCCTTATTTATTATTATTATTTTTTATTTGGTTCAACGGCCAACCGGCCTTTTACAATTTATATTTTAATATAGAGTTGTAGTGCACATTAGTACAAGGATAAATAAAAAAAAACTCACAATTAACATAATAATAATATAACACTTTTCTATACAAAGGTGTCAGTATTGCCGGCGGAACTTATTACTTGAGGTAATTTTTTCCAGTCAACCGGTACCGTCCAATTTGAGACAGGCCAACCCCAGGTAGAATTTTCAAGTGAAAAAACACTTACGAAAACTCTGACCCGGATGACTTCGGATCTGAAGTCCACGCCAGTACAACTAGGCTACCGATGACAATTATTAAAATAATAATGACTAATATAATAAGAATACACTGCGAATATCCTTGCCGCGGGCCACCAGCCGAAAGAATTTAAAACATCTAAAGTGCTGGTCTTGTAAAAGCCTGAAAAATTTCCGCAAGACCGTCTGCTACAAGTTGCTTGAACATCTCATTCTCAACGTCTTCTTTTTGTTGTGTCTAAATACTACAAATTATGGGATTTAGCAGTATCGAAGTTCTGAATTTTTTGATTTATTTTTTTTATATATATATTTTTACTATTCTATTCTATTCAACAAATTAGAGCCCATCATAAATCACATTTTTTTCATATAAATAATATACCTAGTTCAGTTTTTACGTAAAGGAGCAATAGCAGAGCAGGATTTCAGAATATACTCTATAACTATAAGACTTATTTAGTTTTTGAAATAACCAATTCAATCATAATACACGGGTTTTAAAAACAACAATTTCGTCACCAACACTCTCGAATTAAAAACGAGAACCATACATTCACACTTTACCACTACCAATAACCACGACACCTAACAAGTCTCTACTTGCAATATAAATACAAATTACGTATCATAGTAGGTTTAACGTATTCCAATAAATCCAAAGATGTACTCGAGAACTTGAAATGTACTCGAGTACCTTTAATGTACTCGAGTACCTTTGATGTACTCGAGTACTTTGAATGTACTCGAGTACATTCAAAAGTACTCGAGTACATGCAAAGTACTCGAGTACATTTTAGGCACAAAAACGTACCAAATACAAGTACAAGTACAGGTTTTAGAAATGTACTTGTGGACTGAGTACTGAGTACACCAAAAGTACTCAGAGTACAATCTACGAGTACTTGTACTCGAGTACCGCCCAGCTCTGGTCTATTGTGACCCAAATCGAAATGATTCGCTGTGACCCATTGGCCGGTCTGGGAAAAATATTAAAACCACAAAAAAAACTTCTCAACATAAATTTAAATCAAAAGTGTCCAACTTATCAAAGAATTAAGAAGCATGCATGTAAGCTAGTTACATTGCAGGTGTCATTTCAAAACATCTTTACAACTTTAAATGAACAATAACTAATCAACAAACCAAATGATAATGTTTGTTTAACAATATGAAAATATATTTTGATATCGTTTTAATTCACTGTTTTGTTTGTTTAAAATTTTTTATAACATAAACAATTTTAAACTTATACGTTTTGGTGCTGCAAGTGGTACCTTTAACACGGGCATTTCCCATTGGAGGCTGGAGCTGGAATATGTTGATTTTTCATCAAATTGACAAGCAAATATGGCAGTTTTATATACCAAAAAGAAAGTTGCTTGTATTATTTTACTCTCCAAAGTCCTTAGACCAAATTCATCGGACTGTGTCACACTTCGAACATGGGACACTCCTTTAAAAGGTTTTCAGTCAATGCTTTTATTATTTGACAGTTTCCTTGATAGGTCTGGTTCTTCTCATGCCATTTATTTTTTTACTAACAAACTAGCTTTCCCGACAGACGTTGCCCTCTGTTCCTAACTATGAATATTGAATTCGAATTTGTATAATGATAAGCTTATTACCTTTTGACCAATGTAATATAGATCGTTGCATCTATTTCAAACCATATATTTTCCATCGACATTCTGTCTATCACACCAACTATCAATCAATTGACAGTTCCTGTCAAACTTTAATTTAATTTCATTTTTTCAAAATTTGAATAAAAAATTATATTGTTAAAAAAGTACTAAGAATAAGGTTACCTACTAAGAATTTTCTTTAATTTTCTAATTATCCACGCAACTTTCTTATTTTTTTCTTTCATAAAAACCATCTTCTGACAAAAGCAAACACGCAAAAAAAGAACTAGCGAAACAGGTCCAGCCGTTTAGGCGTGATGCGATTACCACGCAAAATAGGCATCCATTATAGATTCTCAAAGTAACCACAAATACAACACTATTTATCTATTTCACGTAACACTACGAACGACGTATTCTTTGCGACTGGTACAAAGCATTCACGGTAAACTTTTTTGACGGTAAAATATAATGAATGCGGGAAAGAAAAA
Source organism: Mystacides longicornis (assembly GCA_963576905.1). NCBI lineage: Eukaryota > Metazoa > Arthropoda > Insecta > Trichoptera > Leptoceridae > Mystacides > Mystacides longicornis. The sequence goes on along the minus strand of OY756431.1, from coordinate 7,336,864 downwards.
AGTGTAATCATGAGGTTTAGTTACTATTAGCGTTTCTTGGATACCAATGGTATCTACCCAGGGTTTCAAAAACTTTCGTTATTAATTATTGTTAATACCTATTGAAAATTAGATTTTTCTTTGTAAAACGGGCGTTCGACTGGCGGCTCGCCTTTCTAGAAAACCATTGCAGAAGCTACTTCAAGCTTGTGTTGTGAAGAGGAAGATGGTCGGCACCTGGGATCAAACCCACGACCTCCAGTACGTAAAAGTACAAAACAGGGTACCAACAACTTCGTTTTTCTTCGTAAGGTTATTAATTCTTTCGTATATCCAACTATGAGTGTTGGAATTTATGATAATTAATTGAATAAAAATGTTTTGTACCCAGCAATAGTCTGGCCATTGCAATGAATGCTGTGGGGCTAGTACGAGTTTAATCGAATCGCTTATTAGCGTGCAAATAATAGTGTTCTAAAATCAAACGATCGAATCGTTCGATCATATTTGTATGGAAATTTTTCGAAACTCTTTCGATGATCGTTTCGATATTCGATCATCGATGGTGGTACTGTTCTACCATCAGATTACTTTTCTACCTACTATATTACTTTATTAATATCAATGTGGAGTAAGTATAATTAAATTGTATGGAATAAAATGTTTATTTATTTATTTTAATCACTAAGGCATACCTACCTATTGCAAAATGAAAATAATCGCAAACTAAATAGCGTTACATTGACATCAATAGCGACATATTGAGAGGGCATGTCAATACTTGTTTAAGCCTAGTTCACATTGGTCGACTATTTAGACTAGAATAGAGTAATAAATAATATAAAAGGAAGTCGGGTTAGTGCGAACACTTATAACTCTTTTATGATGGTTGCTTTAGTAGATTCTTCTCCGCTCCGGATAACATAATATTAATTATTAAAAAGTCGAAAAATGGATAGGAAATAATATAAAATATAATATTACACTTAGTATGGAATGGTTTTACTGACAAGAAATTTTTCACATCATCTGTGAAAAATTTCATAACAACGCAATTTTAATTTAATTGATAACCAATGAGTTTCAAAACATTGGTACGCAGATTTCTGATAGAATTTCTTTCAAACTTTCAAAAATATTTTTTTTAACATCAATCAATTTTAAACGTTTTTTAGAATGTATGTTAATATGGTGAAATATCACAAAATTCACAAAGTTCTGGAAAAAACATTTATTGAATTAATTTTAAACGTATTTTTGTATAAATTACTTATCCGAATTCAATATTCATAGTAAGAACTTCCCATGCATTGAAACCATAGACACCACTCTTTGCGTGGGTCGGAATCGGCTTTCTACGTGTTCTTACCCTACTACAGGACAACGTCTGTCGGGAAAGTTAGTTTAGTAATAAAATAGTTCAGCCGGCAGTTTGGTCGAGTTGATCAATTTTCTTTTTTTTTTGTGTGACTAGTGTCTTCACTACGCGTCATTTATCGCCGGACTGGGGTGTTATAGACGTTTTGTAAATCAATACTTTAGTCGAGTTCATGAGTTGCAATAAAAATTGCATTTCGCTAGAATGAATCTATAATATATACTAAACTAAAATAATACTCAATATGTGTGAACTAGGCTTTAGTGAAATAATTACAGAGGTAGCGGATAAACTGTCAGGTGACTAGTTGGTTAAGCTGTTCTCACTCCATGGGTGCCATTATATTATTTTGATTATTGCCATCTTATTAAACTTTGAAATTCAATTTTGTCTAGTTTTAATAATGGAATTTAATTTTTTGATCAATTATATCGAAATGACCCATTTCTTGTTATTATTATTTTCTGTCAACACGACTTGTTTGTTTTAGTAATAGACTTGAACTTTTTAATCAATTATTATCTCTGTGAATGTGTCTGCATGCTTTATTGTTTCATTCAAACTAACCAATTGTTCTTATAGTGTCTACATGGTTTTGTTATTGTTATATTGATTTTGTTACATTAATATTGAAATAATTATATTCTCTAGATTATTATATTGTCATTTTAATTTTTAATAGGCCCAACAGGCCGTAAATAAATAAATTTCAAAGCGTATTTTGTTCTATGTACGTACATACATTCTTATTTTCTTTCTATTCTGGGTATTTTCTATTAACGCTATAAAGCTTGATATGACCCAAGTAGGGAGGCATGTAGTGATAAAAATTCATTACTGCAAAAGTGATTAGGTTTGTCTAGTAAGGGACAATGTGTGGGGTCTGCCAAGAGACCGAACGTGGGAACAGGAAACAGCTTCGCAAAATACCGGGTTCGGAGGGACATTAATAACAATTAGTGCCATTTTTAATAGATTTTGAAACCCAATAGTTGAATTTTTTTTGTAGGGATTTGGAACTCTGATTTTGAGACTCATAAATAAAAGCTTAAATAAACACCCGAGTTAGCCTGAAATTTAAAAAGCAAGACAAAAGACGTTCGGAGAATTCTGATGGGTCGTAGAAATGTCACACGTGTGACCAAAGCCATCAAATAGTCAGTGGCGTCCGTTTTCACGACTCTGTAGAAAATTGGGGGGAGTTTAGACGAAACATACAAAACAATACAAAATTACCAATTTAAAGATCGTCTAATGAGGGTTCCTTACAAACGCGGGAGGCCTAAGATCCATAGTTGTTCACAGTCACCAGAAGGAGGGAGAATAATGCGATTTACTCGGTTGAATTGCAAAATTCGGTTAATCACTAGAAAATGTAGAATCGAACTCAAATAATGCACGTATAGAGGAAAGAAATTAATGTAATACGGAATTAACAAAGGAATTAAACTGGAAATTTTGAAACATTTTGCGCGAAAGTTTTGATTGAAAAATAATATAAATATAGCGAAACAGACTACCATTCCACGCCACTGGCGGGGTGTGGTCACTTAACGACCCAGGGCTATTGATCAATTGATTTATAGATCTTTCTGTGAATCGAGGGTGGCTACCCAGGGACGGTGTTAGTCTCCAGAAAGTGAACGCTGTCCAAGATTGGGGAGCGAATTTAGGTAAATCCGCGAGTCAAATAAAAATTAGCTAGGGAAAAAGGGTTGAAACGTAACGATAATTTAACGTCGTTTTCCATTATGGTGAAATACAAATGGTTGCTAGCGTAGAGTTTAGGAAACTATAAGAGGGGATGGATTTTGGAGAAATTGAAAAGCAGAGGGACTCAGGTTTAGAAGAAAAGAGGAAACGCACCCATTTAGTATTCGACGAATATAAGAACAAAAAAAAAAAAAAAATAGAATTTAGACATTTTAATTTCTTGTTTTCTTAACACCCTTCGCTACAGCGGTGGTGGGTGTGTACCTGAAGAGGGCCCTGGAAGGTACGAAATTGAACCGAGGAGTAGGGTGTGAGATCAGGATTGGGTGAGAGGAGTCCACGTGGACCCAAACGGGCGGTCTCCAGACATTGATTGGTCTTTTGAGACAAATTTGAATGATCGGGGGAGTTTCACGGGGGTGGTGGCTAGTTGTCTTAGGAAGGGAGAAGATATAATCTCGTGCACGGGGGTTGACAAGGGTTGATTGTCACGGGTTGTTGATTGTTACGATCTCCTCCGAGAGAGGTAGTTACGGTTGATAGTTACGATCTCCTCCGAGAGAGGTTGTTACGAGTTGGTTGTTGTTATCGAAGATCGTATCGAGTTGATTGTTATCGGGAAATTGAACGGGCGAGCCGATAGTTACGAACCCTTGTGGTACGAAAGAATTAGTTACGTAAAAAAATTCTTTCACGCGAACTTACGAACCTGTCGTGCGGCGGGAGTTTAAAAGTGACTTTTCTGGAGGGAATCATGTTATATCTCCGACGTGGAGAGGAGATAAATTCTCCATGAGTCGTGCGCGTAAGACATAGTTCGCGAGTAAAGTGGAAAAAAAATAATAATCAGGGCATCTACACATAGCCATATTCAGTGGGCGAATTTGTTTCACCATCTCCACTAAATTCTAAATTTACTTATTAATATCTATTCAAAGTTTTCAACAAGACAATATATTTTGGTGGCTAAAGAATTTCAACCAGACAGATATATTATTTTTATTTTTGACATTATAATTAGTGAATTGTGCAACGGGATCATCTCGATAAATGAACGACTAAGTAAACGGTTTCTGATAATAATAAAGTGTGTACTGTGTGTGTGATAATCCAAGGGAATTACTCGACGGGGGCCCTCATCTGTGAGGCACACGCAAGGGAGCGTCGGAGACCAATTTAATGTATGTACCTTTTTTTTTTTAAATCTTCATCAACGGCCAGGGAATTCACTTCAAGAGATTTAGGGAAGTCAGGGCTGCAGAAACCAACGATTCCGAGCGAATCGATCGAAACCAATATATATTGGTTTACTAAAATGTACAATGTCCTATGTATGATTGTTTATGTAAATGTTATGTTCTGAAAACCCGTATGCAACCCATAAACTACTGATCGGGTTCAAATGTCTCTAGTTTTTTTTTTGCCAATTATTCTTCTTTATATTATAATAGGTATATTGTTCATTGCCTTTTAATGTAGGTTCTCTCGATTAATGTAATTTTCTTTAATTTTTTTTTTTGTGTTTTTTTTTTGTGTATGTGTTCTTTCACATTTTCTTTATTGTTTCTGTACATTTTTTTTTCTTTTTTTGTGTTTTATATTTATGAATTAAATTGAGTCATACCTAAATTAGAGTTTTGAGTTTGAGTAGATTAGTAACCCTACCCCTGGGCTCTGTTTGGTAAATCTTGAGTACCTAGACTGGTGGAGCCAGAGAGAGATACCTCCGAAGACCTGATGGAATTGGTAGATAGCCGACCCCTGACCTCGCTGGCCAGGTAAGTGAGCTAGTCAGGGCCTGAATGGTTTGAGATAGCCAGCGAGGAGAAAGAAGCTGCGTATCACTTGGCGCCCAGACGTTTTGGGGCTTGCTCGAACAAGCATAGCTTGATCGAGCACGAACCCTTGTGGGTTATTGCGCGGTATCTCTCGCTCTGGGGCGTAAGCTCATCTAAATGCAGAGCCAGGTGGTAGCTTGTAGGGAAAGTACAAGTGTACATTAATTTTACTAAGGGTAGGTTTATGTAGGTTAAATTATTTGGGACGGCCAAATAAAAATAGAGAATAGATTTAATCATTGTGTTAAGATAGGTAGTAATAGAAACATACCTAGAATAGGTCATTCATTTTTTTTAATCAGGAAATTAATCTTGTAGGTGTAGGTATTTGTTTTTTTTGGTTTGTTTTTTTCCCTTTCTTTTTTTTCTCCGATTAATATAGTAGGTAGGATATTTGTTTTTTTGTATTGTTGGGGCGACTGACACGTTGGGTTCGTACCGTGTCATTATATTGGCTAAATGAAAATGGATGCAGCAGGACCCAGTCGTACGCGAAGTCAGACGAGGAATGCCCTGTCCACGGACTCGGAGGCCACGAGCGGATGTGATGGGCAGAGGTTTAGCGGACAGGAGATCCCGTTGACCCAGCCCGAGAAAGAGGCCACACCTCCTCGGGTGATATATGTAGATCGGGGCGACGGAGAACGAAGATCGGTGGCAGCCACCTTCGAGGGACGTCCGGACGAGTGTCCAGAGGCGTTTATAGCAGCCTGTGAAGGGCATTTCCGCCGCTATGAGACGGCCGAGGTGGACCGCGTGAAGAAAGCTTCATTACGATTGGGGGGTACGGCTAACACGTGGTGGGCCTCCAGGGGTAGTGACCTCCTGAGGTGGGAGGTTTTTAAAACTCTCCTCCTTCAGAGGTATGGCACCGAGGAGGCCGAACACTCTCTCCTGGCCCATTTGTATGGAGACAGGCAGAAGAGTCCCGAATCGGGTTTGGCTTTCCTGGAAAGGAAAGCAAAAGTGTTCCGACGATTAAAGGGCGAGCAGCCGTGGGGATTGTTAGTCTCTCACGTCATCACCCTCATGACTCCAAGATACCGAGAGGTCTTGGAGAGGGATGGCAGGAGTTTGGAGTCGTACGAAGAGCTCCATAAGAGGGTTATGGCTGTGGACTTCCCAAGGGAGATGGTCCACCCGATAGGACGTGAAGACCGTCCCGAACGAGGTCCAGTACCTCACAGGACGACAGGTAACCCAGGGAGGCCCCAAGAGGGCCAACCTAGGAGGCTTTCCTGTTATCGGTGTGGGGGTAACCACCTCCAACGCCAGTGTAGGCGGCCCGCCCCACCACAGGGCCCTCATAACAACCAGTCGTGGCGGGGAAACGCCGAGCGCCCAGGCCAACGCGATTCCCCTGGTGCTCCGGCCCCCGGCCAGTAATAGGTCGGGAGAGGGAAGGGACTGAGGGACCCCAGCGGCCGGGTCCTCAGTCGGAGTGGAGGAGGAACACGGAGAGCCGCGAAGAGGGAAGTGCGGAAAGATTAACTACAGGGGGAGTGTGTCAGGTGTGTCACGGAGGGAGGTTAGCTGAGGGTCATGACCTCCCAAGGGTACGTGTGATTCTACGGGGGGAGGACCACGTAGCTCTCATTGACACAGCCTCTTCGCACAATTTAATAACGAGGGCACTACTTGGGACGAGAGACGTGGATGAACGGCTCAAAACAACCCTAAGGTTAGCAGATGGGGCCGTCACCATGGAATCTAGGGGTAGGGTGACCATGGATCTGGGAATCCAAGGTCAAATAATCCCTACCGAGTTCCTTGTAGTAGATGGCCTAAGAGAGGACATCCTCTTAGGCATAAACTGGTTGACAAACCAAGGGGCGGTAGTCGACCTATATAGGGGATGTCTCCATTTTGGGAGGGTCGAGAGATCCACCACGCACCTCCTTCCTCAGAGGAGGAGGGCTCTTTCGGAAGTGACACTTCCAGACATACCGTCAGAATTAAATAACGAGGGTGCGTCGTCACTGAAAACTCTGTTAGAGGAGTTTAAGGAGGTATTTGCTCCTTATGCAGGTCCGGCACTGTTACCGGAGTATAAAATCCGCCTAACGGATAATCGGCCAATTAAATTACCGCCCTACCGCTTATCGGATATTAAAAAGAAACATTTATATGCCCAACTCGAAGGCATGCTTGCGGATGGGGTTATAGAAGCCAGCCGATCTCCTTATTCGTTCCCCATCGTAATGGCTCCGAAGAAGGGGAAGGACGAATACCGGTTCTGCGTGGACTTCCGGAGGTTGAACGAGGTCACGGAGGAGGAATTATCCCCTCTGCCCGTTATCCAAGAGACCCTGAAGGACCTGGGAGGTGCTAAGGTGTTCTCTACCCTTGACCTTCAACGGGGCTATTGGCAAGTGAAACTCAACGAGGAGTCCCGGAAGTACACTGCCTTTAGTACCGGAGACGGGGCCACCTTCCAGTTTCGAGTCCTTCCGTTCGGACTTCGAGGAGCCCCGGGGCACTTCCAGAAGGCTATGTGTCAAGAAGTTTTGGCAGGATATCTTAGAGATTTCTGTCTAGTTTATCTCGACGACATAATTGTTTATTCGCCGGATATCCGGACGCATATATACCATTTGCGGTTAGTGCTAGAGCGCCTGCAACAATATAAATTGCGGTGCGCAGCCGACAAATGTACTCTAGTCGCATCGAAGTTGAATTACTTAGGTCATGTCGTCACACAAGGGGGCAACCAGCCTCAACAGGTACATGAGCTATCGATTGTCGATACACCCGTACCTACCACAAGAAAGAAGCTGCGTGCGTTTATCGGTTTGGCCAATTGGCTCCGCGAGTACGTTCCAAATTTTGCACAAATGGCCTCCCCGCTGACGGATCTGTTAAGTACAAAGAAACCGTTTAAATGGAACGCAGAAGCCGACACCGCTATGAGGCGAATCAAGGAGGAGCTCTCGAAACCTCTGGCCCTATGTCGGCCAGACTTTAGTAGAAAATTTATTCTCCAGACCGACGCAAGCAAGGTAGGCGTGGCGGCGGTGTTATACCACGAGCGTCCCGACGGTGGACGCGATGTAATATCCTACGCTAGTTCGAGATTCTCCGCCACTGAACAAAGGTGGCACTCGAACGAGCAGGAAGCCTATGCTGCCGTATGGGGAATACGTAGGTACCGTCACTTTCTAGAGGCCGCGCCGTTCACTCTGCGCACAGATAATAAGGCCCTCACTTGGTTACATAACGCCAAGGATGAGCGGGCAAAGCTAACTCGCTGGGCATTGTTACTGCAAGAATTCAATTTCACAGTAGAACATTGCCCCGGACAGTATAACGAACTCCCGGACTACCTCTCGAGAGGGCCGCATGGGGCCCCCGAAGGGGAAGTCGGAGGAATTGAACGAGCTATGTACCCCGATGTACGACAAGAGGGTTGGAAGACTGAGAAGGAGGTCCCTCAGGTTATGCAGATCGACGCCTCACCACATGATAGCGACGTCGCGCAGGGTTCGTTAGCAGCCACAGTCAGGGGTGCTCAACGAGCGGACGCGAAACTCTGCAGACTACTAGAGTATGTAGAGAGGTTTGAACGTAATCCACAAGAGGTAGATATCAGGGGTAGGCAACTATTAGCGATCTATACAGTGAGAGAAGGCACCTTATATCGGAAAGGGGCTAGCGAGCAGGACGTCAGATTAATAGTGCCCCGATTTTTGATATCCAAGGTGATGAGAGCCTATCACGATGCTCCGCTTGTGGGTCACCCTGGAGAGCGAGAAACGTTACGAGCAACCCAACAATTTTTCGTGTGGAAAGGTATGGGGAATGATGTACGCCGGCACGTGAAGAATTGCTTGATTTGCGCCAGAGCACGGGGACGGGCCCCACGGACAAAAGCGTCGTTAGGGACTATAAGGGCCCAACACCCTTTTGAAATCGTGGCCCTGGATTTAATGGGGAAATATCCTAGAACTGCAAAGGGGAACCGGGAAATTCTCACTGTTACAGACGTCTATACAAAGTGGGTAGAAGCTTTTCCAATGAAGACTGGGCGAGCTCCTCAGATAGTAAACTTGCTCGAGACACAGATATTCGCGCGGTATGGTTATCCTAGGGCTCTCATAACAGACAACGCCTCGTGTTTCAGACATCATGCTTGGAAAGCAGCTATCGCCCGCTGGCAATGTAAACACTGGACGACTGCCGTATTTCATCCTTCGGGGAACGCAGCGGAAAGGAAAAATCAGGATTTGAAGAAATCGCTGCGTATCAAGCTGTTAGATAAGCCGCACAATAAATGGGAAGATTACTTGGGGGAAATAACGGGAGCCTTACGGAGGAGGCGAAACGATGCTACTGGAGTAACCCCAAGCAAAGCGCTCCTTGGCTATGACGCCAGAAGGCCTGGGGAATGGGAGCTGATAGGTACAGGCTCCCCTGGCGAGTGTCCGTGGGATAGAGAAGAGTTGGATAAATGTATACGCGAAAATCAGGCGAAATACTGTGAAAAGTACGCCTCGCAGGAGGGGCCGGAACTAAAATATGCCACTGGCGACGCGGTGATGACCCGTGAGCATAGATTATCAAACCAGGAGGCGGGAGTACATGCAGGTTTCGCACCAAGATGGGACGGGCCGCACCACATACTCATGGCTGCCGGCAATAATAGGGTTTACTGGGTAAATCGACGCGGCGTACCTGTAAAATATCATTATGATGACCTTATACCAGCGCCGGAACGACCCAGCGACGAGGGAGCATCACCGCGGGTCGCGGAAGGGGTAATAGGCTAAGGAGGGGAGACGTACTTAGCGACTCACCGTGGAGTGGACGGTCACGAATTTCCCTCCTATTCTTTTGAATGTTTCGA